>BCGF01000001.1:3939451-3987277 GCA_001599175.1 Pestalotiopsis sp. JCM 9685 | reverse complement strand
GGGGGGGGGGTAAAATGTTGGTGCTGTGTCTCATGAAAGTCAAAGATCAAAATCCAGGACGATAGCCATAAAATGAAGGCATTGACTTTTATATTATGCAAGGAGCACTAGGTCGCCATTGTCTGTGCAGTCTCATAACGGCTTCATGCGGATTCTGGGGATGAAACATGCGTCGATTATTGCGGCGGGGTCTGAGTCAGTTAAATGTCGTGTTTATGATCTTTTGAATATGGAAATAGGAGAAGCTTTGGATTGATGATCTTGTCGTTTCTCCATTTCAGTGTTAAATCACACAGATAAGCATGCTGCTCTCTTGCAGTGATACGGTGGCACTATCATCAAATGTCTATAGTCACCTTCTGAAATGGGAACATCCGAAAGAGTATAGCTAATATAGAGGCCGACGTCTTGCGACAAACCGTGAAGAGAATTGAAAACGATAAGAACTGGCATAAATTCACCAAATGAGCCAAGTGTCAACCGTTGAAAATCAAATGACCTGATCGTGGATCGCAAAACGTTCACTTATGGCGCCAATCCCGCCAAAAGGAGCTGAGGAGCACCCCCCGGGAGACTTATTTTAGTGGCCTGTGGAGTCCATATTCGGATCGTCTTCAGGGTGGCGGCCACGCTATCCCTTCAATGATTCGGTATGCCAGCCCCCCTTGTTCCAGAATGGGGTCAATAGAATTTTAGTGTTGGCTTGCCTGGTAGGGAACATGGTTGACAAGTGTTGCATGTCTGATTCACGTGTGTGCTTGAAAGATGTCAGACAGGAAGCCTGAGTCCTGACAGGTCGTCTAGCAGTCTGGATCCTGCAGCGAAATCCTTTTATTCTAGACAAAAGATGTTCAGACACAGTAGATAGCTGTGCGATGGTTTCTAAGGACAGGCCTGCGATTCACACAGAGAACTCGTTTTTATGGCTGGTATGAACCGTTGGGTTGGAACCAACCACCTTTGGGCTTGCTCTGGCTGATCAATCCAGGGAGTTAGGGGACTACAGGCGACCCATTTTGGCGTGACTAATGCCGTGGTAGGCGCAAGATCCACCCCGAAGATCAAGAAACAAAGGGAAGCTTTAGCCTTTTGGCCCAGCTCGGGTCTGGTCTGGCCAGAACCTTGGAACTGCAGGGACAACTGAAAAAAAAGCACTGCGACGTCAGCACGTCAACTGGAACATTGCTAAATAATTGGGTAACTTGGCTGGCTGGTCCCAGGAAGGATTTCGAAAATCGGACATACGATCAACCAGATCTTTTCGACTCTTGCTGCTGCTGCGCACCAGGCCGAAGCAAGCGACAGATCGCATTCTGCACACCACAAACCTGAGCAGCGCCTCTCGCATGGCACACACTTAAGGCGACCGTGATGTTGTTCCCGAGGAACTCACGGCTCGCTGTCGCTCCACTCCTCGCTTTGTTGAGTGGCGGTCGAGGTGCCCATGCCGATTCGAGCCCTGCTCCCTCTTCCACCAGCGCCGCCGCCGATGCGACAAGCTCGAAAACCGCGGCGACGACCACGGCTCAGCCTACCTGCGAATTCAGAACAGTCAACTACATAACACATACACTCCCACAGCAGTGCCTGACCTCGCCGCCGCCGACCGTCTCCTCGACGTCCCCCGAGACTAGTGTCATTGTCTCGACAACCGCTTCAGCTCCCCCAGATGCGACCGCTGGAGATGCGGCAGCTCCTCCTTCCGCCGAGGAGCATGAGCTCGACAGCGATGGCAATGACCTCAGTACCGGCGCCTTCATGTCTTTTGAGGAATGGAAGGAGATGATGCTGAAAAGGTCCGGCCAGGACAGCTTCGAAGATCGTCCGCGAAAGCCACAGGATGGGCGTGGAGATGTACCCGGCCAGGATTTTGGTACCATGGGCGATGAAGGCGAGATTTCGCTCGACTTTGATGCGTACTCGGACAAGATCTCCGAGATCACTGCTGCCGGCAAGCCCAGCCAAGAAGAAGAAGCGCCCAGAGAGGACTCTGTTGAGAAGGTGTCTTACGACGAAAGCTTTGCGCACGTATACCGTAGCAAGGATGCGGGCAAGACTTGCAAGGAGAGGTTCTCTTATTCTTCCTTCGATGCCGGAGCCACAGTACTCAAGACCAGCCCGGGGGCTAAGAACTCCAAGGCTATCCTGGTGGAAAACAAGGACTCCTACATGCTGATGGAGTGCGGGACCAAGAACAAGTTCTTCATTGTCGAACTGAGTGACGACGTCCGGGTGGATACTGTGGTATTGGCAAACTTTGAGTTCTTCTCCAGCATGGTTCGCCAGTTTCGCGTCAGCGTCAGCGATCGGTATCCTGTCAAGTTGGACAAGTGGAAGGTGCTAGGCGAGTTCACTGCGAGGAACTCGAGAGACATTCAACCTTTCTTGGTTGAGCACCCTCAGATCTGGGCCCGGTATCTTCGCGTCGAGGTCCTGAGTCACTACGGGAAAGAATTCTACTGCCCGATCTCTTTACTTAGAGTACACGGCACGCGCATGCTGGATTCCTGGAGGGAGACGGACCTCAACGACGCGGACAACGAAATTGAAGGGGAGGAGGAGACGGTCAAGTCTATCGAGTCCGCAGATAATTCTGTCGAACTCGTCGAGACCATCGAGATTGTGGTCGATGAAGAGGTTGAAGAGACTGTCTCAGTCGAGAACAAGACGACGGAGACGTTGCAGAGCAATGTTAAGCCATCGTATTGGGATCCGTCCTATTTCGAACACCAATTCCTTCCGGACAGCACATGTGCGCCAGACGAACAGCCTCCGAAAGCTTCGCAGACTTCGCCTGGAACAGATCAAGACCATCAGGCTGCCCCAGCTAAGCCCAAGGCTGCAGCTACTGCCGAAGAAAGCGGCAAAACCACATCCTCGCCTGCCAGTGAAGATCCCAATTCAGGATCGGCGGCGACAGAAACGACTGTATCCCAAACATCTAATGATATGGATACGACAAACGAGCGCCCAGGGACTACACCTACCAACGTGACCTCGGCACCGACAAATGCAACGGTTCCCACTACTACCTCTGAAATGTCTCAGAAGTCCGTCGACAGGCCATCTTCGGACGCGTCCAGCAAGTCTACTACGCAAGTTCCCAATAAATCCAAGCCATTTTCGGTGTCAACTTCATTAAAGCATCCCTCGTCCAAAACCGTCACTCCCAAGGTGGTTACCGGAACGATATCACGGAACAAGACGGCAACAGCGACTTCTTCCGGCGGATCGGCTTCCCCGACGGTTCAAGATTCCTTCTTCAAGCACGTGACGAAGCGTTTGCAAAATCTCGAGTCTAACACTACTCTGTCGATGCAGTATATCGAGTCGCAATCCAAATTCTTGCAAGAGGCTCTCGCCAAGCTTGAGCGGCGCCATGCCTCTAAAGTGGACCTGTTTCTTGACTCTCTCAATAAGACGGTCATGACAGAGTTACGAGAATTCCGGTCACAGTACGACCAGATATGGCAGAGCACGATCATCGCTCTAGAATCGCAGCGTGAGAAATTTGAGCACGAAAACGTCGCCTTGTCCAGTCGTATAGGGTTATTGGCAGACGAGGTGGTGTTTCAAAAGCGCATGGCCATAGTGCAGAGCATCCTGCTTTTGGGTTGCCTTGTCTTGGTGGTCTTTGGACGCGGCATAGGCAATGCCGGTCTTGAGCTTTATTATCCTACCCATCTCCAGGGCTCATTTAGCCGTTTTGCCAGTCCACTCTCCCCTGGCGGTAGGAGGCCAGCTCAACGCAATCAAAACTCGCTTCGGGAATCCGTCGAGGACACTGATGGCGTGTCTGCCAACAGGGGGCTTACGAGCGATAGCGACACAAATAATACCCCACCACGCCAGAGGATAAGTCGCAGCGCGACTCCCGACCTCAGGCCGCCAACACAGCAGCAGAATCATCTCGCCGTGCCAAAGACTCGACGACCATCGCCCACTAGAAGTGTGTCCGAGACTACAGGCAAGGCTTTCTACCAACCGCCTACACCAGCTAGTCTCGATGCGGGTTACGATTCGGAGCCGTCCAACATGCCTTCCTCCCCCAGGCCCGATTACTTTTCGTCCAAGGAGGACGAGGAGTATATGGACAGCATTGAAGACATACCAGCCGAGATGGCTTCGACCTTGACCGACACGGATACGGACTCGCGATTGTCTACTCCCGCGCTAGATGCGGACGACATGATCGAGGACTCCAGACTGAAGATTCACAACACAACAAGAATACCAATGTCGTCGGCAGCCGGCATCAAACCACTGCCTGCCTTACCTGAGGATTCTGATTGAGCCACGATGGGTTGTTGGCTCGCGGAAGCTCAACAAGAAACCTTGTATATTAAGAGCAGGACTTTTCTTCTAATTCCCATGCATAGCGTAGCGATCATAGCGTGATGAAGTAATGAATAATGAATACATGTCGCTGAGAGAGCGGCGTCTTGACTTGGATCTTGTTATTTGTTCGCTGCGTTCTTGAGCTACCGATAAAGTACGCTTCAAAATCAAGGAATTTGACGTGTTGACACAAGAAACCCTGGTTTTTATTATGATTAATAGTCTACACTACAAGTCACCGCGAAAACTCCAGAGCTGAACGAGTCAGATCGATTGCTCCTGTAACCAGTCAATCTGCCCTCTATACCAGAAACATCGATGCGTTACCTAGGCTTCCCCAGGTCCATGGTCCACAGTTTCGCCAACTGGTGATTTTCTCCCTGCAGCTTCTTTGGGAGTGACGGGTAAGGGCTCTTCCTTGCTGCTGCGAATACTGACGCCGTTCAATTTGAGACCGTTCTGGCTGTTCCTCAGCACAGAGGTATGCTCATCGACGACGACGTCCTCCAAGGGCAGCAAGTCAATGGGGCTCAGGAAGCGAGGCTGTGGCGCCTCGACCGAGTGCTTGCCTGGGGAGTCCATGTCGCGGCTCACCTCCCTGGTAACCAAGATGTCGTTGCGGGAGTTCGACGACGAAACGCTGACCGAGCGCGCCAGAGCGCCGTCGTCGAATTTGGCGCCTCCGCTGAAGCTGGGGGCGCGGTGTATGCCGCCGCGGAACCTGTCGAGGAGGCTGATGGGGAGGCCGTGGTTCTGTTGGCGCTTGCGCGCCCAGAGAGCGTAGACTCCTATCAGCAGGGCCACGGCGGCGAGGCTGCCTATGACGGCGCCCGCTACCCAGGCATTAGATGAAGAGGCTACCTCTGGCGCAGCTGCCGGGGAGGTGGCTAGAGCCAGAGATGAAGGGGCAGTCGATGTGGTTTGTTCCGAGACGGGCCTGACTGCCGAACGGCTCGCGCTCTCCGTCGACTGCGACTGCGACGGCGGATCGAAGGCAGAGGCTGTATCCGGGGCACCGGCCGGAGACAACTGCGCGATGGACGGCGTCGCTTGCAGCGCCGAGGAGCTGGCCTGGGGCACGCCCAGCGGCGCGCTGTTGTCGACGGTCATCAGGGCCGAGTCCACGCCCGCCTTCTGCAGCAGGCCGCCCGTCGTCACCGTGGTCTTGAGGAAGCAGTTCTTGAAGCCCTGGGACTGCTGGACGTCGTAGCTGACGCCGCCGCAGGCCGGCGCGGCGGCGCAGGCGCTCAGGCACGCGTCGAACGTGGGCTGGAACTGCTGCTCGATGTCGTTGCCGTCGAAGACCTGGCCGCACTGCAGGTTGAAGTTCTTGGACGTCACGAGCTGGATCGCGCCCGTGCCCAGCGAGGCGCACCGCGAAGAGGGCGGCGGGCTGGGCAGGATCCCGATGGCAGAGTCGGCCGTGGTGGCTTTCTGGAACTGGTTGCCTGCCGCCGCGAAGGCCGTCTTGAATATGCAGACGTTGTCGAACCTGAAAGTGACACCGTCACATCTCGTGCCTTGGTAGGACGTACTATTGGGTCTCTCATGTCAGCTCATCCGAAGCAGGGTTTCAGTCGCAACGGTCAAGAACGTACCATACGCTCACGCATGTGCTTAGAGAATCCAGCTGCATGCGAGTGATCTCGACGCCCCCGATATCGAGTCCGCATAGCACGTTGAATTTTTGTACATCGCCAATCTGAGTGCCATTACCAGTCGGGCAAGGAAAGTGACTATTGCCAGTGCCCACTTGCCGGGCAACAATATCTTGTGAACTCATGATTTGTAGTATAATATTTCACAGCGCACTGCACTGGAAGAGAAAATGTACTGAAAAAAAGAAGAAAAAGGGGAGTCCAAAACGAGTGACGGGAAAAGAGCGACTGGGAAGGAAATCAAAATCAAGAAATCGACCTGCTCGTTTCTCAGAGGGACATCTTGGAAGTTTAAAGAAAGAATAGACCGGGTAAGCCGACAAAGTGACCTTCGCGTAATGTGGATGGTGAGGTCTTATACAGCGTTGAGCGGCTTGTAGACAATATAACCGGCGACATATCCGTGTATCAGCATCATGAGCCGGGAGTCGTTGAAGGAGGTGGTTGTTAGTCAGGATGGTATATGTCGCTATAGTCGAGAAAATAGCCGTGTATGGTTAAATCAACATGAGACGATTAGGGACCTGACTGCCTTGGTCATATTACGGAGTATACTTAGTCTTGGGACTTGTTGAAGCTCGAGTAGTCAACTCGGAGATCTTCCATACTGTAGAGGCTTACTGAAAGGCTCATTACTCCGGATCATACCGAAATATTAATTATCAGTCCACGATGGTGGTTGCAGCGCTGATCTGGATCTTGAGTGCAAAGATGCACAGCGCTGCGAACCCGTCGTTCATCGCATGTCTTGAGACGAAAAAGATAGCAGATGTGCTTTACTTGTGTATATGCATTTGCCTGAAGAATTGTGAACGAGCATTTACGAGTAGTGACTGATCGTCAATCTGTGACTGTAATCCGCGACTCCACTGATGGGTGTTCTCATGATCATCAATCAGTTCATTCATGCGAGTGGGTTGATCACAAGGAAGAAATGGTCGCCCAAATTCAGGGCGCCACAGATAAGGTCGGTTTAAGCCTTTAAGGTGAGGTATGTATGCTAGGAGGGCCCAAGCTCCAGAAGACCTAGAAGGGCTAACCATCAACCTGGAGCTCTAAGTACTGCGAAGGAGCACTAAACATCACCCCGTGCCTGCGGCTTCCCGGCCCCCACCACACTCAGTGACCACACTCTCAGTCAGCGGATCTGGCAAGGGCACCTTACGTCAGGGGACCAACCGACCGACAGGCAAACACTTGATCTGCAATTATAGGCGATGCCTTCTCAGCCTTGTAGCCTGGTCTTGTTGTTTACTTCCAGCTCTTTGATATGAGTTTCCTGCGCGATTGCGCATCTAGTGCTTCCACATAACCAACAGTCCGGAAATGAGCTCACCACCAGTCCGAAGACGACCTTGAGCCGTCGCGATCGATTCCATCCTCGATAGCTACCTACTGACCTGCTGCCAGCCAGCACACCAGCAATATGGGTCAAGCATACTCCCTCACCACGCCGTACGCCGGCTCCGCGGGCATCGATGTCCCCGAACTATCCGACCTCGTACACGAGAGGTCCCTCGGCGATGCCCGCTTCATGAAGTCCATCCGCGCACGCAGCTACGATGGGCTCGTCCTCGCCAAAGTCACCGTCAAACCACACACGCCCATGTCCCTCAAGCCCTACGGCGTCAAGATCCTCAAGGAGCGCGATAAGCTGGAAGATGTTCCAAACGCCCTGGGCTTCGAGCGCGCCTTCGAGACGGAAACCAACGCCTATCTGATCCGCCAGTTCATGTACAGCTCCCTGTACGACCGCCTGTCCACGAGGCCGTTCCTGGAGGATATCGAGAAGAGGTGGATCGCCTTCCAGCTGCTTTGTGCGCTTCGGGACTGCCATGCGCGCGACATATATCATGGAGATATCAAAACTGAAAACATATTGGTCACTTCTTGGAACTGGGTGTATTTGACGGACTTCACCGGGTCCTTCAAGCCGACCAGACTTCCCGATAACAACCCGGCGCTGTACTCCTACTTCTTTGACCTTTCGGGGCGCAGGACGTGTTACATTGCCCCGGAAAGATTTCTCGCCCCCGGAGAAGAGGTGAAGGAGAGTGACAAAATCACGTGGGCTATGGATATCTTCAGTGCTGGTTGTGCGATTGCCGAGTTGATACTCGAGACCCCCATCTTCAGTCTCAGCCAGCTGTTTAAGTTCCGGCGTGGCGAGTTCGACCCTGTCATATCGCATTTGAGTCGCATACCGGATCAAGGACTAAGGGAGATGCTCTCGAGCATGCTTGCCCTGGACCCCGAGAAACGTTACTCCGCCGAACAATATCTGGAGATATTCAAGGGAAAGGTGTTCCCGGAATACTTCTACACATTCTTACACCAGTACATGGAACTCTTGACCGATACGACATCTGGCCGTGCCCCCGTGTCCGGCGCTACAAAAAATCTAGGTGAAGCCGACGACAGGATAGACCGTATATTCTACGATTTTGACAAGATCTCGTATTTTCTGGGCTACCACGATGCCGAGAACTCATCGGACCTGACGCCCTTTACGCCACGACTGGGCCTGGGCCTCTTCCCCGTTCGGCTCAGCATCCCAAACAACGAGCATTTTGTGTCTGTTGCGGCTAAACCGGCCGCCGATGATGGCACTTTGATATTCCTCACAACGATAGCCGCGTCTCTTCGAAATACAGCTCGATCGGCGTCCAAAGTCCGTGCCTGCGACGTCTTGCTGGCCTTTTCTGAAAGACTCACGGACGAAGCAAAGTTGGATCGTGTCCTCCCTTATCTCATGACATTACTGAATGACGACGTTGACGTTGTGGCCATCGCTGCCTTGCGCTCTGTGACGCAGCTGTTGGCAATGGTCTCGGCAGTCACTCCCGTCAATGCTCACGTGTTCCCCGAATACATCATGCCACGGATGCAAGTTTTCCTGGCTGGGGCTTCTCGGCAGCTGGTGATGGGCAAAGAACGCAGAGAGCCAACATCGCTGGTCAGAGCAACCTATGCGTCATGCTTGGGCAGCCTGGCAAGCACAGCCGGTCGATTTCTAGAAATGGCTGCAATATTGCGCGCCGAAGGATCGATAGCCACTGCAGATCCTGAGATCGAAGCTGGAAATGATGCCGAAACAGCTTTTGATACTCTATTCGACAATGCGCAGCGGGAGCTGGTGGAGCTCTTTGAAATGCATGCAAAGGCCATGGTGGAAGACTTGGACGCGGCCGTTCGACGGGCTTTTCTGAGTTCGGTACCAGAGCTGTGCATGTTCTTCGGAAGTGCGGAGTCCAACGATATTCTTCTCACCCACCTGAACACTTATCTCAACGACCGAGATTGGATGTTGAAGTGTGCCTTTTTCGATACCGTCGTCGGTATTGCCACGTTTCTTGGCAGCACGAGTCTCGAAGAGTTCAACCTGCCTCTAATGGTGCAAGCATTGGCAGATCCTGAAGAGCACGTGATTCAAGCTGCCATTCACTCACTCGCCGAACTCGCTAATCTCGGCCTACTATCCAAAGCCAAGACTTGGGAGCTGATCGACGTTGTCGGGCGTTTTACCATGCATCCCAATCTGTGGATTCGTGAGTCGGCGACAGAATTTCTATCCAACGCCACAAAACTCCATTCGGCTGCGAGCATCAGATGTATCGTCTTGCCACAGGTGCGACCATTTTTGATAGATGCAATTATCCCCGACTTTACAGAGCTGGGTCTTTTGGAAGCCCTGAAAAGACCACTGTCAAGAACAGTCTTCGATCAAGCCCTTGTATGGGCACAAAAGGCCGAAAAGAGTTTGTTTTGGAAGGCGGTACACAAGCAGAAACAATCGAACTTCACAATCACTTCCATGGGTTCGGTCGGGTCCTCGAGAGAGCCCCAGACTCTCGCTTTGAGTAAGACATCAAAGAACGACGAAGACGAGCAGTGGCTCTCCCGACTCCGAAACTACGGGCTGACCCAGGACGACGAGTTCAAATTGGTTGTGCTGCGAGAGTTCATTTATCGTTTGAGCCGAATGAAGGACCGAGAGACAGTACTGCCTGAGGGGGGTACAGGCTTGGCTCCAATCCTGCTTCTGCGTAACATAATGGATAAATTCCAAGTACAAACAATCATGTTTGACGATACGGTGCCACCAGCTGCGTCCAAGGATGGCGAGGCCGGTCTAGGTCCAGACAAGGGTCCATACACCATTGCCGATGCTCTGATGGATGCTTCAATGACAATCGACGAACCTCTAGGCCGCAGGAGGACGGCTGCTCTCAATAATCACCGATCACGATTCAGCGCACAGGGTGATGCCATCTCTCCTAGAACGTCAATTTCACCAACGCCCGACGGAGACTCGCGGCGCGCGTCTTCTACTGTACGAGGACGACAGGAAAACCGTGACGATGCCTCGGATGCTTCCGAAAGACCGTACTCTGCCCGACGTGCTTTCCGCCCTCAATCAAGTGCTCTTGATCTTCTGAGAAAGGACAGCAACAGGTCAGTGGCCGAGACTGGAACCACCGAGACTAATGCTTTCGGTCAAGTCGAAGGGCCATTTGTGCCAAACGTCCCCAAAATTGCCTTACCAGGGTCTACAGAGGAGAATGTGGACTTGTCTACAGTCAAGGACAAGAACCACAAGCAGAAAGCTTCGCACACTTACGAAGGCAACGATCCGAACATCCTCAGAATGCTGGATGGAATGTTTGTCGACAATTATCCCCATGACGTTGCCGAGTTCGGCCCCCTCGTTGCACCAGTTTCGAGGAAAACAAACAAAAACACAGCACAAGCGCCGCCCGAAGCCTGGAGACCCAGTGGCAGACTTGTTGCCACTTTTGCTGAGCATACAGGCGCCATCAACCGTATTGTGCCTTCCCCAGACCACATGTTCTTCATCACTGGTAGCGACGATGGATGCGTCAGGGTCTGGGATTCTGGTCGGTTAGAGCGTAATGTATCCCATCGGGCGCGCCAGACTCACAAACACGCCCCCGGCGCAAGAGTGGTCGCCTTGTGCTTCATTGAAAATACGCATTGCTTTGTCAGTTGCGCAACCGATGGATCAGTGCATATTGTCAAGGTAGACACCATCATGTCGAGTAGCGGATCGCCAAAATATGTGCGCCTGCGACTTCTTCGCGAGTACCAGCTTCCGGCTGACGAGTATGCCGTATGGTGTACACACTTCAAGCTCGACCTGCCCTCGGTTCTGCTGCTAGCGACGAACCATTCTCGAGTCTTGGGCATCGACCTTCGAACCATGACATTACTATACACACTCGAGAATCCGGTACACCACGGTTACCCCACCTGCTTCGTTGTCGACCGTAAGCGTTATTGGCTCTTGCTTGGAACATCACATGGTGTTCTCGATTTATGGGATTTGCGGTTCAAGCTTCGGCTCAAGAGTTGGGGGGTCCCTGGAAAATCTCCGATACACCGGCTGGCCTTGCACCCAAGCAAAGGCCGTGGGAAATGGGTGTGCGTTGCCGGCGGGACTGGTCTGCCGGAAGTCACAGTCTGGGACTTGGAGAAGACCCAATGCCGAGAGGTCTACCGAGCAGCGGGAACCTCATCCAAGGAGGGCCCCAAGGAATACAAAGCATGGGACGTTGACGAAGACAAGCCCGAAGGCATGCTTGGCCGTTTCGCCACCAGCATTGAGCCCTCGTCGCAAAACACGATGGATCGATGTGTCAAAGCCATGGCTGTGGGAGCCGGCACGACTGGAGACCACGACCGTGATGTACGAAACGGCTACATCATAACTGGAGGCGCAGACAAGAAACTTCGCTTTTGGGATCTCAACAGGGTCGAGCAAAGCAGCGTTTTCAGTGGTTTGGTGCCAAACGATGACGCTTCCGCGACCAAGCCTGTGTTTGTTGCGCACACTTCACCAAACAATCCCAACCTGACCCTCAATCTGGAGCGCATACCGAAGATGGCAACAAATGCTGAACAGACAGGTGGAAAGAATGGTGATGCAGCCCCCCCTAAGAAAAGAGAAAAACCTCCCAGACATACCGTCATTTCCGCCGAGCAAGGAAAACTTCTCCGGAGCCACCTGGACACGGTCCTCGACATTGCGGTACTCGAGCATCCATACACCATGACCGTTTCGGTCGACCGCTCGGGCGTGATCTTTGTTTTCCAGTAGGACTGGGATCCAGACATGTCGAGGAGGATCACACGTAGAGAGGAGAGACGAGGTTTTGAAGAGGATTACCTTGCCATGTCCCAGATGGCCGAGGCGGAGAATATACTTAGACCTGGGTTGAGTGGGTGAGACGTTGCAGCAGTCGGCATGTTCACCTCCAGAGTTTGATGTATGAAGACGGCCGCATGCTCAACTGCTCAATAGTTCCACTGCTACCCGAACCCAATCATGATTACTTTCCAAGTCTACATTACAATATTTCTGGCTTGCCAGGGTCAGACAGGAGCCAAGCCCAGTACAGCCAAACTTTGAAGACGAAGAAAATGGCAAGAATAGATGCGACGAAGTCGAAATAGACATGAATTGGGCCGGCAGGAGTTTGCACAGTGTCGCTGTGAGTCCTCTTGATCGTGCTGCCGACCCCGAGTGGCAACAAGTGCTCGTCGAAGGGCGTCAAATAGTCCGAGGGCAAAAATAAAAGGGCTCAAAACTTGATGGGAGTGGCAGCACCTTTAAGAATAACAGTTGCTCGGCTTTGTCCGAGCCGGTGGGCCTGGATATCTGGTTCATGGGCTGAATCAGGGAGACTAGATCGATAACCTGCATCTCTTGAGGCAAAGAAACAGACCAATCAAAAAACATATTAAAGTCATTCAACAGTATTGAATAGATGAAGTGTTCATATATCCTGCATTTAAGCATTCGTATCGAGTGGGTAATCAAATAAGAAACTGGTACACCGCCGATTAGCACAGATCTGGAGGATGGCTATATGAGGATGCCATCCCATGGAAGAAGTCCGATGGAATAACCATAATCATCGGATGGTCGTCTTCGCTTGTGAGTTGTCAACCTGTAGACCCCATAAATCATCCACGAGATCTGGAGGCTGAAATTAGAGTAGCCAGGGTCAACTCAAAATGTAACTTGGCTGGATAAGAACAGCCAAGTCGAGTCCCACGGAGAAGAAGAGACGAAGCTCTCATTGCCACTGCTGCTTTCCGGTTTTCCACAAAAGCTAAAGACAATCGAATCTATCAGATGCAACATGAGTGCCTTGTCCACATCAGCGCGTAACTATAGAGAGTATGTGTACCGAGGGTCTACATTTTAGGATCCACCTGCTAATAGGGCAGCTAGCCAACGGAGCTTCTAAGCTAGGTTCCAGGGACGATGTATATATGGTAAATACGCACTCTAGGTCAGTGGTATATAGAAATAAGCCCCTGAACTAGCCGTTTTCCGGGGAGGGTTTGCTTGACTTAGGGAGCGACCTTGGACCTTTTGGGCGGGTGCGCCAGCGCTGAACCGGGGGACCCATAACCGTTGCCCCATAAATGTTTCAGAGAAGACGAGAGGATGATGTGGTCATCAAGCTTTTTTCTTCCAACTGCCAAGCGTGCTCCCAAGGAGCTGCCAATAGCAAGAACGCATATCGGAACAGCCTGAGAGGGCGGCGTTCATGAAAAGAAAATGTCGACCTCTCATGGGTCGTCGTCGGGTGATGGCTGTCATGGACTGTTGCCAAGCTCGCTTGTCAAGAAGTTTTTGAGCCTCAACCATCAACCTAGCGGTGCCAACACCTCAGGGGTTCTTGAGCTTGGCCGTCTAGAACAATCCCTCGGCGGCTCACGACACGCCTGTCAATATCGCTTACGCACACTACTATACACGAGCACCCACGGCCAGCACTACAGTATTCACCGTGCTGCGGTGGAAAAGGACCCAGTGGTACCAAGATCGAGTAGCCACGCAATTACACTGACACCGCGAGACTGCCGAATGCCCGGTGAGGATCGCGCGTGTTGATGTCAGGCACTCACTCTGGCTATGCTCATACTCAACAAACATCAACAGCCTCTGGGGTCATCGCTGTAGGATACTGACCAAGAGGCTCCCAAGAAATGCGAATCGCGGCTGACGATGACCTCGGCTCCCCGCTGGGTTGGGCAGAAGCAAACGGGCGCATCGACAGGATAGAGTGGTCAATCTCCGAAGAGTATTCAGATCAGACGCCCCAAACGTCCCTTGGCCCACCGCACCGTTTCTTGATAATTGCAGTCCCCATGTCAATAGGATCATCGACCAGCAGCCGCCCAGCTGCTCGGTGCGTACCGAGAAGCGAATGCTAGCGGCGCGGCTCCAGGGAATTCACCACGCATGTTACAAGTATAATGTTGCAGGGGTCCCTCGTCCGTCTGTCCCCGGTCAGGATCATGAGGCTCACCACCGCGTCCACAGGGGAACCGAATGTCTGTCTCCCATGCCTCCGATCCTGTGGGGGTCGATGACTTGGGGACAACATGGGATGAAACATTCGATCGAGTGTACGAGGTACTGTTCTCCCTCTATCCATCCTGGTTGCCGAGACCGACAGACAGAGAACGGTAGACCCGGCCTGCGTATCCCAGGGGCAACGGCGGAGCCGGTCATGTTCCCACGAGAACATGCTTAAATATAAGACGAGCCTCACGCCCCTAGGATCTCAGGAAATCCTCTCTTGTCTCTCTCAACCATCTTCAGTCCATCTCATTCTTTGTACTTTGTTTCTTCGCTCACTACAGGTCGGTGACCTCGACGTTCTTTTCAACAACACTTTACAACCAAAACTTCGGCTCGCACAGGTGCAACTGCTTTCTTTCGAACAGCCAAAAAGACAAATCAGTATCTTTTTTTCTACACTTCACTTTCCAAAACCCCAACAGACAAGATGAAGTACGCCATCACTTTCGGTGCCGCCGTGGTCCCCATGGTCGCCGCCCACGGTATGATCAAGACGCCCACTCCCCGTAGTGCCGGCACGTCCATGTCGTCCAAGTGCGGATCGCAGATCTACAACATGATGAGCTCGGACTCGTACGGCAACATCCAGGGCGAGACGCAGCTGATCGGCAGCGACTTCACCGACGAGTGCAACCTCTGGCTGTGCAAGGGCATGCAGTACGACGACAACACGGCCAACGTCCAGAGCTACGCCGCCGGCGACTCGGTCGCCATCACCTACGACATCCGCGCCCCCCACACGGGCACGGCCAACGTCTCCATCGTCGACACGTCCAGCAACACCGTCATCGGCGACACCCTCGCCTACTGGAGCGTCTTCGCCTCCAACTCCCAGGCCAGCGCCGCCAACGAGACCTCCTTCTCCATCACCATCCCCGACCTGGGCGGCAAGTGCACCACCGGAGGCGAGTGTGTCATCCAGCACTACTGGGACAGCGAGTCGGCCGGTCAGACTTACGAGTCTTGCATCGACTTCACTGTTGGAGGATCCAGCAGTGGCAGCTCCGCAAGTGCTAGCACTACTGTAAGTCAATTCCATCAAGAAATCAAAATACAACATGATCGCGGTTACTGATATCAGCGCCAGGCCCAGGCTGCCACCAGCGCCGCCGCGGCCACCTCGCAGGTCGCCACCACCTCGCAGGCCGCCACGAGCGTTGCCGTGCAGAGCAGCACCAAGGCCGCCGTTGCCGCCGCTGCCACCAGCTCCGTCGCCGCCGAGGCCGAGACCGGTGACGACGATGAGGACGACAGCTGCGATGCTGACGATGACGAGGGTGACGATGACGAGGACAGCTGCGACGCCGACGATGAGGACGACGAGCCCGCCTCCAGCTCCGCTCCCGCCGCCGCCTCCAGCGCTGCTCCCACCACCCTGGTCACCCGCACTTCCACCGCCGCTGCCCAGGCCACCTCTGCCGCCAGCTCCGGCTCCAGCTCTGGTAAGTCGCTATAAGAGCGTCTTTGACGATATGAACCAAAAAACAAAAAACAAAAAAAAAAACCATGGACTAACTCGCAACCAATAGGATCCGTCGCTCTCTACGGACAGTGCGGTGGTATAAACTACACGGGAAGCACCGAGTGCGCTTCGGGAACTTGCACGGTAATGAACGATTACTACTCGCAATGTGTCAACTAAGTGCCTGCCAAATCGATGCCGGCTTGGTGACGTCTAGGACTATTATTGGTCCGAGGCGTCGCTGTGTAGCGACTTTCGCTTCATATTGTATATATTCAGATGCTTCTAGAGGGGCGTGTAAAAAGAAAGAATAGATTTGTGGTTGATTCATTTATTATTCATCTTTGAGTCGTGATATGAGTCGCGAAATGTGACTGTATACATGTGGATACTCAATTGTGTCCGCCTTTATCCAGTGCTCTCGCGTGTTCGTCTCACATGCTTTATATTCTGCAAGATTTGTCACTCTTTGCTACTGGAGGAAGTCCGAGGGAACATCGGGTCCTATCAATGACTGCAGTCAGTGTCCGGTCTCGAAATATATTTCTGTAAAGTATGGAAATGAGAAAAGGCTTACCCCAAACGTGAAGACCATCCGGCGAAGCCTGTGATCTGTGCGGAGCCTGCGTGGAATCGACGAGATCGCCATCGACGTAGTGCTCCATGATGAAGCCGGCAGGGTCATACCTGATTTTGTAGCATCTCTCATCAGTAAACGGACCTCTCTCTCTCTCACACTCACACACGAGGAAATCTCAAAAGTCTCCCGACTCGAAACTCACCAGTAGTCAAAGATCTGGCTGCCGAGCACGTGGCGGCCGACGCCCCAGCAGTTCTTGTAGCCCTTCTCGCGCAGCCAGTCGTGGCCGAGGACCTGCGTGTCAAAGTCGTGCGTCTCGTACGACGAGTGGTGCACGTGGAACTTGGGCCCCTGGTAGAAGAAGAAGCAGTGGTGGTCCACCTGCTCGGCGCCGCGGTCCAGCCGCAGGAACGTCGTCATGTCGACGCCCTCGGCGTTGTGGACGATCTGAAGATTTAAGGTCAATACGAATTTTTTTTTTTTTTTTTTTTTGACATTTAGAAGAAAAAGGCTCAGCTAGACGGTGAAGGACTTACGTCGCTAGGGATAAAGTTGAAGCGCGACGTGTAGAATTCAAACGCCTGGGCAAAGTTTGTGGTGCAGTGGCCCCAGTGCCCGAGTTTGTGGACGGGTGCCGGCCGCTTCTTGAAGCGCTGCGTCTTGTTTACTGGTCTGTTCTTCTCGGTTGGCTGAGCAGTAGTTTTAGCATGTCACTCACGATATGGTTTATTTACATTTGCGAAATTCTTGTAAAGCCGGGCTTGACTTACATAATTCACAGCCTCGTGCGGCAGGGGAACGTCCAGCATGGCGGCAGTCTCCTGGGCCCAGACCAGGTGAAACGGGAACCCGTCGACCGGGTCCGGGAAGGTCACGCACTTGCCGCCGCCGGGGGCGTCTCCGAGCTCGTACACGGCAGAGGCGCCGGGCAGGGTCTCGGCGGCGAGCCGCAGGTCGTCCTCGGACTCGACGACGTAGGCAACGCCGCCGAACTCGTCCCGGCCGGCTTTAGTTGCGCAGACGACCCACGGCTCGGTGCCGTAGCCGCGGAAGTAGATCTTGTCGTCGCCGACGCGCTTCTCCTCCGTGAAGCCAAAGTCCTCCAGAAACTGCACGGCCTTGTCCAGGTCGGCGTACTTGTAGTACGTGTGCGCTATGCGCTTGAGGATGATCTTCTTGTGGGGACCCGAGGAGCCGGCCATGGTGGGGGTACTCCGAGTCCGTCTGGGGTATAGTCCGGGTTGAGAGGAGGAGAGACGTCGACCCGAATCTGAGCTGACTGGTTGGTGCTGGGTTCTGTGTTGAACAAAGATTGAACAGAGCGGACAGATAGACTTGAGATCAAAGGTAAGAAGAAAGAAGAAGAAGAGAAAAGCAGAAAAAGAATCCGAGGTTGTTCGAGCGGGTCGAAAGGCAGTTTGTGAGACTGATATATCTGGGTCAAACGGTTAAATCCAGCCGGGCTATTGGAGTAGTCCGATCGCCCAAGCCTCCAAGCGTACCAGAATACCCCAACTTCTTACATGGATACGCGTCGCTCACATGGAGGGATGGGAGTATTACCAAAGGCTGATTAACCCCGACTTGCCGACCAGCTGTTCCCCCGCAGCGTGCTTTGATGGCTAGAGGAATCGGCACTTCAACATTGCGTTCGCTGACAGGCTTTCTAGTGGTAGTAGTATAGGGAGGGATGGAGACAATGTGGATATGAAAAAGGAGACGTCCGAGCTGTAGGCAGATCTATGAGACATACTCCTGACCGTCCGCGAATAAGACGGATACGATTTGGCATCCTTGATCAAATGGTACGATTGAATACACCGTCTGCGGGGGCGGGAACGGCGTCGAGTTCATCGACCAAGTTCTTTTGTTATGCACCAATTGTGATGGCATCATGGGTTGGTATAAATGTTGCTATTCCATCGAACCATATTCGCTTCCCCAGTCATATCACACCTCGTAGCTGGCATGCTCTGAATGACGATGACACGACCATATGTGACAGTACTGAGGCATGAGGTCTGCCCATGCGTCAGGTCCAGTCATTGACTTCCATCTTTTGTTCAGCATTGGCGATGGCATCCACATATTCAGGTCCTGATGTTCATGTTCTTGAGAACTCGGTTCTTCATGATGGCTTCAAGTATACCTGACAAAATCCAATAATGCCCGCATCGTATTCTTCTGGTGAAAATTCCATGCACATGATGCTCGGTGGTAGATTTATACCCGTATCAGTCCCTAGTATATAATACCTCATTCGCCGCACGAATGGGAGAATACTCCAAATGCCATATTTAGGAATGCTACCTTGAGTCTCTTTTTGGCAATCAACTATAGCAATTGTCAAATTCTCCAAGCTGGCGTCGAGTCTAATAAAGTGACGGTCATTCCAGACTAGAACAAGAAGATATTTATACAATTGTAATACATTTCGAAGCAATTCGAACATTATTTCGTAGTATGAAATAGGTAAGACGATTATCTCGTCAATAAGCAATATCTTAAGTTGTATCTATTAGTATAAGCAAAGTGGAAGGCCTGTCGCCGTTGGACGCTTATTATAGGCGCGTAGCTAACGAAAAAAAACAAAGAAGAAGAAAGACATGTACTTTATTGCTTATATAAATCATCGAATAAATGTCGGCGGCGAGGAAATACGATTCAATAAATATAATACTGTTGACCTGATAAGTCCCATTCTTATTAGTGAGTTCAACATGGTGGGGCTGAAGTTCAGCTGAATCCAGCGCAGTCAATGTCCAGCCGATGACGACACCGAGGGGCAATTCTAGCGCTGGGCCCCTCCAAAATTCAATAGACGTCGAGTTTTATCGCTATCGCCGTCGCCACTACTCAGGTAGTATAACCTCCGACTCGTGTAGAAGAATCATTTCCTTTGCCGAACACTATATGCGAATTGCGCTGCTCAGACACTCTTTTTACACACATTTCGCGATCCTGCTGATATCCCTGATCGCCGCCCTCCTCATACTTGACCAGACGACCACCGACACCGCCGCGATGCCCAAGAAGCTGTCCAAGACGGGAACGTCGACGTCGCTGTCGAGCATCGCGACGAGCTCGACGGCCTCGTCGCTGGCGTCGTCGCTGCCCCCGGTGCTGACCGACGGGCAGCCGCTGCCGCGCCTCGTCGTCTTCGACCTCGACTACACGCTCTGGCCGTTCTGGGTCGACACGCACGTCTACGCGCCGCTCAAGGCCAACGCCGACCGCAGCGCCTGCACCGACAAGGTCGGCGAGACCTTCGCCTTCTACCGCGACGTGCCCGCCGTGCTGCACGGCCTGGGCGCCGCGGGCGTGCGCCTCGCCGTCGCCAGCCGCACCCACGCCCCCGACCTCGGCCGCGAGATGCTCAAGCTGCTGCACGCGCCGCCGGCGTCGGCGCTGTTCCCGGGCGCCGACGAGGCCGCCCTGAAAGAGATCGCCGGCAAGAAGGGCGACAAGCCCCGCCGCGCCCTCGACTTCTTCGACGGCGGCCTCGAGATCTACCCCAGCTCCAAGATCCGCCACTTCGAGGCCCTCGGCAAGCGCACCGGCGTCCCCTACACCGACATGCTCTTCTTCGACGACGAGAGCCGCAACCGGGACACCGAGACCCTGGGCGTCACCATGTGGCTGGTCCGCGACGGCGTCACCTGGGGAGAGATCGAAAAGGGCATCCTGGAGTGGAGGAGGAGGAGGGCTATGGATTCGTGAGAATGGATATATCGGCGAATTTCATACACTAGATCTATGGCTGAGACTCTATCATGATTGGAATATGCACAAAGATCTGGGAGGTCATAGAAGAAGCATAGACCGTTGCGAGGCGTTTGGGAGTTTTACACGATTATGATATTGAAGATATAGTATTTGAAGCATTCTATTTTAGCCGAAACATGCGATGATAATGGACGTTCTGAATATGTCCTCGTGTATATCTCGAGGCACGTTCTGAAAGTTGTCAACTTTATCGTATCCTATCCAAGCGCCTCAACTCCCTGAAAGGATGTCTTTGTATTATGAACCACGCCAAACCAACATGTCTCTGGCCGGAGTATTTAAGTAGTAGTTTGTGATGCCGAATGCGACCATTTACATTTTATTTATTTGCATCTCTTCTTTTTAGGACACAACGGGAGTCTCCTTGGCGGCGGCCGGGTCAGAGACGGCCTTCTCAGAGGCGAGTGCGCCGTCCTTTTCGTCTTCGGCGAGGGACAGCTTGTTGATGCCCTCGACAGGAGCCTCGCCCGTCGCTGCGGTGGTGGCCGGGGCAGCCGAGTCCACGGCGGTAGACTCGGTCGTCGTGCTCGGGGCCGCCTCGTCTCCCGTCTTGGCGGGGAACGCCTTGGGGACGGTGGCAAAGACGTCGCTCCTCTGCGCCTGGCCCTTGGTGCAGCCGACGGCGACGAGCTCGACGGTCCTGCCGTCGGCGGACGGCCGGGCGACCATGGGGCCCTCGGGGATCTTGGTGTGGCCGTTCCGGAAGGTCATGATGCGCTCGAACTCGGGGTCGTCCCAGCGCGGCTCGTCGAAGAAGTCCCACTCGAGGTCGCCGCCGTACGGCTTGGGGATGTTCTTGATGTCGATGAAGCTCGTCAGGACCGGGAGCACGTCGGCCGGGCCGAGGATGAAGATCTTGGACACCGTCACGGGGTCGAACCAGCGCTTGATCCAGGCCCACACCGTCGAGAAGAAGGGCGGGGCGCCGATGATGAAGATGCCTGTATGGAATGTGTCAGTAAGTCCTTCTCAGTGTAGTATATTCTCCAAAGTGACGTACGATCGAGGGTCTCGGGGTAGTGCGCAGTAGCCAGCTGGCTGGCGAGCTGCATGTGGCTCTTGAGGTTCCAGAACATGCGCAGGCTGACGTGCGAGATGTCGACAATGTTGGTGCTCAGGGTGATGGGGGTCTCGGGGGTCTCGCGGTCGGTGCACTCGGTCGAGAGGGGCTGGACGAAGCGGGTGAGGTTCTCGTACAGGGCGCACAGGCGGAGCAGCTTGGCCGGCGTGCTGCCGTCCGACTTGGCCTTGCTGAACGTCGTCTCGGCCGACTTCTCGTACTTGGACACGGCCGACGAGTCCAGGTGCCGCACCTGGAACACGTAGATGGGGATGCCGCGGCGGTCTCGGCGGCCGGTGAACCGGGGATACTGGAGGAGCGCACCGAGTTAGATATGTGTATAGATGTGTCATGGAGCACAGCGCGCTCTTGTAGTACGGCGGCGGCAGGGTGCGCATCCAAGAAGAAAGCACGGGATTATATGGACGGGGTCGGGGAGCAAAGACGTACAAGTTTCTTGGCCGTCTCGTATGCTTCCACGTCCATGGTATCGTAGAGCGTCACTATATCGTTCGTCTTACGGAAGTGCTCCGTCTCGCTGAACTGGCCAAAGGCATCTTGAACCGACCATTTTCGGGCACGGAGGTAGCGACTGCGCAACGGGAAACATGTGGTCAGCTTTCGGTTCGTCGCAACAGTTGACTAGAGCCATGGGACAGGAATGCGCAACGCACATGAGAGTAGGGTCATCGTGAGAAGCGGGCGGGCCTGGCGTGTAGAGCTTCTTCTCTTCGGTCAGGATCTTGAACTCCTTGAGCGCCTGCTCTTCGCTGGCGGTCAGATGGCCAAGATGACCCTGGGGATAGCCGTGTTCGACCCCCGCCCCCGATGGAACCCTGTGGATTGAGCTGGTCGATTTCCTCGTCATGGCGGGCGACTGTTAGACTGAGGCGGCAGGGAGACAAGGTGAAGAAGAAAATATCAAGATATGTCTGAGAGTTTACGAATGTAATGTAACAACCTGGGACGGGTTCCAACGTCTAACGAAATGCAGCAGCTGTAAGGGCACGAGATCTGACTGGCCCGTTGGTGTTGACGCGCTGATTATGGAGAGAGATCCTTGGGTCAGCGGCGCAGATCACCTAGACAATAATCTCAGATCACTAAGCAGATTGGTAGAGACAGGCACAAATTTGGGTGGAAATCGAGAGTGTCCCCTGTAAGCTGGATCGCAAAACTCGGGCAACGGGATCTTGTCGCCACGCGAATCCGAGTCAAATCGTCGTTTTGGCGGGGACCTTTTAACATGACTCGGGCTTTAATGACGCACCGATATTCCATCCTCTATTGCTTACCAGCGACTCCAGCGTGCAATACTCAATAGTCTGGGTATTCCATAAGCAATAGGAGATTATTATTGAAATTATGTTTGTGGTTTCATTTCCTTTTTACAAGTGAATACTTATCTTGGAGGCAGGACTTTTGTTTCTTGTTTGCTTTACGAAATATATTCAAGTTGTGACTCGGGACGAACCAACCGCCAACTTGATTAACTGAACCCCTGCAACGTCAATTGATACGGGAGAATTTGGGGTAAGAAAGCTTATTTGACTTTCCGAGAACCCCTACCCAGAGCAGGGATATAAATAGTTCTTCGGTCGTATGATTGAGACCTTTGGTTCCGAAACGATCCTTGTGTTGTACTATTATAAGAGTATTTATATGATTTGATGAAGCAACGGCTCTAATACAAACCATGACTTGTTTATAGCGTTTCTTCTCACTGACCGTAATAAGGAGCGAAAGTGTCGTAGGCCGACAATCTAAGCATCGATGTCCCTCTTATTAAGCACTTCAAGATGTCCGTCTTTGTTATCAGAAGTCTGACAATGTCTGAGATTTGTATCTTTTATTATATTCCGTCTTATGTCCTGGTCGTGCTTCGGAGCAGTGTCAAGCCCCTCTCTCGAGCCAAACGCCTTGCTATCATATATCCAATTCTCACGGAACAACAAACCACATGGACTTTTCTTATGTCAAACATCAAGAGACCCAATTCTGGCTTTTTACAACGTTTACTTTTTATCCAGCGCCCGGCGAAGAACACTTTCCAGGTCCTTCATCTCGCCAGGCCCCGTCCGCTGGCCTCCCATGACATAGAGGACGTTGCCCAGAACTCTGCTGTGTATATTCCACGGAGCGTCGGCCCTGTCGCCCGCGTTCGAGCGCAGCGCGTCCCGCAGGCTCGCGGCCACGTTGCTCGTGTACCCGGACCCGTCAGGCGCATGGAGGTGGATCGCGAGCACGCTGCCCAACGCCCAGGCGCCGCCGACGGCCTGGTGGCGGGACAGCCAGTCGACGAAGCCGCTGCTCCAGATGGACCAGACCCTGGGGTCGGGTGACGGTGTGGCCGCGTCCTTCTTGCTGGCGGCCGCGTCCGACCACCCGCTCGCCTTGGCCCAGTCCCAGGCGCCGTCGCGCTCCATGCCCTGCATCTGCCGGAGGGACTCGGCCGCGACGTTGCAGCCCACCGGGTGCGCCGTGTAGCTGTGCCCGTGGAGCAGGGCGTCCGTCTTCTCGTCCGACTCGAACGCGCGCAGGATGCTCTCCGACGCCAGCGTGGTGCAGAGGGGCACGAGGCCGCCCGTGAGCAGCTTGGCGTGCACCGAAATATCGGCGTCGACGTCGAGGAACGACGACGACGAGAACCGCCCCAGGCGGTAGAGACCGGTAAAGACCTCGTCGAAGATGACGGGCAGGCCGGACCAGCCGAGCTCGTCCGAGGAGGCAGTGTCGACCTTGACGTCTCCGAATAAGCAGGCGGAACGTCTTACAACGTTGACCAGAGCTCGCTGGAATAGGGGATCACTAGAATTTGTGTTAATTAAGACGTTCTTGGAAGCAAAGGTAGGAAGCTCGTAATACTCACGCCAAGATCATACCGCCGGCACCCAAAACGACGGGCTCGAGCAAGACGGCGCCGAATTTGCGGCCCTTTGCGAGGTGAGACTTCAACGTCTCTTCGATAAACTGCTCATAGGCCTTGTGAGATCCCTGCCCCTCTCTCTTTGCGATATCAAACACGTCGCTAAGGGTATCAAACTCGAAGCCATTTAGGCCCGTGCTGTCGCGCAGCTCCGCCGGGATCTCGACGACCCATTTCCCGTCGACGCACTTGACGCCCGGCGTGTCGAACCACATGCCCTTGCCCTCGTACCACTCGGTCTTCTCGTTGAAGGCGTTGGGCTCGGCGCAGTCCATGGCGCCGATGGTGTCGCCGTGGTAGCCGCCGACGAGGCCGATGATGCCGAGCTTCTTCTCCCCGCTGCCCCAGCCGTAGCGGACGCGGGCGGCGCGCAGGCCCATCTTGACCGCGACCTCGACGCCCGTGCTGCCGTCGTCCGAGTAGAAGACGCGCGCGAGCCGGCGGTTGCCCGTGCCCGCCAGCAGCGCCTCGGCGAGCGCCAGCGCCGGCTCGTGCACCGCCTCGGCGAACATGACGTGCCCGTACCGCCCCGCCGCGTACGCGGCCGCCAGCGTCAGCGACGTGTTGCCGTGGCCCAGGCCCTGCGTCCACCACGAGGCCGACCCGTCAAACGACGGCTGCAGGAGCGGCGCGGCATCGCTGCTGCGCTTGGGGGACGACGGCACCAGCGTCTGGAAAAAGTCGGCGTTGGCGCTGTCGATGGCCGTGATGGACGACGGCGTCACGTGCTTCTGCTGCGTGAACGGGTACCATATCTTCTCGTGCGCCGAGGTCGCCATGGACTCGAGGCGCGAGATGCGGCTCTCGTGCCTGCTGTCCAGGTGCTTGAGGATCTCGTGCATGGCCGGCAGCCGGCTCGCCTCTTTGTAGTACTCCTTCATGGCCTGGGCGTCAGTCTCTGGGGAGCTGGCGTCCCGCGCGGGCGGCGGGTCGACAGCAAAGACTGGAATCCCGTAGTTGTCTTTGAAATACTCGGTGAGATACTCATAGTTCCGGTATACATCCTCACGAAATAATAGTATGGCCTCGACATCATAGCCGCGGATGCGAAGAGATTCGTAGGCGGAGATGGTCAGGGAGATACCACCCAGCTTGGAATCTCCAATAAGTACGACGGGGCACCGGAGTGGCTTGTAGAGCTCAGCTTGCGAGGCACCCGACGGTCCTGGCGAGTGCACTCCGCCGGCCGTCTCGATGAAGAGCCATCCAGGGCTGCTGGCAGCCGTCTGCGCTGCCTGGGCGTAGATGGACTCTAGGAGACTCTTGTCCGACGGGACGAGCTGGAGCTAATCAGCAAGAAAACAGGCCAACAAGAATACCTCATCTCGCCTACCTTGCCCTTGGCTGCCGCATGTGGACTGATGGCCAGATCGTACTGGTGAAGAGTGGCGTGAGAAACCCCTTGGGCATATTTCTTGATATGGCTGGCGTGTCCGTCAGAACTTTCATCTCATGACCGAGCAGTGTTTCGGTTGGTGTTCGGACTCACTGTGAATCTGCCTCGTCCAACGGGCCAGTGGACACCGGTTTGAGATATGCCGTCACTTCATCCTGATATTTGTTCCTGGCCGACTTGCAAAGTGTGGTGGTGAGCACAGTCTTGCCGACCTCGGTGTTGGCGCCGTACACCTGCCATACGCGGAGGGACCTCCAGAGCAACGACCCGACGGGAGCCATTGGGGGCGGGTCGAGCGTTCTCGATATTCTCAACCACACATGCACAAGTCGTCACGTCCGAAAGAGAGCGTGCGTCAAGGCCAGGCGGGTTATAGCCGAACGAAAACGGCTGGCCGCGGCTCCCGAGGACCACTTCGAGCTGGGAGTGAGTGGACGTGGCCGTTGAATCGCCTCGAGTATCTCGGCACTCGGTTATGACGCCAACGAGACTGTATGCAAGCACGGCAAGGTCCTGCAGGCACGACAAGCCCTAGCCAACGGGATCTCTGATTACCTAGGTAGCGAGTGAACGTCCCAGGCAGAAGATATACGCATTCCGCATGGCCCGCGTGGAAAAGCCACCACAGTCAAACACAGGTATCCTGTGGAGTCGTTTTGGACACGATCGGCCAAATAGCGAGTGAGTGAATTTTCAGATGCGTACAGGGACGTGTACTGTAGGATGTTATAGTGGCTCTAATTAGGAATAGCGGTGCACTATAGTCAGCCATTTCCACGGAGTTCCAACACTAAACAGTGTAGCGCCGCCGAATGATTGTGCCCTGATGAGGGGATCAAAGTATACAACGAAAAGAAAAGTGCGCTATGCCAACAGGAACAGGGACGCGGGGTAGTGAATAACGCAGCCAGGGTTGGCTGGGCTCGGCCAAGCAGTAACACGTGTAATCTGTTGTCTGTAGCACTGGAAATGATGAGTAGTGTACGCACATCGTACACCGTACAGTAGGAATACAGTACAGTAGTGTAAGTAGCCAGTAGGGTTACTGCAGTACACTATTACTGCACAAGAATATCTAAGAGGAACTCATGTTGTAGCACTCGGTTCAGCCCCACCGACCTCAACAAAAGGATGGGCTCTGCAGCCCGACGCACAGTCAGGGAAGCTTGTAGCATCCCGAGATATTGTATTCCGTATCATGTGACTCGTGTACTGTATTTCCAGTCTTGAGAAGATTCTATCATCCAGTCGTTGCGGTTGGAGGAATCGAGAGAAGGCGAGAGAGATCACTACAGCAATGGCACGGTTAGACGAGATTCTGGGCGCCACTCTGGAACGGCGGAAGAAGGCAGGCAGGCTACGACAACTGACGATCAGGTCTCCCGACAAGGTGGACTTCTCGTCCAACGACTATCTCTCGCTGGCCTCGGACACGAAACTCCAGAGACAGATCCTCGCCAGGCTCGAGGCTCGCATCGGCGCGACCGAGCGCTGTGAGGTGCCGAGGGGCATCTTGGGCTCGGGCGGCTCTCGACTCCTGGACGGCAACTCTGACTTCGCGGAGCAGCTGGAGCACAAGATTGCCGGGTTCCACGGGGCGCCGGCCGCGCTGCTGTTCAACTCGGCCTTTGACGCCAACGTGGGCCTGCTCCAGTGCGTCCCGCAGCCCGGGGATGTCATTCTCTACGACGAGGCCATACACGCGAGTGTGCATGAGGGTATGCGTCTCAGCCGTGCCTCGGCCAAGATTCCCTTTGCGCACAGTTCCGTGACGACGGTGGATAGTTCCGACGACACGGGTAGCCACGGCGGACTCGAGGCCGTGTTGCAGAGCATCACGGCTGGCGAGCAAGGCAGGGCGGCACGCGAGGGTCGCAGAAACGTCTTCGTGTGTGTTGAAGGCATCTACAGCATGGACGGCACTGTAGCCCACCTGCAGAAGGTTGTTGACGTGGTGGAGAAGTGGCTGCCGCTCCGGAACGGCTACATCATCGTCGACGAGGCACACTCAGTAGGGGTCCTCGGCAGTCAAGGGCGTGGTCTGGTCAGTGCGCTGGGGCTCCAGGGAAAGATCTGGGCGATCGTCCAGGGATTCGGTAAGGCGCTGGGCTCCGCTGGAGGTAAGAATAGTGCCCCCGACTTGGCTGCGACTTGGCATGCCTATCCCATCCATTCCATCCGTCCGGACGATATAGTAGCACCGAGACCTGACCTGGACCTCCTCTAACATGACGCTAGGTGTAGTATTATGCTCGCCCACAACTCGGGCGTATCTCGTCAATTACGCCCGAACTCTGATCTACACAACCTCCATGGCCTACTCGTCCCTGGTCAGTCTCGACGCCATCTATGACTACCTCCAGGCCGGTAACGGAGACCATCGTCATGACCAGCTGGAGCACCTGGCCGCCCATACGTGGCGTCTCCTCCAGGCCATGTGCGCCCGCCAAATAAGTCCGGCCGGCGTCGCATTGCTCCGTGTTGATCGCCTGCAGGCCAAGTCCCCCATCATACCGATATACACAAGCTCGCCGAGGAGTCTCGCGTCTTGGTGTCAGCAGCGAGGCTTCATGGTCCGGCCAATCGTAGCCCCAACGGTGCCAGCTGGAACAGAGAGGGTCCGCATTTGCCTACACGCTATAAACACGATCGGCCAGGTGGATGCGCTCATCACAACAATTGAGCACTGGGCCCGAGGACAAAAAAGTCTCTCAACGGCGCAGAGGATGACGTCTTTGGAGGCAAGACCGGAACTCGGTGTGTTACTCAAATCCAATCTATAGGTTGCCCTCCATCGTTATAATGATAGTACGTATAAACGTTGGGGTTTGTAGGAAACGCAGCGCCGTGAGTGCGAGGAGCTATGCGCTGCTCAAAATACTAGGACGTGAACCGGTACGGGTATGTGGTCGACTAGCGAGTATGTGCCCTATAATGCCGACCTATCAGAAGGCTTTAGAATTTTGGATAGTGCTGTTTTGGACCATTTAGCTGGGGTTTCAATGCTTGATAGTCGAGTAGTAAGCGACTATACCTGTCAGTTTAGGCGCGACACATGCTACGCTGCTACGCACGAAGAAGTATGTAGTACTTACAGTCTGACACACGCGTTTTAGGGCGGAAAACAGGTGGAGGCACTGTAGAAGTAGCGTATATTTGCATATGCAGTCGATCCCTTGGCCTGTTGAGTCTGGAGCCTGTACTGTAGCACACGTACTACGCCGCCGCTATGATTCGCCCTGGCACGGCTTGCACGGTGTAGTATTACCTTCTATCCCACATTTGGTGGGCTACATGCTCAGGACCCATTACCAAATACTCGGCCACCATTGGGCGTTCAAGCAGTCGGCACAGGTACAGAGGTGTCCACTGTCCAATATACTGTGACGCAGTTTCACGACCACGCTGGGCTTTTGGCTGCGCCGAGGTCATGCGGGGCTTTGAGGGACGGAACAGGAACCTGGCCCCAAATGGCATCTCGAATTCCCGCTCGTTTCCTGTTCCTGGTCCCTAATCAGGACAGTCAGCCAGTCATCCCCGTGTATATGCTGCTAACATAACCTGGTAGCTGTCGTCCTCGTTCCCAGGTGTGTAGTGGTATACTCTTTGCTTGTGACGACATTCTTCTTGTTATACTCTCCTCTCTCTCTCTCTCTCTCTCTCTCCTCCAAGATGGCTCCCTTGCGCCCTAGTGCCCCGCGGTTGGCAGCACGTATAACACCGGCTGCCTTGAAGCCAACGACACAAACCACCGTCAGCGCTCGCGCGTATGCTGCCGTTGGCACTGAGCAGCCGCCATGGAGGAGATCGACATTTCCTGTTCCCTCTCCGTCCCCAGTGGGCGTCGCCCCCAACCTCGAGGGCAACAAGATCCTGCGTGAGGCCGTGGCAGCAACGGCTCCGCGCAACAACTGGACCCGGGATGAGATCTCGGCCATTTTCAACGAGCCCTTGATAGAGCTGGTTCATCAGGCCGTGAGTCACTACTCCCTTATCGGCACTCTTGTCTTTGTAATCGCGACTTAGACGTTTTTCACCACAGAGCCTGCTTCACCGTCGCTTCCACGATCCTTCAGAGGTCCAATTGTGTACTCTGATGAACATCAAGACCGGTGGTTGCACCGAGGACTGCAAATACTGTGCGCAGTCGACCCGTTACCAAAAGGGCACGGGTCTGGTGGCCAAGAAGGTCGAGAGTGTCGAGTCGGTCCTGGCGGCCGCAAAGGTGGCCAAGGAGAATGGTAGCACGCGCTTCTGCATGGGTGCGGCCTGGAGAGACATGCGCGGAAGGAAGAACAGCCTGAAGAACGTCATCGCCATGATCCAGGGAGTCCGGGGCATGGGCATGGAGGCGTGCGTGACGCTGGGCATGATCGACGAGCAGCAGGCGCACGAGCTCAAGGCGGCCGGGCTGTCGGCGTACAACCACAACGTCGACACGAGCCGCGAGTTCTACCCGTCGGTCATCTCGACGCGCACGTACGACGAGCGGCTGCGCACGCTGGGCTTCGTCCGGGGCGCCGGCATCAACGTCTGCTCGGGCGGCATCCTCGGCCTCGGAGAGACCAACACGGACCGGGTCGGACTGCTGCACACGGTGTCGACCCTGCCGTCCCACCCGGAGAGCTTCCCCGTCAACGCCCTGGTCCCGATCAAGGGCACGCCTCTCGGCGAGCAGGAGTCGGTCAAGTTCCCCGACATGCTCCGGACCATTGCCACGGCGCGCGTCCTCATGCCGTCGACCATCATCCGCATCGCCGCGGGCCGGAAGACCATGTCCGAGGAGAAGCAGACCATGTGCTTCATGGCAGGAGCCAACGCCATCTTCACGGGCGAGAAGATGCTGACGACGGAGTGCAACGGCTACGACGAGGACAAGCAGATGTTTGACACGTGGGGCTTCAGGCCCATGAAGAGCCACCACAAGTCGCCGCCGAAATCGGCAGCTTGAGGGAGTTTGGAAAGGGCTCAAAAGACCAGCCCAGAGGTCGTAGAATAAAATAAAACTTTGATAGTATTACGAATCAGAGTCTGGACAACAGCCCATCAAAGGTCGGGAGTCTCTGCCAAGACGTGCAGTCGGTGAATGCATGGCTGAAACCATATCGAATGAAATGTGCCGGCGGCTGATCTCTTCAGGGCGTGCGCTTCAAGTGGCGGTTGTCAGAGAGGACCCCCAAGGTCAGTATCTCACGCAAGACCGAAGATATGAGAAGAAGTTCGTGTCCGCTAGCAAGATGGAGGTCCGCGATGGATATTCTGAGTCCCAAGTGCTGCTCACCTTTAATCCGATGTATGTGTTTAACAAAGAACCAACAGGCCGAAGTGTGGCACGGGTGCACTGCTCTGACCGAGTTGGATGGTTTCAGGGCGCTATCGGTCGTGCAGGTGGTTGGAATTTAGTGTGGTAGGTGCTATAGATATCAGGAGGTAAGCGCTGAGAGAACTTCACCATTGGGGGGGCTGGAGGCAGGAAAGTGGGCAGGAGCAGAGCAATGCAATGCAAATCGGAAGTCTTTCTTCATTCTTCTTGCATCTATTTTCATTCTTCATTGGCCAGGGCATCGCCATTGACCTGTAAGCACTCTGTTTATTGATAGTAGCATTAGACGAGCCGACTCAACTCTAAAAACCGGAAGTCGAACCTCCAGCGACTGCCCCCCACACACCCATACTCCCTATAATATACTGTTAGTACTGCCCTGCCGACCCTTGCATTACGCCGTCGTTTCTTAAAACATCTCACGGGCGATTTTGGATGACAACGACATAATCTTGAGATGGCAGGTCATGGTATCCTGTGAGTTATTAGCTCTGACCGAGACAATATGCCAGTTTTGGGTAAAATGGTCATAGAAAGCGTCCTATGCAGTCAGTCCATCCATCACCAACCGCCTTTGCATAGAGTAGGCTGGCTTGGTCTCACACATACAATGTAGGTATCCATGCAGACGGCTGTAGCAATAACAGCCATCAGCAGCAACACGAACGTGCCCAACACACCGCTCTCGGAAGTTTAATTGACAGTATCTCGGTGTAGACGTATGTCTGTCTAACAACCAAGGTTTGCAAGGGAGTCGCTTCCGCCTTCCGAGTATCAGACAACCCAACGTTGAGAAGTGTAGACCAGATCATAGTGTCTACTAGTGAAGCATCAACACATTCACTGCATTCGGGCAGAAGAACAATTGCTTGGGACGCGGTGGAAGAAACGAGAAACAGCAAGGACCATGTTGGCGAGATCTGAGAAAGAGTGTCCCGTCACGAGAACTAATCTCTCAACTTGAGACGACATCTTGGTCAGTTCCCCAAGGTCCTATCTTGACTATAGTAACCTAGTGCATACCCAAGTCCGGCCAATACGAACTTGCCCGTTCATGATTCAGGCAGCGTTCGGCTTGCCAACCCTCACCTCTCACCACACGGTTCGGTTCCGAGCGCGTTGTTGACTGACGCCGACGAACCTCTTTGTCTCGGGTCCATCATACTGGGGAGCGAGGACCTGGCAGGCCCTGAGCCAATCGTTGGGCCAGAGCACAGGGCGCCGGACGTTGCAAGGTTTCCTCCGCCATCTCTGGCGGCGGTATGCCCAAGGGCCCGGACTTGGGGGGCGCGGTGGTAGGCAGAGCTGAAACCGGACAACACGTGGTGGAGAGCCAAGTTGCCAGGCGAAGGAAGGCAGCGCGGGGAGGCATGGGCCAACCCGTCCAAACTCTACAATCTCTCAACGACGCACACGACATTACAGCCTTCACTGCTACAGCCGAGACAGCAGATCTCGCCTTCACTTGGCGCGAGATGCTCGGTCCCTATCAGCTTACCGTGATGTCTTCTCTGCATCGGCTTCCGGGCTCTCTCCAATATCTTGTCCGTCGCTTCCAGGATTAGGAACGCACTTGCAAGTAAAGAACCCGCTGGGTGTGACTCTCACGGACGAGGGTATAAGAGGAACCACCAAGTGCACCTCGAAAGCTAATCATTATCCTGAACATCCTCATTCCAACTCTTACACAATCAACTACTACAAAGATCACCGGTGGTCAATCTTTTCTTCGCATTCTTCTTCTTCTCATCACCACCTTGTCAAATCACCCTCATCAAACCACATCATCAAAATGCCTGGCGTCACTTCCGAGCGTACTGCTAGCAGGTTCGATGCTATTCCCGGCCCTCTGGGAATCGCTTCAGCCTCTCTCGAGGGCAAGGTTGCGCTAGTCACCGGTGCTGGTAAGTTCTTCCAGAATCAATCACAGTCACTAGGAATCCTTTCCCATCGTCGTTCCTCTTTTTGCCTTCCCTAGTCCGGTCCCGTCTCTATTGTCCATGTGGGGGCCGCAGCCAGTTTTCCCCAACGGAGTCCCGAAGCCCCCATATATGAGGCATGTGGATCGTTTTAGGCCCGGCCCGGGGGATTTCTTGGCGGCACTATACTCTGGCAGGGATATAGTATAGTCGCACAGGGGCACGGACATGTGGGATACAGACGCACTTAGGACACTCAGGAGACACGACAGAGATACACCATGCTGACCCGATGAATCGATAGGCCGCGGTATCGGCAGGGAGATGGCCCTCGAGCTGGGCCGTCGCGGCGCCAAGGTCATTGTCAACTACGCCAACAGCTCCGAGTCGGCCCAGGAGGTCGTCAACGCCATCAAGAAGTCGGGGTCCGACGCCGCCGCCATCAAGGCCAACGTGTCCGACGTCGACCAGATCGTCAAGCTCTTCGACGAGGCCGTCAAGGTCTTTGGCAAGCTCAACATTGTCTGCTCCAACTCGGGCGTCGTCTCCTTCGGCCACGTCAAGGACGTCACCCCCGAGGAGTTTGACCGCGTCTTCACCATCAACACCAGGGGCCAGTTCTTCGTCGCCCGCGAGGCCTACAAGCACCTCGAGGTCGGCGGCCGCCTCATCATGATGGGCTCCATCACCGGCCAGGCCAAGGGCGTCCCCAAGCACGCCGTCTACAGCGGCAGCAAGGGCGCCATTGAGACTTTTGTGCGATGCATGGCTGTTGGTACGTTTGGATTCGCCAATTATTTCAAATCTCTACAGTATGCTAACTTCCGTTCCAGACTTTGGGGACAAGAAGATCACCGTCAACGCCGTCGCCCCCGGTGGCATCAAGACAGACATGTACCACGCCGTGTGCAGGGAGTACATCCCCGGCGGCACCGAACTCGACGACGAGGCCGTCGACGAGTACGCCTCCACGTGGTCGCCCCTCGGCAGGGTCGGTCTCCCCATCGACATTGCCCGCTGCGTCTGCTTCCTGGCCTCCCAGGACGGCGAGTGGGTCAACGGCAAGGTCCTCGGCATCGACGGCCACGCCATGATGTAAGATGTAAAAGAAGACGAAGAGATACAATAATACTATGACTATCAGTTTGTGATGAGCTTTTGAAATTTTAAACTACATAATCCAAGGCAACCGCTCCCAAACACGCGAGCGTTTAGACCTGGATTGGGCGTATTGGGCCGGGAGCAACAGATACTTGACAAATCAATAGACGAACAATTGATCATATTCCAACGCGCTATACTTCTCTGTGGGAGTTGGAAACCTTCACTAGTGTTACCCTTGATTCTTAGTGCCACGAATTGCCGCTCATGCTTTACGCCAAATGTCGTTTCCCACGTGCAAGACACACTCGATGATTCATCTGTTCTCTGACCCGCCAACCAGATATAGACGGCTTCCATGCAGATTATGGCGCTACCGAACCACTGTTCCGGTAGCCAAAAAAGGTTGCTCAGCTGCGGTGCCTCTCGAAAACTCTATACTCAGCCATGGCCCAGCCACTCTGAGCCAAAAGTTCGGATGGGCAGTAGCTTCGGTTGGGGATTGTCTTCAGCTGCACCCAAGTCGATGGGTTACGAAAAGTTTGCTGATGAGCCAAGGTAATTGGGAGAGGAAAATCGAACAAAGAGGGCTGTCGACAGACAATCACCCTGTGGACCATGTAGCTCATCACATCCCGTAAAGATAATTGAAATACCACAACAATTGATCTTTCTCCGTGACTTGCCGGTCTTGAATACAGTACGAAGTTTCGGCGTCGAGCACAACTGTACAATTCGTAATGATATCAACTCAACGACGATTTTTTAACGAATATCTTACGCAGTCGACTTTGAGAATAAAAATGCCGTCGTAAATCATCCACGACACAAGCAATAGAAATCTGTTGTAAGCACGGGACTAGCACGGCAATGACGATAGGGTGATGATATGGCGGTGACATTTATGTGTCAGACGAAGCCGCCTTTTTTAAAGCATCTCCGACGGAAATATTGCCGTGGCTAATGAGACTGAGGGGCAATATTTACTTGAAATCATTTTTACGCGGGGACGCAACGGGAACTTGTGCTTGCGGCAATCTCACTTGATGGGGAAACATAAAGGCATTGCGAGTTTCGTGTTCTCAGCAACCCTCGACTACACACGTGACACCTCCAACGCGCTTCCGAGCCGAGCACATTGAACGTCAGAGGCAGCCAGCCGGACAGCCCACCACACGCCAGCCATGGCGGCCGAGGCGAACCCCGATGGCAGCAGCAGCGGCGAGGGAGGCGGCAGTAGTCCTCACAAGGAAGACGGCGGCGGCGGCAGCAGCGGCGGCAAGGTCGGCTTCCGCGCGCGGATCGAGCACTTCACCTGGGCCAACTTCACGTGCACGCAGTCGACGGGGGGCATCGCCGTGCTGCTGTCCGAGACGCCGCACCAGTTCCACGGGCTGCAGACGGCCGGGGTCGTGGTGTTTATCCTGAACCTGGTCCTCTTCGCCATATTCTGCGCGGCCATGGCCACTAGGTTTATCCTGCATCCGTACACGATCAAGAAGTCGCTCACCACGGTCCCCGAGTGCTTGTTCATCGGGCCGTTCTTTCTCTCGTGCGCCACGATTATCATGTGCAGTAAGCGATCCTCGTGCTCAGCTGCGAAGAAGTTCCGACAAGTATCTACGACACAGGTCTTGTCCTATTTACACCAAAACGAACGATGAAATAAATCTTAATTGTATACTCATATAGAGATGAATGCTGATCCAAGACTACGTAGTGTCCAGATTCGGTGCTCCGCACACGGGACCCTGGATCATCACCGCCATCCGCGTCCTCTTCTGGATCTACGCGGCGTGCACGCTGCTCTACACCACCACCGTGCCGGCCGTGCTCTTCCACCGGCGCCTCGACCCGCTCGGGCTCAACCCGGCCGTGTTCCTGACCGTCTTCAACGCCATGCTGACGGGCACGGTCGCGGCCGCCATCGCGGAGTCCCAGCCGCAGGAGGCACGGCTGCCCGTCATCGTCGCCGGCGTCGCGTACCAGGGCCTCGGCTGGGTCCTGTGCTGCGTGTACCTGCCCTTCTTCGTCGCGTCGCTGTGGGCCCGCGGCGCCGGCCCGCCCGACCAGCGCCCCGGGCTGTTCATGCCCGTCGGCTCCGCGGGGTATACCATCGTCTCGCTGATCGGGTGCTCGCAGCACCTGCCGCGGGACGCCGGCTACTTTGCCGCGCACCCGGCGGCCGTCGACATATTGCAGGTCCTCGCCCTGTGGATCGGCATCTTCCTGTGGCTGTTCGCGTTCTGGCTGTTCGCCGTGGCCCTGATCGTCAACCTGCCGGTCATATTGCCCTCCCGGAAAGACGGCGGACTACGAGCCCGCATGGGCTTCAAGCTGTCGTGGTGGGCCATCATCTTCCCCAACGTCGGCTTCACCATCGCCACGGGGTACGTCGGCGACGCGCTCGGGTCCCCGGCGATCCAGTGGGTGTGCACCGCCATGACGGCGCTCCTGTTCGCCTTTTGGCTGATGGACCTCGCGCTTCACGCCAAGGCCGTCGCCACGGGGCGGATCATGTGGCCTGGAAAAGACGAGGATGCAGTAAAATGAGGGATTGAAGGAGGGAAAAAAGTGCACCGGAATAGAAACTCCTCTCACGGATCCCTAGAATGGCATGACTTATACAAAGGAATATACACTTAGAACTATCAGTATAGGAGATCGAACATTAGCATAGCACATTCTTGTATATGATATCTTTTCACGCTACAAGATATGCCGTTTCTGACAACAGTTCTGTAGAGTAAAAGCCAAAGATCGTGACACACATCTGCCAAGAATACCCGAGTCAGCAGAAAGCCATAGGCGGATAATGTTTGATCAATTGGAAAGGTGGGCGAGCCCAGGAAACGTCGCGTCGGCTACATGCAACAGACCCCAGATGAAAGCTGATGTGAGATGAAGCTGCCGACATCAGGCTAAAGAGCCATGGAAGAAAGCTCCGGATGGGGTGTTAGCTGATTTGCACCGTGTTTACCTAGGTAGATATCACTGAGGAATTGTCCGAAGCACTTCAAACACGCCCGGCCATATGTCACCTGGAAGTCAAATGAAGCAAGTCCTTACACATATCGGTATATGTGCGACAGCAGTTGTGACAAGCAGTCTTTGATATACAACCAGTACGTATGACTGGCACTGATTGCCTCCCGCGGAACCAGGAGCAAGAATAGTTACGACTCTCCCCCTGTTGGAAGCTCCATCTGCCCAACTGGCTGAATGCCAATAACCAGCCCCGTGACACAAAACCCCTCCCATTAATTCATCACATCGTACAAGTGTTCCACGTCATACCTGAACCTGCTTACGGAGCACCGACCCAGCTGTTCCACCAGGGGTAGAAGCGCTCGCCGTCGGCCAAGGTCTTCAGCGTGCAGGTTTCACCCTCACAGCCAAGGGTCGTCACGCTGTTGCCCCACCAGTCGATGGAGATGTTGTACCATCCCACGGTGAAGAACATGATGATACCCGAGATGGCGATGCCCGCCGAAAAGGCGGCCGACAGGACGAAGTTGTACTGTTGAAGTTCGTTAGCAGCTTCACAAAGTCGGTTTTCAGGTGCGACAACATACCTTTGACCAGAAAGCGAGGTATCGCTTCTTGACATAAATCCAGGACAACCAGGCAATGGGGGCAGAAGGCCAGATGTAGGAGAATCCGTAGGGCGCCCAGTTGAGGCCGCCATACCAGATAGCCACGGGGTGGATCTGGCGCAGGAAGCGACTGTTGGGGAACTTCTTGGTGAAGCCCCAGAAAATGATGACGACGAGAGCACCGATTGGGAAGCCTAAGAGGAGAGGGCCGTATTGACCCTGAGGACCAAAGACTTTGATGGGACCAATCGTTCCCCACAAGACGGAAGCAGTGAAGAAAGTGGACGGTCCCGGACAGGTCATCCTCATGGGAGCCGCGGTGGTGCAGATATTCTCAATGTTGATCTGGTACTGCATCACGGCCGTGGCGACAAAGGTGCTGACAAGCGTGCCAACCATCTGCGCGGCGAATGTGTGCCAAGGTGGGATCTTCAGGTAGTGGGCCATCTTCAGGTCGTTGGCAAAGCCGACGGCATGGGCGCAGGTGACATAACCGAATGACTTGAAGTAGTTCATGGCCAAGGCGTTGCCGTTTGCGAACATGCCACCGATGAACTCGGCCAGGACGTTCAGTGTGACCTCGATACCAGTCATGGCCTTGATGACACCGACGGGAATCACGAAAATCAGAGCGAGAAGAACACCATACGGGACGGTTGCGGCCGTGGTGTAGGTCGGCCACGCCAGGATACCAGCGAAACCGCAAGCCGCAGCGACCAAGAGCACAGCCAAGTACCAGATTTCAGATACCTCGGGATACTTGCTCATGAGCTTCATGTGAATATCGCTGTACTCGCCTTCGACTTCGGCAGTACCGTTTGTGTTCTTCTTCTTCCGCTTAAAGACTTGAAACAGACTCTTAAAGCCCATGACAATTTCGTAGCGGTGGAAAATGGCGACGTAGGTGATCGCAGAGGCGTATACTCCGAAAAAGGCACCGTAGACGATTGTGTTGGCAGCACCGAGGTAAGCGGCGGAGTAATCCATGTACTTTTCGTGGTCGTACATTCCGTGGGAATCGAGAGCTCTGGAAACATTGTATCTCGAGCCGAAATGGTCCCACACGTGGTTGTCGACAATGCCAATGTACCCAGTGTTCCAAGTGTTGGTGAAATAGACGGCAATGATAATCAAGCCGAAAATGAATCCACCAGCTACAGTATTAAAAGTCGAGAAGGCGGGAATCATTAGAGGATCAGTACCAGTATAAGCCACAATGTTCCAGTCAAAAGTGGGCCATGGGTTGAACAAACTGGCCGAATTGAAGCCAGTAAGAATGTCCAAGGTATGGTTGTTGGGGGAGATCCAGGTCATCCAGGAGAAGTAGGTCAAGGCCTGGAAGATGAAGTTGGGGAACCAGAAATAGACAAACATGGCAGAGAATGCGTAGAAGAAGAACCGATACCTCGAAGCACGGTAGATCTTCTTGAACGGACCTAGGACGGGGATGTTGTATTCCTTGTGCAGAGCCGAGTTCAGTGCGATGGTGACCAGGGACGCCGGCCACAGACAGTATGCTGGGTAGACCAGGAACTTTCTTGTGAGACCGGCGAGACCATAACCGATAAAGTTGGTCGAGAGACCGATAAGAATCTGATAGCCAAAGCTCCGGGCATACTGCTGGTTGAACTGAAAGGGCAGAACTTGGGTCCAGATGATGTACTGGGTGTAAGGCAGACTCTGGGCCACGGTCGCCATCAGGGCAATGAGCATGTGCTCCTTCTTGTTGAAACGTCCTGGGTTGAGGCTGTGTTGAACACCAAACAGTGTGAAGCGCCAGTCTGGAACGATCTTCTCCCACGCCTTGCCCATGGGGAACGCCAACAGTTGCGCGACGTTGGAAGTGACACTGATGGGCGGATTGCGGACGGAGAACAGCTGGTTCACTGCAGCCAGGGCAACCGAGAAGAAGATACCAATGGACCAGGCACGGACGGTGGAGCAAGGAGTATCGACATCATCAATGTTGTCGACAACACCACGGACCTCGGCGTAGGGAGAGTTGTTGGTAACGAGAGCAGCCTCCAGCTTCATCTCCCAAATGAGCTCCTGATGCTTCTCGGGGTTCTCAAAGACGTCAGGGGTGGCTTTACAAGCATTAGTTGAATATCTCTGAACAGCGCAACCCTACTTACTCAGGAACTCCTGGATCTTCTCCAAGATCGAGTGAGGAAAGTTGGGATCATGCTTGTGGATCCTGTTGATATTCTCGGCCAACTTCAGAAGTATTAGTATAGTATAATCAGGTCAGCATCGTCGTCGAACGTACGGCCTTGACACCCTCCAGGGTCATGGCTTCGGCGGTGGCCTTGGCCTCGATGAGATCTTGTTCCGTGACATTGAGCTCACTGTAGGTGCGTGTCAGCTTCTCATCATAGACTGGAGTATGTATAGAGGTGTTGCTTACGATTCTATAGCCTGCTCAAAGCCGTTGAGCTCCTCGTCGACCGCGGCGGTGACATACTTCTCGTCAGCCACGTTCTTGTTCTCGTCGGAGTAGTTGTCACTGGAGACAATGTTCTCCGACTGCCCTCGGTACCTCATGATGGCGGTATTGTGCACGCCCCGAGCGAGCCGTGCTGATCGACAAGAGAGGGTTCGACGCGAGACAACAAGGACAGGTCGAAGGAGAGTTGAGGCGCTGCGGGCGGGAGAGACTGGGTTGATATAATTCGGAGACGGGGCTGCTTGCTATAGAGACGAGGAAGCAACGGCTGGTCCGCCCAGCTTTCCCAGCAGCCACCCTTGGCGTTGATCCAAAGTATATTCTAGCCCTTGCTGATCGCGGAAGGCATAGGGTCCTGCAAGTGAGGGTAACGATGGGTAACAACGGAGCACCGTCGTCAATCGGGACAAGCGATCAGTTACCAGTGGGAAGAACGGCATCACGGTATCTAGTGTCTTGGTGGCACTCTTGTCCTTCCTAGCGACCTTCTCAATCGAGGCAAGGCCAGTGCCCAGGCGCTGGTGAAGCCAAGATCAGAGGAATAGATAACAACTACTGAAAGCGCTCTGCCAATGGAAAATGCCAAGTAGAAAATGGTGTCCAGCTCTTGGCCACCCGCGGGGCTGGTTCCAACATACGGAGGGTGCAGACCGGGGGGAAGAAGCGAGCGGCGGAATATAGTGCAGAGAAGTAAGTCGTCAGAGAGGAGGTGGATGGCATCGAAGCCGAAAAGTGGAGGCACTTCGTCCGATATACCAGTGCCGTTACTGCATACAACATGTAAGTTGTTAGTTAATGAAGCTTGTGTTGCATGCACCATATTATCTGTGAACCATGTATGTAGGGACCGGGATTGCTGTTATTTGAAGGAGACCTCTGCGAACCACGGCAGTCGCGCAGAGTATTGTAACCTAGTATGGAGTACGGAGTATGTACAGGTTTGGTATGGGCAGAGGTCCAATTGGCCGGGACTGGACTGGGGCCCCGACGGACGGACAAGAACGGATCTGTGCTGGAATCACTGGGCTGGGATTGGGTTGGCGTTCCTGGCCAAGCTTCGACGTTCTTGGAGTCGCATGGCCGACTTCCCAAAGCAGGAGGAGGCCGTAGCATTGAGCTTCTCATCTCGAGGTATTGCGCCATGCCCATCAAAGACGTCGTCTCTTGGCCGTGTCCCGGTTATTAATGGTTATTCTTCCAAAGAAGGGTCGTCAAGGGTCGTCCCAATACGAACGAACAGTCGCGTGGGGTGACCGTCCATATGCCCCGGACGAATCGAATTGCGCTCGCTTGAAATGGCGTTTATGCCCGCTGCGAGCGCGTGTAATTGCCTCGCCGGCCAATCACACGCCCCGATATGCCACTGCCCGGGGGCTCGACGTACATGCTCAACGACTTGTCGCATTGCATGGAAGGACAGAGGTCCATTCTGCAGGCCCTGATCGTGATTGGGCTCTGGCATGGGCTCTGCTTGGCTTCTAGAAACGTTCTCCCGCTGCGTCAGCTGCACATATATCAGCTCCTGCGGCACTCTTGGCAGCAAGGTCGCGCCGACGGGGTGCGACGCCCTCCTGCTCAATGAGGGACAGCCTCAGAGGGAAACACCAGTCGGTCTCATTTCCTCCCAGGCGGAAAACAACGTGCCGGTCTCGTTCTTCGGCAGCGCCGTGGCGATGAGCTGAACGCGACGAAACCCAGAACGCTTTGGATTGAGACAAGAGAGGGGGAACAGACCTGTTGTGACCTCTCTGGGGGAGATAGATAGACATGCAACCATGGCAATCAATTCATCCCACTCGCCAGTGGCCACCCCTGCAACGGCTGAGCGATTGCGACTCCCCATTGCCCCCAGGTTGCCAGGCGCACCTCCAAGCGCAATGTAAGGGATGAACAGAACACAAGCATGCTCGGCATGGTTGACCATGACTTTTGCCATGTCACCCCTCACCTGGGCATGCGTCGTCCAAGGAAAACCGGCACAACCATTTCAGCGCGAGCCACAACGGCACCGGCCTATCATACAGGTCGAGCGCATCTCGAATGCCACAATCTCCCTATCGCGTGTCCTGGTGGCGATGCTTGTTGGAACTTTCGACCATTGTGTCTGCGATAGATATCGGAGGCGCACAGGACTATCGTCAAAACGGTTTGTACCTCGTCCGATATCTGACAGCCTACCTCCGGTGAGTCGAGACAAAATGCAACGTTGTCGCTTTTAGAGCTTCATCTTTCGATTCATGCGATTGGTGCATCGAAGCTGGTGGACTCCATGCGGTATGCAATCCCTGGTACAACCTCTTGAGGGTATTTGGAAGATGCAATCACCCTTGTCCGTCGTTCGTGCAGCCGACATTCTGGCCTTTCCAGTCGCGGGGGACGAGCGGCTCTTTGCCCATGGATGGGTTGGGTATGCGTTTGAGGGATCTTGGCTTTGATAGATAGTCGATATTGCCACGCTTGCATACGACACACGCTTCCTAGGCGAAGGTGAGTATGCCCATCGTCGCCTCATAGTCTCGTGGTCTCTCGAAGCCTCGCTCGAGATCATGTCTTCGAGCCGTGTAGAACGGCATCTGGTGCGGTCCAGACTCCAGAGGCGGATGGATACCGTCGCTCAAAGATTGTCCGTGGTGTGGCGCTCCAAAACGGCAACCATGACGAAAGGTTAAACCGCATCATGAAGCACGTCGATCGCGCAACCGTCGCTCCCACCCTTTTGGCGTGGACTACAGCTAAGCGAGGGAATCATCATCTCAACTCCCCAATCCGTAGTCAATTCCACCTTTCAGCCAATACTGCTAGAACAGCGACGGGACTTTAAGTGAAAAGCAGAGTTGCTGACGTTTTGTCTTTGGTCTTCTCCTTTTCCTGATAAGTCGACCGACAGATTTTGGGAATGGCCAGAAACGCCACCAGGAGATGCCTCTCGAGGCGGAGGTGCAGCTTTTCCTCATGCTTGCGCAAGTCTAAGCGACTGGCGACACGACGACACAATGAAAGACAAGAAAGTAGAAATCGGAATACCACAAGACTGGCATCGTCGGCCACCAGCACTACTGGCATGACAGGTCATGATCTTGGTCCATCATCATCAGGACTTGCCTGACCTTTATCTTGACTTGGCCTCTGTACATACCAGTCTTCTGATATGCCCGGATTTTGTGTTTGATGGAGTAGCCTGCGCTCAACGTCATGTGATATTTCCGAGTAGCACTACTACTCATGATTAAGAAAGCTGGAATTGCTGACAATGAATGCCTGGTGTGGAGGCTTCAACTTGTAAGAACTGCCTACGACGGCTGCGACCGTGGCGGCACCAAGGGCGTCTCCGGATAATATACTCTCCAAGGTAGATGTATGAACCGAATGAGAAGAGGCGTCAAGCTGTTGGGTTGCCCGGTGAGTCACCGGCGAGTTTTCCGTATGCATCCAATCACAGCTCAGATCTGGTGATCTGATTGGAAGGAGCCTTCTGTATGTTTTCGTCGAAGAGCTCCTGGTGAGCTTGCTGTGTCGGCGCTGCTATGACATCTTAGGAATGGGAAAATTGACAACAAATAAGCCACTCCATATACTCTTGCTTCGCCCTAGTTGTATCAAGTCGAATCAAGGGAGTCTGCCCTTCAAGTTCTATAGATGTTAGCTGAGTCAGCCGCATTGTGCTGTGCCGCTGGACTATAAACCTGGCAGTCCGGTCAAGGATAGCCGAGATCGCGAACTCACCTTACCCACGACATCGTTTCCGATGACCTTGGACAACCGTTACATTGGAAGTCCCGTGAAAGGGGCGGGGTTTCAAACAGCAAGTAGAAGAATTAGAAAGAGACAAAAGACGGTTCGCTGATCTCTTTTCATCTCCGGACAGATCGTATGCTCTGGCAATGCAAGCACTTTCTTCCCCACAGCTCGGGGCCGAAGCGGTTGTCCATCGCCGCAATGTCTACATTGAGACATGCTGTGTAGTATTTGCTGAATAAAATAAACTCCACCTTCAATCTTGTGCCTCGTGCAGTTTCTGGGCACATGAGACGGCCTTCCTCTTTGTCGAAACCCGGAACCGCAGCGCTCGATCGGAATGGGCAAATGCTTGGCGGCTGCCGTCCGAGGTGCAAATTGGCGCCATCATTTTGGGACGAGGACAGTTGAAGAAGAAGACAAAGACCAGATCAAATTGTCGGGAATCGAGAGCTTCGTGAATTGGAATAAATACCCTTCAAAGACAAAGATCATATCATTGAACACTGAAAGCCGAGTTGTCATATGATTAGGCAGCCGTCTCAAGAGTTGCCGTCCATTACAACCTGGTCGTACCTGCCTAGTCTACAGTATGGTACGCTATGCCGAACTCCGAACCCCTATGATCTGATCGGAACAATCTCCTTGTTCATTCGTAGGTTGTCTATAATGTCGACTCTGGAATTGCACTTTCCAGGAGTGCGACTCCCGAGTTGTTCCCCTCTTTGAAGACGTGTATATTAAAATGACTGCACTACGCCGCCCAGACAAGTTGTCAATGACATCAACAATCACATGATTCTATTATATGGCAGCCGCCGCATCAAATCCTATATACTCGCCCAAATAACTGAAGCGCCGGTATAGAGGCTGGTTGATTGGTTGTATTACGCCACTGCAAGTAGACAGGTCACGTTCGAAGTGATAAACATCATGGCTTCGTGTATAGAAACATGATGGCAATTATAGCTGTTTTGAGCGTGCGGGTTCGGTATGAGTTCCAGCTTTGCGCGGCGCAATCTAAGTCGATGGCCGAGGATTGTATAACGAGATTTACTTGAGGCTCAGATATGCTCTTATACCGCCTTAGCCCTTGTCTCGCATTGCCACAGTATCAATCCCTTACAGCAATCACGGAGCTAGGCAACGAATGGCAATGCAGATCAGTACCAAGCCGAGCCAGTTAATCCCATCACTACATATTGATACTCGTGCCCCTACGTCGCCAGCAACATTCTGATGCTTGCAGTTATATGAGGCACTGAATATCATGACTATTTCAGGCACTTCTGTGTAAGCTTGTATCAGGACATTACAACCTGGAGGATAACGGACGATATACGATGGAAGGTATCGGAACACGTAGGTACTTCATGCAGATCTTAGATATTCATCTACTTGCTTCTATATGACCCAAGTCGCGCGGCATCCCACATTATCAAGATGAGGATCCGCGTGACTGCGTACCGGTGTATTGGGTATCATTGCGGAATTTTTTTTCGGCAGGCGCACCCATCCATTTGTTTGCTCAACGTCAACGATACTCTTGGTCGAATCCCAAAATTTCGATGCGTTGCTGGAAGAAGCGGGTTCTTAGGAAGACGAGTTCGAAGCTTCGGATCTCTGTATTTACAGGCCCTTGTCGAGGAGGGTGACGAGAGCGTTGGGGTTGGCACCGACCAGCTCGTCGGCCTTCTCGCCGTCCTTGAACAGCATGAAGGTGGGCATGGCGCGGATGCCGAGCTCCTGGCTCAGCTCGGGGAGGTCATCGACATCGATCTTGGCGAAGAAGACATCCTTGTACTTCTCGTCGTTGGAGTGGCTAGATAGAGGTAGGAATTGTTAGCAATGATTCTTGCGCGAAATTGTGCTGGATTGGACGATTCGGTGTCCGCGGATTGCGCCAACGCTCCGATTCGCGATGAAAACGATCGTATCGAAGGGGTTCACTCACTTGGCCAGGATGGGAGCGATAGCCTTGCAGGGACCGCACCAGGTGGCGAAGCAGTCGAGCATGACAACCTTGTTGTCCTTGAGGGCCTGCTTCCAGGCGTCGATACTGTGAGAAGAGGCAATAAGCGTCAGCAATATGTTACACAGCTATGGGCATGATGACATCGGTATGATGCTTGGGCGTGTTCGAGATCAAGGTGGGGTAGCTCTTTTTTTTTTCTCCCTTCCCGCTCACGGTGCAGCTGGATTCTGCAGGTGACGGAGCAGGGGATAGAAAGCAGGCGAGCAATTGACCAGAATCGGGATGGGAGACTGGTGGCAGACGTACGTGGTGATGTTGTGGACAGTCATCTTGGGCGAAGTTGAGTGGAACTGGCGAAGGTTGGAGAGCTGGGAAGGGCGGAATGCAGGTTGTCTAAGAGAAGACTGTATGGTTCTGCGCAAAAGTGTTGATGCTGACATGTGGAAAGGTCGGGCGTGTTGGTGTTGAGGGGAAGGTGGGTTTTATTTAAAGAGGTTCACGGTTTCGGGCGGTGGTCATCGGGCTTGCAGGCGGAGAGAGCAGAGCAGAGCAGAGCAGTTTTCCTTCGTTCCAATCCAGCAGAACCGGGGACGGCTTCAGTGAGCCCAGCGAGTGGATGGAGGGGCATTTTTTCCCTCGGATGGAGCTCCTCAGTGGATTGGTAATGGGGGGGATGCGGGCTATCCTACGTCCCGATCTACCTAGCACCGTAGTTACGTGACGGGACGCCCTGCGACGCTCCTAAACCGATCTGTATCTCGATGACCAATGTGCCGCCAATCAATCGATTTGGATAGCAAGACAAGGCAGAACCAGGCCAGAAAGAAGACAAGTTTGTCAGATAAACCTCTGGGGTGGAATCACCGAGAAGTGATTCTATTATTACCTACGCTGCTGCTTGTAGAGGGTCTCTGAGTGCTGTAGATACTCGACCTACCTAGCTGGTAGGTACATTGATTAGGTAGGGTAGATAACATGCGGGTGGCTTGCGGGAATGATGTAACTAAAAATGTTCCCCCGGGATTTGTCAGTCTGTGTGTATCCCGTCCCTTGCTGTCACAGTCCTGTCGCCCTGTCTGTGCTGGTGGATGACGCGATCGCTGCCGCTGCTGCTGCTGCTGCTCGCTCGGCCTGCTCCTGTGCTTGTGCGTTCAATCCGCCGCATGGGAAACTGTCCAACCAGCATTTTCTATGCAATGACTGACTTTCCATGAATTCTCCGACCATGGCCCAAGCACCTCTTTGTCTTATTATGTAAGCCACAATCACCCCCCGGTGATAGACGAGAGATTCCTCAGCTCACATCCTGCGGATGCCCGATTAGATATCAGTGGGGCTTTCCGAGGTTGGGTCACGTCCATGATGAGGAATCATTCTGCTGACAGCTGAAGCGCTCATATCGCACTCGTTGATGGTAAGCGAGGGATTATATGTCAGCCACATCCTACCAGCCTTTCCATAGTCCTCACATATCACCATATTCCAAACCGCCACAGCGGGCGCCCGACTTTGGAATCACAAACAAACATCGCTGTCCACGACTGAGTATTTGTGGAAGGCTCCAGTGTTTGCTCCGTCAAGAGTTTGCAATATTGCTCATGATGTGACACCAACATTTATGATGCAAAGATTCCATATTCATATACACAACAACACAAAATCTTCAGCAAGAAGCATGTGAGTCAGATTAACCAGTCTATCAAAGCATGACGAGTGAGTCAAAGGAGGACCAACGGTGAGATTTGTGATGGCCTTACAGAAATATGTACGACTGTGCCATACAATATTCAAAAAGTTACTCAGACCACGATGGTCAAACGGATATCAATATAAGGCTCCATACGTTTTGCATATTTCACTTACGTGTATAGATGCACTTTTTCTTTGCTTGAGACGAGCGGGTTGATTGTCAACAATGTTTGTGCGTTTAGTCACTGTAACCCGGGATTATAATTAGATATTACTCTTCGCTCACATATTTTGTCAAAGATAAAGATCCCAAAGATGTCCCAGTATCAAATGTCCGTAGTGTCAACATCATGGGCATATGGATATAGACAAATATTATCAATAACCTGACACGGAAAAACAATGCCAGAATGTCAATTTCTCCCCCCCCCCCCC
>BCGF01000001.1:3614274-3939351 GCA_001599175.1 Pestalotiopsis sp. JCM 9685 | reverse complement strand
CCCCCCCCCCCCTTTTTTTTTTTTTTAAAGGGAAACATCAAAATAATTTCGAGGCCTACTCCCCCCCCCCCCCGGTTTGGCAACTGTGATGGTTGAGTCATAAGAGCAAAAACCAGCTGTCTGCTAGTATATCGGGGCAACACGGCTGGCTTGATGAATAAGTACATTGTTTTTTGTGGAAAAATAGCTCGGTTGTACCTAGAACATAACAGTATCGTCAAGATCTGTTGCTGATGCATTGTGTGTACCGTACCGTCGTATCAAGAGCACACAAACTATCAACGCTATCATTATCGCTGTTGATGCCGTGTTGACTTAGTCCATGTAAACGAAACGACACGTCTTCTCATGTACTCCAGCTTCGATAAAATTCACCCGTCGGGCTACGACAATGAATGAATATGCACACTTTCAATGTGAATCTACGGCCTACTTATTCAACTGTGGACTTGTTTTCTTCATCGTTTATGTAGATATGCTCTTAATTCTGGCATCGAGTCCACATTCAATGATTTACAAAGCCAGAACTCCTTGGTAAACAACACAATATCCCCCAGTGGATCAGAGAGGACAAGACCATATCATACAATCTCAAAGCACCGTAGTACTCGCAACAAAAGTGACTATCATTTGAAAGTGGATTCAAAGTCCCTGATCACCATATTGCCCTTCGACGTATCTTGGAAATCATCCAGCGGGTGAGTAACAATAACGATGCGTCAGACACTGCCACAATATGCGTAGCCCATAACCACTTGTAATATGTTAGGTACATGGCGTTGGAAATATTCCCTCCGTCATTGCATCATGAGCGTATAACACAAGTACGCTGGTGTCACAAGAGTCTCGCGATAGTAATAGGAAGCAACACCCAAACTAGCCCAGTATCACGTAATGCAGTGTCTGCTACGCAACATCCATGTATGGTACCTGCCCCTTTCAAATTGCCGAAACCCGATACCAGTTACGTGGGAACTATACTGAGCCGCAACCCTCCTGTATCAGGAGGCTTCTGCGGAGACCGGCGTCGGTCTCGAGAAGGGGAGCCGGCCCCTTGTTTTGACTCGTCTGTATTGTCTTTGTACGGACATGCTAGGGAGGGTAGTCCTGCCTCCGGTGGCCAGACTGTCGGGACCGGAATCAGTATCGAGCGTCCAGGACAAGCGATGATGCCATCTCGACAGGACCAAAGGCATTCGGAAGACTGCCTAGTATCTGCTGCATCGACCAAAGACAAGTTGATTGTGCCTACAGGGCGGTAACTTTCCTGCTGTCCGGATGACTCGTGGTCTTCAGTTTGGGAAAAGGGACACGATCCCAACTGAGAACTTGATATCTTGCTCGAGATAAGCAGACAAGCTAATACTCCTTTACCCGACTATCTAGGTAGGCAGTGCATTGTTTTGTCGAGTAATACGAACGACACTTCTACTCGCTACCCTTCCGCCGGTGCCCCGGCTCCAGCACTTGGCCTTAGTTTCCGCTTGGTTACGGACCAGCGCTTATGAAAACTAGGTGAACGAGCCGGCTCTTCCACCATCATCGGCTTCTTCCACTAGATCTTTTGGAGAGGGGATGAGGGGAGGAATTTTGGGGTATAGCCGTGATCTTGGAGTCCAGTCCGGCGCGGTCTTTTTCGATAGCAGATAGAGTCCCGGATCATCATCGCCATGTTGGGAGGTTGGATGTCTGGTCGGAACACCCGCCCTCGTGTCACGAGGCATGAACCAACAATAACACTCTCCGGAGCTAAAGCCTATCGAATAGCCGGCACCGACCTCTCTGCGAACAATTGGGCAAGGCGGGCGTGAAATGAGGACGGCGGTCAGAATTTCCAGCAACGTCCACATGCACGACTATCTGCTGCTGCGCTATTACCGAAAGGTAGACGAGATGTCATCCGATGTGGTGCATGCAGCTCACCGCCAGAGAAGAAGTCCGGGGAAGAAAAGGAGAGCGAGGTACCGGTACTTGCGGCTTTAGGCTTTTCTACGGCCACAGAAGCCGGGTGGAAGAGCTTGAGCTTGAGCTTGTCAGATTTGACTCATGCTCAGGGAGCACCGAACTTCGGGACCCAGAGCCACCACGTGCGAGTCACGTCAACTATAACTCGAGAGATGCAGGGTACCGCCTATCAAGTTTGGCAAGTTTGGTCTTCGCATCATGGACCTAGTCACATGAATCATGCTGTTGCGCAGCGCCGGACCAGTGTCACAGTGGTAAGGTGAGCATCACAAACGTATCGAACAATCATGTATGCTTTTATTTCCATTTTCGCGTATGATGACTATGTACGCTCTCAGTTGACGCCTGCCAGGAGCGCCAAAACTCTGTTGGGGGTATCAAGCTCCTGGTCCTGCGTCTCGTCAATATAAGTCTCGTCAATATAAATCGCTTGGGTAACAACCCATAACTATCGCACTGCGCAAAGTGCTACATGATAAGAGGCAAAGGCCGCGCCAAAACATAATGCGCTGGTATCTTGTCATTCAACACTCTAGATGAATAGAAAATTGATATCGACTAGATGATGGGCCCTGGCCCAAACTTGGTCGTCCTGCTCCGTTGAACCCGTGCCGTGTTTGCCGGTGAACGTCACATATATGGTATGACGTCCTGCGTTCAACGGTACAAGACGTGAAGATCTCAATATAATGCAAGAAATCAACCCCGATGTCCGAAGTGGGACGTCGAGGTCTTAGATGAAGGTCGGTGATGGCGACGAAGATACGCCACAGGATGTCGTAGAAACTGCGTTGCAACAGATCCAGGCATGCGGATGAAACCGCCGACGGTGTAGTAAGGAATAGCGATGACGGATTCGAATGATGCAGGCCAGAGACTTTTTCAAATTTTTTCCTCTTTTTCTTGGGTGAGTTTGTGGTGGAGAGAGAAGGAAATCTGAAGCGAATGTATACGGTCGGTGGTAATTCGGAGACGGTAAGGAAATGTGAGTGAAAGTGGTTGTGTTTTCTGATCTTTTTGTCTCTGTTCATTCTGTCGAATATCGACATGTCGGGCCGCTGTCATGCATCACCATCATCGCTATTCCTGTACGACATGTCAGCGCATATTTCTTTCACACATACCTCGGCTGTTTATTGCGTGACCGGTTCCATGCTCCTGCGATTGTCCGAGGATACCCGCGGCGAAATGTCGAGAAGCTTGGCGCTTCCGGCGCTGTAGTTCCGGCCGTGGTTTTTCCCAACCTTGACGCTTGTCGCGTGTTGCAAGTTGACTGGAGACTCTGCGCCAAAAGAAGAGACTTCTCCGCTCCCCCTTTCGCTGCCGAACTCCTTCTCGTCGTCATCGAAGGACTCTAAGAGTAGTCCTTCCCGGCTTCGCATGGTTTCTCGGTGGTGCGTGAATGTTGGCGTCTTGGTGACATTGCCCCATTTGGGTGAAAGATCGGCTTCACCCTCCTCATCGCTGCTGGGGATAGCCTCGCCTGTCGATTTTCGGTGCAGACCCTTCTCATCTGTGACAATCTTCAAGAAGTCATTGTCGTGCGTGGTACCATCTTCGTCATGCTCTACTGAGTCTCCAGACACAGAGTGCAATGGATAATTGGTCATGGAACCGCGCATGCCAGACGACGCCCGCTTGCGATTCACTCGACCTCCAAACCATGAGCCTTCCGAGTCTATCGAGGCCATGGACATGGAATGCGGGGCGGGCGATGGCTCAACATCTTCACGCATCATAGGGCTGGGCGTCCCACGATGTCCTGATGTCGGCGTATCGTACCTCATGGCGACGTCATCAGTAATGGCAGCTAATGGCTCGGATTGTTGGACCTCGCCCGAGGGCGAAGCTACACGACTGTCGGGAGGCGAGAGAGGCAGCTCGGGCAAATCTTCTCTGAAACGTGACATTGTACGCTTCGGCACCTTTGAGTTTGACCGCTGGATAGGTCCATAGCTGGGTGTCTGTGATCCTTGCTGAACGCTTGGCATAGAGTCTCGGGAGGTATTCGAGAATGAAGATGGCTCGTCGGATGTCCGTCGAGCTTTGCCTCCCCTCCTCGACCACCTGAATCTTGATAGCCAAGGCCTGTTGGCACTGCTTTCTGATAGCCGCCTATCGAGCGATTCGCTTTCAGACTTTGAAACAACCCTAGTAGACTCTGATCGCCGGTCGGTTTGTTCAGATCCCGAGGGTAGTGGTGACTTCGACCGACGCTTCCTAGATCTCATGAACCCAATGATGCCTGGGCTGGGAGAGCGAGACACTTGCTCAGCAGGTTGTGGTGCTATCGGTGCCTGCTCAGGCAGGGCATCATGTTGGATTTCGTCGGCTCCGGCGTCGAAACTGTTTTCGCGGTGAAATTCGTCCAGCGGCGAAGGTGCGCGTTGATCCTCTCCTGATGCTTCCTTTGCCGGGCTCTCACTAGCGGCGGCACCTTCGGGGGAAGACCGTCTCCTGGACGACGTTAACACTGCTGATGTGGTATTCTCCTCGACGGCGGGCGCTTCTCGGCCCATGACACCTCGCTCCAGATTCTGCGGCGGCGGCGTCCCATTCTCACGGGCCGCGGCCTCTTCGGCACGCTGCCGCTCAGCTCTCCTTGCTAGCCGCCGCTCAACTCTCTCGCGTTCTTTTTCCTGTTTTCGTTCCTTCCTACGTTTGTCTCGTTCCATCAACTCTCGCAGATCGGATGCGTCAAGGTTATCTGCAAGGTTGTCTATCCGCTTGTGAGTTTTCAGGTCGGCTTCCGACACACGAGCCCTCTCAGACAACTTGCGCTTCACCGATTGGGATCGCAACGGCCCCGGATGACTCGGGGCCCCGAAGACGGGGTTCGAGGCATATCGTATGGTAGGGCGGGGTGCCAGGGCATCGAAGGCGGATACTCTGTATGAAATGTGCTCCGAGTCTTCGGACATGGCGGAGTGCAAAGACTCGGCAATGGGCAGAGAGATGTCTGAATCCGGGCGATGCCACTTCCTCATCAGCGAGCTAGTTTTGTGCCTCTTGCTGTTTCGTTTGGCAGGTTTCCCTTGCGTCCAGTTACCATCGGCATTTGGACGGGCCGGCGGCATAGTGTGACTCTGGCTCAAAGCCCTGATCTCAGCCTCGCGGTCATGGTCTTGTCTTCTTCGCTTACTGGAAGAAGTCTTGCGGGGGAGAGATTGTGCCGACTTCTTTTGTTGCGAGCTAGACTGATGCAGGGTGGGTGTACGGTCCCTGATTCCAACTTCATTTGCCGCAGCCCCAGATGAACCCTGTCGGGTAGCTCCATAATGGTTTTGTTGTATGTCCACCGGGATAGGGCCTGTTGGCAATGGTGGAACCGATTCCTGCCTCGTTTTGGCAAGACGGATCGAATCACGGCGCCCAGGCGAGAAGCTGTAGGTCCTGGGTTTTCTCGAGAGTTTCTTGCTGCTAGGCGACTCCCGTTGCCGCTTTTTCTTGGCGCGGTCAGACCCCGAAGCGTGGTCTAGGTCCGGGTTCGTCGCAGGAGGTTCCGTCATGGCCCGCGGCGGCGCATCAAAAGCAGCAGCGTCTTGGGCTCGGCCACGCACAGGCGAGCGTTTGTGAGACCCTTTTCGCCGGAATGGCCAAATGGCCATATTGCCATATGTGTCGAACAGCTATCCGATGCGGGTTGACAAAAGTGTTTCGCAGAGAACCAAGTTTCAACAAGGCTGCTTGTCGTAATATATTAATGTTTTTACCGTCGACGTCTTTGCATCTAGCTCCATGGGCGCGGAATGACCAGAACCATTCGAGTGAAGCGGAAAGTCGTTGGATAATTTACTGGCAATTGCCTGCTCCAGGCGATAGGGATAGGCAGCGACCAATAAAAGGAATAAGTTGACAGCTCTCGGGCAGCCCGGCTTGTCCTCTTCGTAATGCTCACTGGCAGGAACGGGCTGGCGTGGGCGACAAGGGTAATCGCTGATTGACTCTCGTGGGCCAGATTAATGCGAAATCGAGAAGGATTTGGCTAGGAACCGATCGAAGGGGGAAGGCACTCAAAAAAAGGGCCTAGAAGGTCGTCACAAGGCTGAGTAAGAAAGAGCTGGCGTCGATAAGGAGTTGGGACGAGTCCTGCGAGAGATAGCTGGCGGGCGACGGCCAGGACGCCTTTCTCGTTTGTCGAAGAGTCTTGAAATCGTTGTAAATGCGAAACCCAGCGCAGGGCGACAAGAAAAATCAGTTGAACTTGGAACGGCGAGTTGGGTGGTGGCGGTGGGTCAGTCGACTACCAGGTAGGTAGTTATGAAAGCCAGTTCGTCAATCTGAATCCCTCAGAATAATAAATGTACGATTATACATTGAGCGCGGGGAAGGGAGGCGAAAAATACACAAAAAGTGCAAAACGAGCTGCAATCAATTAAAGGACGACTTGCTCCGTTAAGAAGGGCGGCGGGCAGGGAGGTGCCAGAGGTGCGTCGAGCAGCAGATGCTGGGGCAAGGAAGGGGACGTGTTTTTAATGGCTGATGGCATTCAGGTTCTCTCACAAGGAAGCAAGGGTCTCGTAGGTGTTCCAAGCAAGGAGCCGCCACAGAATTCCAGCCGGCGCTGGACTTGGGTGTCTTGGGCTGCTGATGGACGACTTTCTGGCTGCTGGCTGTGCCCTCTTTGGCCCTTTTTCTTGAGAGTCTCTTTGGCTCCTTCCTTCCCTCGTCCTGCCTCTGGATAGGTACATGCTACTGGGCAAGCTCGTCAAGCTTGTGAGTCGATCCCTGAGGGGCTCGACCAACGCCGTTTCTGGGGTCAGGCCGTGCTATGGAAATGTGGTGATGTGACTGGATGCTGGAGGGGCGGTACGCCCGGTACGAGATGGAGTACATGCACGCTTTGCAGGTACCGATACCTGCCCACCTTTGCTTGCTTCTGCGCTACCTTGGGGACCCAGGACTCAAAGTGCTCGCTGGTGCCCAAAGACGGCGATGATGTGCGTCCCAAGCTGCGGAAAGCTTTCAGAATTGGCGCCTGGCCTTAGCTCCCTGGCTCTGCACTACATGCACTAGGCCGGGGAGGCCAAAGGGCTTTCTGCCGGATCACCTGTGTGGGCTGCAAGGTTCAACTGAGTTTCCTGCACTAAAAAAGGGCCATTCATCCATTGCTGGGCATGCTAGCTTGGGGGCTTGTTAGCGGCATAACACCAGGAATGATCGTCGCTATCATGCCTGTCTAGGTCCCTATCAATCACGACGACGTCGTCAATGGCAAGACGGGCAGACAACCCTATGCCATCGCTGACGACGTAATGGCGGCATTCAGAGGTTGGCACAAACATCAAGTGATGCGACGCACAACGTGGGCGTCGGCGCAAGCAAGGTACCCGGAAATTGGATCTGTATGCGCACAAAGACGGTCGCTCGCAGCTAAACCGGTACCGCCCGCGAGGGTTTAATCGTTGAACCCACCAGCAAGAATTATGGTTGTCCGTTCTCTACACAGTACAAGGTATGTAACCTAGGTTTGTATGGGGACCGAATAAACACACATGAATTTTGCGATTGACATTATATACGGAGTACATGGGGACCAGCTGCTCTATCCACCAGGTTACTTGAGTCTGTGTACTCGCTGCATCCGCCAGCGACCAGATTCAGTAAGCAGATACCGGGCCTTGTCAGCTCAATTGTCAGAGTTCACAGGCTATCCAGGAAGACAGCGATTTGTCCGTTTTGGACCGTCCGCCTCGAGGCCGGTGGAAACCATCACCGAGTGCCTTGCAACAGGTGTTTGCTTACAGAAAGGCAATGTCTTACGTTTGAGCAGCGAACGGAGAAATCCAGTTTTGGAATCCAGGTCCGCTAAACTGAAATGTACGAGGAAACTGGAAAAACGAATAATTCCACGAGAGGAGCTCGAATACAACCCCTGGAGGCGATGCCACGGTCCCCTGTCAGGAATACGTAGGTTGCATCCAATTCGTCCTATTTTCAGAAGAGTTCGACATGCTCCATCCTCTTTCGACTTGAAATCTCTGTGTTTCAAACTACATGGGCAGCTAGGGGGAGAAAAGGAAAAGACGAACTATCAAGTGGTGTGTGACGAGAGGTAGGCATTCGCAAACAGTGCCTTTCTGCCGGCTCGTTGCGACCACATGTATTCAATGGTCTGAGAGTACTGTTCCGACCTCAAAGGCCTCGAACCATGCCAAGATTTCAGAGGCTCGTAATAAGAGGGTACAACTCAAGGCCAGGGACTGTACGACGCATGTATGGTTAGCTGGCATCTTTGGCCCCTACTACTGTGACCAGCCGTCACAGCCGTGACGGCCAAGGTCACGAATTCCAGCGCTTCGGACTTCCTACTAACGAGTGAGCTTTCCAATTGCCCACGGTAGCCGGTAGGCACGGATAGAATGATGATTGCTGCTGACGGGGCCTCAAGTCCTGACTCCTCAAACCATCCCAAGCACGTTTTATAATACTCGAGTCATGTGAAGAAGGGGACATTACGAAGCTTGTGACTGTGGACTTGCTCATTTTCCTGCCAGTGACCACTCAGCTCCTTTTACTCGGGCTGCCTCCTTCTGAGCAGTGGTTCTTGTAGCGAGTATCGTCCGAGCAGCCCAGTTTCTTGCAAGTTGCTGCCATCTCGACAGGGGCGTGCGTCAGTGGTTTTTTTTCTTCGGCGCAGGGGTCGAGTTAAGGCATTTTTCTGCGCGACGATCGTTTGCCGCTTTGATCCCTGGCCTTCTTGGGCGCCCGGGCTCAGAAGGAAGCTCTGAACACGACGCGCCACAAGTTCAACTGGTGAATAGAGTTGCTGTTAGCACTCGGTTATGTATGCAATCCCTTCTTCTTCTACTGCCTGCTGCTACTTTCTTTGCCTGCATATCTCGTGACGGGACGTTACCGGCGAACCATGGCCCAAAGACTGCCGTGTGCCCTGCAGTATGATCGCAGCACCCCTTCCAAGCCACCTACTCGCATCGCTCATCCAAGCAAGCAATTCACTATGCTTTGAAAAGGCCATGCGAGACTCGCAGTGAGGCTCATCTTGTCATGTATGTTCTACCCACTACATGACTCTTCCAGGCAATGCTGTGCTTCGATTCATTTGGTCCAACATGCACAGATTTTATTCCATGTTTCACGGTTTCGCCAACTTGCAGCTTGAATACGAGGCATCACAAAACGGATCTAGATGGGAGATGAGATAGTATGTGTCTAGCCATGTGCCCCTAGAAAAGAACTCCGCTACGATGCGTCTGTCTACCGTCCCTGCCATGGCATGTTCCATACATTACCAGAGCCAGTTTCTGCCATGCACGCCACAACTCTACCAGCATCAGCCCAGGCGCGCAAGAGTTCCGGAGTTCTAGGCCTCTTGAGTCGACAAGCAGATAGTGACGCAGTCCTGGCGGCTCGCTCCGGCGCGAAATACTTGAGAGGTTTTGGGTACGACCCCGGACTCCCGAGTTGTCGATGGCCAGAAAGCCCGTATCTTTTGGATCATGGACCGACAGGAGTACAATCGGGAAACAGGCCTGATAATGGCTGCTTAAACCACAGCTGCATCCACAAGTCAATTGCTGGAGTACTCCGCACATTTCGTGAATGCACCTGTGGACGGGAGTCTGTTGGCCTTGCGTGGGTTCATTCCTGCAGACTCAATGCGCGCGCTGTCTTGGAAATCTCCCTATTCGAGTCGCTACTCGCTATTATACACATTTCGTTCATGTACTCTGTATACTTCCCTGCATTAGGCGGGGCTTGGAAATGGACAATAAGCAATCCGTCGGCGCGCCCAGCGATGCCTCCTATCGATGCTGACACGTATACAACAGAGTAGCTGATATCTATGCAAGCTGGCAAGCAAGATGCTCTGGCGAGATTCTGTTTGGTGGCCCAGCTTGGGCTCCGTGGTAGTAGTCATGCTTCGGCCTCTTTTGCCGGTGCTGCATGACCCGCAAAGCCCGCGTCGAGCGCAGTTGGGTTCGTCCCCAAGCATGAAGCCGGATTCGGGAATCTGACGTATCAACTCGCCGTTCGCCCACCATACTATGAATTCCAATCAGACCGTCAGAGGGGGGAGAGGCGATTTCCTTGGCGGTGCTCTGGACATGACGCATTCCATGCGCAATGACAGTCGCTCGAGCAAATACGCCCAGCAGCTCCGGCAACGACTTGACGACGATTCTACTTCGTAGCCTGAACGGAATATAGCGGGACTAATCTGTATAGTTTATCTTCGTGCATTGCATGGCTTCTACGGTTTCAACTGGGCGGGAGGGTGCTGCTCCGAGAAGAAAAAAGAATTTACGAGACAATACTGCCAAGATGTCACATTATCACCAATTGACCAGTAAGAAAGTAAAGAATTCTTTTCATCGAGTCTACAAGCTTATATGCTTTGAAATTTGTGCTTGAAATGTCTTTTGGCGGCAGAGCGTAGGTGAACCTTGACCGAAATAGAAAGATGATGATAAACATTGTCTCAAGCTGAAGAACAGATCCCCCGTAATGGATTCTTTGATAGTGCTAATACAGTGTAGTTATTTTACCAGAAGCAAATAAAGCATGTGTCTCAAGTTGCAATATGCAATTGAAGCACCAGATACGGCTGTTATTGTGTGAACACAAACGCTGGAAACCATACTATGGAGTATCAGCCCAAAGTGGCTTCTAGGTTCATCCTGCTCAAGCGTATTTGGGGACAGAACGACGATAGACTGCTGAAGATAGCGACAAAGGTATCTTAAAGTATTTGAACTCTTATAGAGGGTATAAATTTCTCTGCAAATATCAGGAAATTGCTGCGAAAAGATATTTAATTTGCGTGCCAACTCTTACACCAGGTTGAGGAATAGTGGCTGCCAGTGCAGCTGGGACGGACGCCAGCTGGCGATTGTTGTCAGAGCAACAAACCACTTGTTTACCACAATTGGAGAAGCCGACCGTTTTTACAACGCGTATCCGATCGCATCACTGCGCAAGCATCCAGATCAACCCACACCGAAATCAGCATTCCGATATTGGCGATTCCTGGAATCTAAAGTGGCGACCTCAAAATCCGATAAATTTGCACATTAGCAAACCACGAACGAGCTCTCGAAGCTGATTCTTGTATACAAACACCGCCAACATGTCGTTCAACCCGCGCATGTCGATAATACCGGCGTCGCAAACCAACTCGCGTACGCAGCGCAAGAAGGAGGAGGAGGCCGATGCCTTTATGCGCTTGCCGGATAAGGAGATCGTGGGATGCATCACCGATATTGGCATTCCGTTCACCGTGGCCGACCTCTCGAAGCCCAACCCGGTGCAGGTCCAGATGATCTTCGAGTGGTTCGCCGAGCTTCTCCTCAACGCAACCCGCGAGACCATCGAGCCCGCCATGCGCGCGGCGTCCGAGGATGTCTGCGGAGACTACCCCGACGTCATCTCACCGGACACTAGGAATCTGATGGGATTTTATGTCAGTCTGCGCCGCCTTCTGCAAGAGTGTGGAATCAACGATTTCAGCTTCCTGGACCTGTACAAACCGACGCGCGAGAGGCTAGTCAGGATTTTCAGCTACCTGATCAACTTTGTGCGCTTCCGCGAGAGTCAGACGCAGGTGATCGACGAGCACTTTGACAAGGCCGAAAAGACAAAGGCGCGCATCGAGACTCTGTACCAGGACAACCAAGAGATGGAGGCACGTCTGGCCGAAATGAAGCACAACCGGAAAGCCATGGAGGCTCAGGTGCGCGAGAAGAATGCCCGGAACGAAGAGCTCAAGAAGAACCTGTTGGAATTGCGACGGAATCAGGAAAAGGTCGCAGCCAGACTGGAAGAGGCCAAGGAGAAGAAGGGAGAGCTGGCGCAAAGATTGGAACAAAAGACTGCCGAAAAGCTTCATCTCAAGCAGGAAAGCACAAAACTGAGGCCGTACACTCTGCAAAGCCCGATAGCCTTGCAGAACAGTCTTTCGGAGCTCAACAGCACTTTACATGCGGACAAGCAGCACATTGAGTCTTTGGAGAGGCGAGCGAGAGCTTTGCAAACTTCGACAGACTCCTTCACAGTCGTGGCAGCAGATGTAGCCTCCTGTATTAAGACTTTGGACGAGATTGCGGACGAATTGGCCAAGGAAGAGGACGAAAACAAGAAGAATGCCCGGCAACGGGATACTCTCACGGATCGAGGCAAGAACGCAAAAGACATTGAACGCCAACAGCATCTCCTCGAAAGACAACTGGCGAAATGGAGCGAGCGCACTGAAAAACTCCGAGACCAGAGCAGAGAAAAGGCGCAAGAAGCCAAGGCCAAGATGGAGGAGTTACGAGCTTTGCACAAGAATCTGACAGAAGAGCGCGCAACGAAAGGCACGGAAATCGAGAGACGGCGTGTTCGCATCGAGCAGACCGAGAAGAAGGTAAGCCGCAAGAAATGCCCACCGAGGAAGATTCCCCAAATGCTGACTAGCCAAACCAGATGCTGGATTTGAAGGAGAATGTCGAGAACGAAGTGCGCGCGGCCCAAGATGAGTATTTGAAGATGGAAGCGCATATCAAGTTGTATATCACAGAGATGGATCAGGCTATCTCGGCTTGAGCTTGAGTGTTTTCTTGGCCTTTGTTTGTATGATTGACGACTTGATGACAATGATACCACGGCTGGCGTTTGGAAATGTTGAGCTCTGCTTAGAGCTACCTTGGTACACCATATCCCGAGGAGGCCATGGTTGCTCGAAATAGAAAGCATAGTACAAGAAATATGCATTTGCCACAAGTAAAGTGAAGGGGCAGACGACTCATAGTGCTATCTTGTCTCCTCTATATTCGCATTATCATCATTGTCAATGTCCCAGACGCCTCTTTGGAAGCTGAACCAGCGGCTCATGACTCGTCCAACTTCGACTGTCCTACTTGACCAGCCTCCCTCTTCCAGGTCGAGACCGCCCCTCCTCACACTTCCGCTCAAAATCGGCAACTTCTCCTCCAAAAGGCCTTCGAAGCCGTCCTTCTGTTGCACCGAGTCCTCTGCGTCAGACTCATCGCCCGCGCGCGGTGTCGTCTTTTTGACTGGTTCTACCACCACCAGACTCCAGCCCAGCCGGCTGGCCGTCTCGACGAGGACGGCCATGGTGCTCCCCAGGCCCTGGGCGCTCCACTCGCTCGTGTCCCGGTGCATCTCTATCACGCCGTACACGACGAGACTCGGCGGCTTCCGGCCGCGGGGCGCGAAGTTCGCCGGCGGCGGCGGCACCTTTGAGTCTTCGGGCACGAACACGGACATGTAGGAGCGCAGGTGGGTGACGGTTGGTACGTGTACCGTCCGGATGTGGCGAGATATTGCTAGCTGGGAGAGCTTCTGCGAGAGGAGGTCGTGTTGTATGTCATTCTGCTTGACCTTTTGTCCTGGTTGAGGTGTGCCGGCCTCCTGAGCGAGATTCTGTAGGTTGGCATCCTCTGGCTCGATTTTGTGTGGTAAGTCTTCCTTTCTTATGTCTCGTTGGAGGGCCTCCAAGAATTGAGACCGGGTAGAACAAATGATGAGAGTGGTGGGGTAGATGTGATGGTCTTGGATATATGCGAGGAGTTCCACTGGCAATGCCGGCGAAAGCAGCAGTGCCATGCGTGGCATTTGTTTTCATGTGCTTTTACACCTCCATTTGATAGATCGAAGGTCGCTCGCTGTATTCCGATGATGAGTGTAAGTAAGTACATGTAGAATATGACACCCGAAGCGCGTACCTCTGCAGGATAATATCTCCCCGTCACTGATCTTCGTGAAGGAGTACCTACTATAAAGGTGATTGATTACAGGCAGGTGAATATATGAACCATGGCTTGGCAGGAGTCGACAAATCACAGCGTGCAGAGAAAAGGTGCCTAGAATTATATCCGAACGTTTAACAATACGATGGGATGAATGATCAATAAGATCGGCCCCCCCCCCCAAAGCCCCCCCCCCCCCCAGCACCCAGCGAACCCCGGCCGTTGGCTGCCCTGAAGAAATGCCCCGCCAAAGCTCGCAATACCTTAAGGTACGGCGCTGTCTGACATTAGTTGAGGCCTGCCTCACCGACGTCACGCCTCACCCTACCTACTTTACTCGTCCGGCAACCCTAATAACCTCTTGCGCGCTCCCTGCGCAGCTCGACAGGCAAGATGGAGTCGATATCACGGATATCAACTCTCCTGGAGAATGGTATGAGTGCTGAATAAAGCGCGGCCAATTTGAAAGCGGCTACTGACCTGTTCCCCAGCGCGAGAACTCACCCTTGACGCTGCCCAAGCTGCTCGCAGCACCCGGGTCACCACCAAGTCGCTCCCTACAGCCCAGCTCAAGAAGCTCGTCGACAGCCGCAATGAACGCGAAGTGCTGGACGGCCTGCGCCGCGTCATCTCCATGATGTACCGCGGGCAGCGCACCCTCCCCTTCTTCTCCTCCGTCGTCAAGAATGTCGCCTCTCCGAACCTCGAGATCAAGAAGCTGGTCTACATATACCTCATCCACCATGCCGAGCAGGAACCGGACCTGGCCCTGCTGTCCATCAACACGATACAGAAGTCCTTATCCGATACGAACCCCCAAGTTCGCGCCCTGGCGCTGCGCACCATGAGTGGCATTCGGGTGCCAGTCATCAGCCAGATCGTCTCTCTGGCCATCAAGAAAGGCGTGGGTGACATGTCGCCCCTCGTACGAAAGGCAGCCGCGCTTGCCATACCAAAGTGCTATCGTCTAGAGCCCAACACGCTCCCCCAGCTTATAGAGTACCTCGCTACCCTTCTAGGGGACAAGCAGTACTTTGTCGCCGGTGCTGCAGTGACGGCCTTTTTGGAGATCTGTCCGGAGCGGTTAGACCTCATTCACAAGCACTACAGAGGCTTGGTCAAGAAGATTGTGGATATGGACGAGTGGAGTCAGCTGGCCAGTCTGCGCCTGATGACCGTCTATGCGCGCAAGTGCTTCCCGAGAAGAACACGCACTGTAAAGACGAAAGAGAAATCGTCCGACTTGCAAGATTTCTACGGAGAGAAAACCCCTTCGGAAAACGCCGAAGAAGGAGAGCAGGTTGTGGTTCTCGATCCGGACCTTTTGCTGTTGCTGAATTCCATCAAGCCCTTGCTCCAGAGTCGCAATTCAGGAGTGGTGATAGCAGTGGCTCGATGTTATGCCAGTATTGGCACGGCGGAATATGTCAAATCGACTGTTGGGCCTCTGGTGGCTTTGCTTCGATCTGCGCAAGACATCGAGCAGATTGCCCTGTACAACATTGTATCAGTTTGCCTCACCCATCCGAGCTCGTTTGTCAAGTACGCTTCGCACTTTCTCGTTCGGGCTTCAGATGCGGCTCCAGTATGGGAGCTCAAGCTCGAGATCCTTGCTCTCATCTTCCCGCATAGCCCCAACCATACAAAGAGCTTGATCCTGAGCGAGCTCGAACACTTCTCTCGCGGAACGAACAAGGCACTCGTCCGCGACGCTGTCAGGGCCATTGGACGTTGTGCGCAGACCGACCCGAGCACATCAGCCCGCTGCTTACGACTGCTCCTGAGTCAGATCACCAGTCTCGATGGGACGCTCGCCGCAGAATCACTGACCGTAATCCGCCATCTAATCCAGCAAGACCCCGAAGCACACACAGGGACGGTCGTCAGGCTGGCAAAGAATCTCGACTCGGCCTCTGATCCACAAGCCCGAGCCACAATCATCTGGCTAGTTGGCGAGTTTGCTGGCACTGACGGCGAAAATAACATTGCAGCAGATGTTGTGCGGATCTTGTTGAGGGATTTTGCAAACGAGGCTGAAGTCGCTAAGCAGCAGATTGTGCTACTGGCTGCCAAGGTATATCTGCACCATGTCAATCGTGAGGCCGAGGCCAAGAAGCCGGAAGGAGACGAGGCACCAGCACCTATGACTGAGGAACATGTGATAGCTCGACTATGGGACTACGTTCTTCTGCTGGTCCGTTATGATACATCGTATGAACTGCGGGACCGAGCACGTCTTTACAAAGCACTTCTCGCAGTCCCACAACTTGCAACACTCATGCTGCTTGCACCCAAGCCAGCTCCCCAGGCGGCCAGTCCGTCAGAAACGCGAAAGGGGTTTCTGCTCGGATCATCTGCGCTCGTCTTGGCAGGTGGCAGCAGTATTCATGGAATCCGTGGCTATGAAAACCTACCTGACTGGGTCCCAGAAGGAAGAGAACCAGACCCGAGCCTGCGAGCCCAAGATGGAGTTTTCAACGAATATGGCGAGGGTAAGAGGTCAACGCCCGCCTCGCAACAGCTCGACGAAGCCCCAAAGAGTACATACTCTGGTAAGAGTAATGGCGTCAGCGAGGGCACTGGTGCAAAGACACTGGACGACTGGCTGGCCGAGTCGGGAGATGATGAAGAGGCAGAGGAAGAGTCAGAAGAAGAAGACGAAAGCGAAGAAGAGGAGTCAGAAGAGGAAGACGATGAGGAAGACGATGACGACGAAGAGGAAGAGGACGAGGAGAGTGACGATGACGAGCAAGGTGCAGAATCTGCCCGGCTCGTCAAAGATGAATAGTATTGACAGCATCATTACAATGACGAATTTGAGAAAGTCAACCATTCAGTGCTGCTTGGTTATTACACATTACATGTCGCCCACAAGCAGATTCGCCCTATAATTGATCGTGTCGAGCGCAGCTTATACTGAAAATTAACGTCACAAAGTCCTTGCCAAAGAAACGCAGACAAAGTTGGAAAATAGCAAGCAGCTAACTCGAAAGCCAGCTTAATCTTAGAAAATCTAACCAAGTCTATATCGCTGTGTAGGTATATGTATGCCTGTAATCATTCCCAAAATCGCAAACTCAACAGTGTATAGCTCAAATCGCTACACCTGTGCGTGTTTCTCCGCTTCTCGAGGACCTGCTTCCGCGCCGTCGGACGTCTCGTCGCCGGACTTGATGGCAGCTTCCCCAGTCGTATTTCCGCCGCTCGTCTTGATCTTCTTTCTGAACCGCTGGGACTCCCTCTCGGCCATGGCCGGGAAGAGAAATCCGGGCGGGAAGGCCGTCAACAGAAATACCGCGATGAGGACCAGGCTGCGTTGGGAAAAAGTTAGCGACGTGACTCGTTTTCATCTTTCTCTGACGTGGAGGCTTGGGAGACAAGAAGTTACTTACAATCCCTCCAGCACGATAAAGCTCGGCTCGTCTCGCATGATGGTGCTCCCCCAGCCGCCGCTCATCTCGGCGATGCGGTAGATGCACCGGATGAGGATGCTGAAGTAGGCGCCCAGGACGGCGTAGAAGAACAGGCGGGCCCTCCTGTCGGCCCAGAGGGCGAGGGCGCCAGGGGCCAAGACATTTTCGTCGCCGGACTGGAGCGCGCGGCGCACGCGGACCAGGTAGTCCGAGGCCATGGCGCCGAAGCCGAGCAGGACGGCGACCTGGAGGGCGATGCCGACGATGATGACGCGGTCGCCGGCGAGCAGCAGGGCGGCGTTGTCGGACTTGGCCGAGGCGGCGAGGCCGCCGCCGATGGCCTGCAGGACCAGGCACGAGACGTCGGCGGGGACGAAGATGAGCGGGTACAGCCGGGGGCGGACGCGCGAGAGCGCCGGCGACAGCGACAGCACCGCGTGCTTGAGCGTCAGGTATATCGAGATGCACAGCAGCGTCGGCGCCAGCACGATGCAGCTGATCTGCAGCTGGAAGCCGTCCTTGCTGAACGGGTTCGAGTGGAGTTGCAGCCTGCCTATGTAGCCTGCGACACGGGGAAGATACCCTTGGTCAGCTTTGTCTTCGTCACGACGGATTATATCGAGCAGGTATATGGAATCTGGTGTCAAAGGGGATTCGAGTACAGAAGACCCCTGCCTTCGCTGGCGTCCTGCTGTCTTCTTGCATGTGTCTCGATTTTGAAATATACATACCGGCAACCTCAAGTATACATCCCGCCAACAGCGCGGCGGAATATCCCCATGTCTTCTTCCAGATTCCCGTGACCAGCAGTCCAAGGAAGCACACTCCAAATCCGGCCAGGAGAAAGGCGTTGGCGCCCAGATTCGGATAGTAGCCCAGCACGGTCGCCTCGACTGGGCAATAGGGACCCGGCTCCGTACAGTCCTTGGTACTGTAATGTTGCGTTCCGTTTGCCGACATTTTCGCTTCTTCTCTTGGTGTTGTCGCTGAGACACCACGCAACTCTCGTGCCACCGGTCCGGTATTTGTCCTCTTGTCCTTTTCCTACTCCTCAGATTTTGTTCCTCTCTTTCTGTCAATATCGCAAAAATAGGTCAAAGTCGAAATAATGTTCGTGGTCGTTTGCGCTCTTGATAAGACCCAGATCACAAGAAACCCCCACGCCGGGCGAGCGAGAAAATAGTCGTGATAGAAGGGGCGGCGGCGCAGCACTCTCGACCGGCAGCCCAATATTAGAGTACGAAAAGAAGGCAAGTCGATCAATGCATTCAGTGAACGACGAAGAGAAGAGAAAAAAAAATGTTTCACGAGTCAAAAGCCGCAAGGTGTTTCGCGCGCGCACGGGGGTTCAACGGTCTCCATTTAATCCATCACATATCTTTGGTGGCCATTTCCGGCATCTCTCGCTGCCGAACACTAGTCTGGGCTCACTCTCAACGCTCCCCCCGGCTGACTGCATCCTATATGAGATTTGCCAGCGAGACAGCGGGCGTAGGGCTGGCTTGGCCTTTCTTTTCGGCAAGGAAAGCGTAAGCGATCTTTCTGGCCGCGAACCAACAAGAGATCAATCTTCTGGAATTTCGAAGGGGCTTTTTCTGGGTCGTAGCCTTTTCTCGGCTTACCAACCGGGATCGACTAGTAGTTCGTCCCAGCGAAAGAGTTGCCCGAAAGGGAAACCGAGATGTGTCGCACGCGGCATCATCCTTGCGCTGGTCGTCCGATTCGCTAGTGTCCAGGACGCAACCGAACCACTGGAAGGGTAGAGTATTTTAGCGGCCGTCCATGATGCAGGCAACAATTATTGATCGACCCTAGGACGCCGTTGATTTTGCGGCTCTGTTTAAGACCATGTGGCAGAATATTATGTTCTGGAGACGAAGATCTTCGCACTTGGGTCGTGAGTAGTGACGAGACTATAGATCGACGACCACGTGGGAATGGAACGGACAAAGTAAAATCTGCAAATGGGGCCTCATTTGCATGACTGAGCTTGCGTAGAGGCACTTCTAGGCCGGCGGTTGCAGTCGATCCCGAGAGTGGTGCAATAAAAGCTCGCTTACACCAGAGTGCCACCATAACTCTAGCGCAGGTCGGTCCGTATTCGTACTGCAGACTGATCTGATCTCTGAGAGATCTAGCCGAACATCCAAGGCTGCGAACTTATTCCGCTAAAACACGAACACGTCCCGGGCAACTTGGCATGAACAGCGCCGAAGCAGATGGGTTGATTATGTGGCATATCTATTCTATTCTTTCCCGCCGATGAACCTGTATATGACGGAGAAATCTTTACCCTTGCAGCCTTCAGCCTTTTCGGCCTCTTCATAAACCTCTCTTGCACGGCTGCCGAGCTCTAGCTTTGCGTCGGCTTCGTTGGCGGCAACAATGGCCAGCTTGAGATCTTTCTTCATCAAGCCGATACCAAAGCCGCCCGAGTAATCGCGGCTGGCTGGTGCGGTTTCGATCACGCCTTTTACTGGATTGTTGACTTCACTCGGCCAGCATCTCCCCGTGCTCACGTTGATGATGTTGGCCAGCGTCTTGGGTTTCAAACCCCACCTGATGCCCAGGTTCATGGCCTCTGCCGTGGCAATGTTATTGATGGCTAGCAGGTAATTGTTGGCCAGCTTGGCGCTGAGTCCAGTGCCTTGGATGCCGCAGTGGTGCACGGCTTTTCCCATCCGCAGCAGTATGGCTTCGACTTTTGGCACGAGCTCGTCTGGTGCGCCCAGCATGAAGGTCAGTGTACCAGCACGGGCGCCCACGACACCTCCTGACATGGGCGCATCTACAAATTGGCCCTGACCGGCTTCAGCAACCTGCTTTGCGACTTCGCGCGAGGTGGAGGGATCGATCGTAGAGCTATCGATGAATATTCTGTTCTTCTTAGGCAACTCTTTGGTAAGGATGTCGGCAAAGACGCCCTTGACATGAGATGGCTCCGGCAAGCACGTAATGATGGTATCCTGAACGGTTTAGTCAGCCATGTTGTCTCGCAAGCGGATTCGAGGCAATGTATGAATTGATGATTCTCTTCAGAGGATTGGCTTTAAAATTGTCTTAATCACGGGAGGAACGGCGAACCGAACCCAACTTAGATCATGAATGTAGGATTATGGGTTCTCATCATTTTGAGAGATGTGTAGAGGGCAAGGGCGAGTTTGTGGTAGACATACCGAATCTTTGGCAGCATCGTGGACGCTCTGCGCAATCTCGACGGTGGCACCGCCTGCTTGCGCAGACTTCATCTCCTGTGCCAATTGTCGGACGGCATCCTTGTTGAGATCGAACAGCCGTATCGTGTCGCCTGGTGGTAGTTTGGCTTGCAGGTTCTTGGCCATTTGGTATCCCTGCGAAAAAGGTGTCAGTTGATCCAAGGACAACCAATGCACTTGTCTTTTGTGGTGAACGTACCATTTGGCCTAGACCGACGAAGCCATATCTGTCCAGTCGCTGAGGTGTCGAGGAGAAGGCGCGTCTTGTGCCATGTACAGCGCTCCTCGCCATGAGAATCGCCCTCATCTTGCTGATCGACCAGATCCACTTGCTATCTGCTTTGCGATTGATGGGGGAATTGCACGGCAAAAAGCTCGAACAAACCAAAACAAAAAAAAGGAACCCCAATGTTGTTTACCTGTAAATGCTCAGAGAAGCATCATGTGTACCTACCTACCCGACTTACCTGACCTGACCTTCGAAGATTCGCGGGGTACTGTTATCCGAAGAACCGGCCATTGCCGCTGGTAAGCACCAACCCCAGGATTTTCTCCAACTTTTTTCTTTGGAGAAGCTGGAGCAAGCCAGCAGATCGCTGTTGGGGCCGGGCCTGCAGCGGATTTAGCGGGAGATGAAACAGATGGCCAGCTCCGGTCAGCTCAATTGGCGCCTCGCACAGAGCGAAAGCTCTTGCACGGTCGCGAACTTCTGCGTGACGGAAGAGAATATGACATCTCACAGTCTGCCAGAAAGAGAAACTTTAAGAAAGACAGTAGAGTTTGTGATAGAAATTTGACAAAAGATTAGGGGCCTGGATTTATATTTTGTGGGTAGAGATAAAAGAAAAAAGTCCCTTCTAGACCCCAAGGTCCCCAGTCCATTTGGGGTCTAGGTTGGTGTCGTCCACTGTAGGGGTTCGCTCGGGGATTTCTTGTCCGCATTCCGCGATCACCTTCACGGAACTTCACAAAACTTTAGCATTGATCTTCTCACAGTGGTCTTATCTTATCCGAGTTGTGCATAGGAGCCAAAACCCCTGGACAACGAAGCTGAGCCGGTACTTTCTGATGCTCGGCAGTCAAGAGCGACATCAATTGTCTGACCTCAGATTGTCCGGCCTTCCGACGAGATCGAGTTCTCTGCCTTCCTTCTGCTTTTCCAATCTTTCAAACTTGACACTGCATCGACCAACTTAGCTCTCAATATTGAAGGACTCACGGAGTAGATCTCCGCTCGTAACGACAATGGCTACATTTGATCCCGCCAAAGTCCCTTTCATCTATCGCTTTCTTTTCCTCTACTTTGAGCCCTTTGCAGCTCTGTCAGGCTCGGCGCTCCTGCACTTCCTACCGCAGCCCTTTCTGACGACCATGTCCGAGGCTACGCCGTATACCCCCTCGCACCAGGTTCTATATGACATGCTGGCTGCTACATACGTCTTGTTTGCGTTCAATGAGGCCGTCGTTCTGCGTGTCACCAACGACCTGACCGTCTGGAAAGCTATACTGTGCGGCATCCTGCTCTGCGACAGCATTCACCTCTACGCAAGCTGGGCCGCTCTTGGAGGGGATGTCTTCTGGAATCCTGCCATGTGGAGGATGGAAGATGCTGTCAATCTCGGAAGTCTCTGGATCCAAGGTGCTATAAGAGTGGCCTTTCTGTATGAGCTTGGGTTCCCTCGTGGGTCCGGCAAAGGCAAACGGTCATAGACATTTCTGCTGTCTGATCTGTGCACCTGTCTATCCCCTGGAATGCCTGATGTCATGCAAATCAGTCTCAAATATACATTTCGACTGACAGAAGACATGCAAACGATACAAGAATTCACCTGTAACCTTCGATTGAACCTCTGGCTAGTCTGTTTATAGCCGTGTGGGTCAATTCAGTTCTATACATGAGACTTCAACCCCCTCTCATAGGCTCGCTTCAGAAGTGCTCTGCAACTTTGCTGGCACCTTGATGGCAACCGACTGCAGCAGTATTTATAGTCTGTATCGTCATCCATGGAGGGACTTCAAATCGATATCACCATTGTTCAATCTGCTTGAGTTCCTTGAATTGTCGATTACTACCACGCGGTCCCGATGCCGCCTGGGGTTAGGGTCCGGTCCAGGTCCGATTTGGTGGCATCGTGCTCCATGACAGAGCGCTGCAGGGAACACTTTCCTCGATTGCCAACGACCGCTGCGAATCTGAGGAAGGTTTCCTTAGATTCCAAATTTCCACCAATATGCCTCATCCCTTTGAATGCCATCGATCGGGTTCGTATCGCCAGAACAGGGAAAAGGTATGGGTTCCTCACGTGACCGGTATGAACTACCGGTCTGGAACTTGTCAGCGGCCCAAAGCGGCCCCTCTGATTGCCCGTCGTGTGAGGAGAACGGGTAAAGCGACCGGGTAGGAGAGATGTGGCCAAGAACAATGAGCCGGCATATTCGGGATGTGTTGGATGGCGTGAGCACCCTCTGCGCACGCAATCGGGGACCATTCGAGCCATTCATCAGGGGATTCGATGCTCAGCATCTCCAATTGGGGAGCTAAGGTCGCAAGTCCAAGAAACCCACTATGAGTTCGAGCCGGCCAACGATACGATCATACCAGGATGCCAACGGATTTGCCGAAACACCCCGAGCTTTTCCCATGGTGATCTCGGCCGATATCCCGGCATCCAGAGGAGAAGGCTATAGCGAATGAGTATGAATGCCAATGTTGCTCTGCTATAAGTAGGTTGCATCGATCGAGGACAATATTAGTTCTGCATTTGGAAAACATCGCATCATCTTCATCCGATATTACATTCTCAGGCAATTTTCATCCTGCCCAAAAATAAAAATAAATCACAATGTCGTACTCTCTGCACCCTTCCATTGACAACGGCCTCCAGGCCGGCGACCCCAACTTTGCCGGTGGCAAGCTCTACTGCCACTGCCCAAGTGACAAGGTCGAGGTCGAGATCAAGGGCAATGTTCTTCACAACCACGCCTGCGGTGTAAGTCTCTCTCCAGCTTTGCACGATACCTGTTCGTTCTTGGAACCATCACTGACACGAACTATCCATAGTGCTCCAAGTGCTGGAAGCCGTCCGGCGCCCTCTTCTCCATCGTCGCCGTCGTGCCGACGGACAACCTCAAGGTGACGGCCAACGAGTCCAAGCTCAAGGTCGTCGACCCGGCCGCCGCGATCCAGCGCCACGCGTGCTCGTCGTGCGGCGTGCACCTGTTCGGCCGCATCGAGACCGAGCACGCCTTCAAGGGCCTCGACTTCGTGCACGTCGAGCTGAGCGACAGCAGGGGCTGGCAGGAGCCCCAGTTCGCCGCCTTCGTCAGCTCCATCATCGAGCAGGGCTTCTCGCCCGACAAGGCCCCCGAGGTCCGGGAGAAGCTCAACAAGATTGGTCTGCAGACGTACGACGCCCTCAGCCCGCCGCTCATGGACGCCCTGGCTACGTACAATGCCAAGAAGGCGGGCAAGCTTGCGGCTTAAGTAGAATTGAAAACTTGGCGTTGCAATTCCAGGGTGTCGATGGTAAAAGTAAAATAAAAATAGTTCATGCCAACATTATTGTGCGTTGTGCTCTATCAGGACTCTTGTCCATCTGCAGTATGAAATGGAATGGCTTTGAGCGTGGATGTACGTTACTACAGCCATGGAAAAGTTGATGCCCGAAACGTTGCATTTTCTTCGCCAACATGGATTCAAATGAAGATGAGACGATATACTGGTCTCGAATCCCCTCCTTCTCCTCGCGGTCCCGAGATAGCTGTCGTATCATGAAACCACCTTTGCATCTTCCTCCCTCTTGACCGGCTCGATGGGAGCCTCGACCTTGTCCGTCATGAGCTCCTTGACACCCTTCAAACAAGCCACGGCAACGATCGCCAGCACGACGAACGGAATGATGCTGGCCCAAGCCAGCCGATACGCGTGCGCATATTCCCAATGACTCGCCGCAACGGCCGCCGACCAGACCTCTGCAGTTGCGCCCTGTATAGTATTGTCTATCTCACCCGCTCCCAGTGCTTCCAAGAGTTGTGCGACTGAACTTTCTGGAAGACCGGCACCGGTTGCCGCGTCTGCCACGGCCGAGGCATAGTGTGTGCTGAGTCTACCGTTGATGATGGCGTTGAGGACAGCCGAACCAAAGGCGCCGCCGATTGCTCTCGCCGAGAACGCCAGGCCCGTCGCTGTTGAGAGGTAGGCGTGCGATGCGGTGAATTGGACGCATGCCACGAGCAGGGTTAGTGGCCCGGACTGGCCCATTCCCGCGAGAACGTTTAGAGCTATCTGGGCGCGGTTCCACGTTGGCTGAATAGCGGCGTAGGATATCGTTCTGTAGTAGCGAAACTATTAGCTGTATACTTGTGTATGGTGAGTTGCTGCTTGACCTACACTGCGAGGAAGAGCGTGAAAGTGACGAGAAGCGGAGACTTGAGGTCTTTGAATTTGGTGGCATATCTGGAAGCGTTAGCCTGTGAGGATCAAGAAAAAAAATGTCGAGAAACTCACAATGTAATCGGTATACTTGTAAGAAGTGTAGGCAGCTGCGTCGAAAGTTGTCGCACGGAAATAGACCAGGCGTTGTCTTCGAACCCGAGATTCAAAACTAGCTGCGGCGTGATGGAGTTGAAAGCACTGTAGAATATCCACCCCTCCACTGCAAAAGCGAATACACTGAGGAAGAAGTTGAGATTGTCGTAGAAGAATACGTGAGCAATCAGACCATCTGCTCGGCCCTTCCACTCTGGAATTGAAAGTTAGTGGCCAGTCATTGATAGTAGCGAGGATGGTATCAAGACGTACCATAGAGTAAAAACAGAACGAGAAGGACTAGTCCAATCGTGAGCGGCGCGATAACCGTCGCACTCGACCATGCGTATTCACCAGCGGCCCAGTCCAGCGCAAGAAGCATCAACGTGGCTGAGCAGGTAAACAGGAAAGATCCTATGGGATCACATGCCCAGATGTACTCCTTGACGGACATTCTGGCATACTCTCTGTGTTCTTTGGGCCAATAGAAACACAACAGCCCCAGTGACGATATGAGATGGAAGGCGGCCTGCAGCCAAAAGATATATCGCCAACCCCCAGCGTCAATGTTTGTCAAAGCTCCTGAGACAAGACTTCCCAGGCTAGGAAATTGGTCAGTACCAGGCGGTATAATAAAAATGTTGATATGACTTACAGTCCACCCATAGAACCTCCCAAGTACGCAAAGCCATTGGCCAGCGCTCGATACTTGAGAGGGAGAATCTCGGACGGGATGGCTTGGACAATTGCGATGGTAGGCAACGTGGTACCAATGAGTATGCCTCCGCCGATGAGCATGCTCATCGACGTTGCCTTGGCAGATATGACGGCGCCCGCGAATGCTATCAACGGTGGTAATGCGGCGAGGTACTTCCTGTTCAATACGTCCGAAAGCCGTCCGACTATGGGAGAGAGAACACTCTGCATGAGGAGCGGACCCTGGGCTCATTGTTAACAGTGGGCCATACAGTGTCGCCGACTTGGGAGAGTTACCTGTATAATCCAGCCAGAGAGACCGGGGCTGCCCAAATCACGAATAATGAATGCTATCACGGATCTGTAGGTGGACACATCAGAAATGGTCTCGAGAAACATTGATAGCTTTGAACTTACCCGGCGGAAACAACGACAAAGACTTGAGCCATGATACTGCGTCTCGCGTGTCAGTACTTCGACCCATACTCAGATATGGGATCGACCATGTCTTACGCAAAGCAAGTGATGAACACGACGAGCTGTTCGAATGGTTAGCCCACGAATAGTGAAGTCTACAGATCTCGTCTCACCCAGGACCGCCAGCTGAGGTCGATATGCACCGCATCTTGCTGAGCTTCCTCCCTCAGAGGCAAACCAGTTTTCTCTTCCAGATGGCTCAAGCCGATGTGAGCCTTCTCCTCCGGTATAGGATTTGCCTTTGAAGCCTCGTCAGTCATGGTCGTATCTTTGTGTTTAGAATCCGTTGGGCGAGAAAGTAAGATGGACGGTTACACCGACTTCTCTCGAATTCCTCCCAGATCAGAGCGATCGATACCTGGAAGTATTACTCCGCAGTCCCCAACGACAGTGACTGCAGGGGTTTGTATGTACCCCAGAGGACGCTATACTGAGTTTGTTATATTTTCGCGCCTCTTGTCACGTTAAATGACCAAGTATCCGGGGCAGTCATGCGGGGTTGCTACGGCAGTTTTTCCCTCGCCATTCAGACCTCGCACTTGACTGGCTTCATTTACCATGAGCAGATTGACTTCCTGAATAATATTCACCATGGACAGGTTAGTGCCTAGCAGATATAATTACTCAATCTAATTCGTCACTGGAACGTGACTCTTTGCGATACCAGCGCTTACATATTCGTATGTGCTCGTATGTTTTCCATGGCGAATTGCATCTTTGCACAGCACATTATTTCTGGCCGTCTCTATAAATGTCTACATCCATTTTGATAAAGACATAGTGTCGCGCCTAAAGACTCGGGATTATTTCATGCTGTAAATCTACTCTGTAGTGTACTTAAAACAATGCTATCGAAGGCGAGGCTGATTCAAATCAATGTGATAGTGCGCCGGTTGGCCGTGTCTTGGCAGATTCTTTCTGCTTCCTCCGTTTCAAGTTGCAGGCGGCCAATTCTTTTCATCTGGCGCGGATCAGAATCACCAACACTTGCCAGTACCAGTCCACAGTAGAAGTCCCTCCCGTCCTCTGAGTCATCGCGATTAACGCGCGATAAAACCATCAGCTTCAAGTCCAAACTTTCCCAAATTCCTGGTTGGCGATACACGTCGTAATCCGGCTCAAACTCGTGTTTGTTGCCATTTGTAGCGTATGGAGTTCTGAACCATCTTTTATGCTCGAGGATTCCGCGTCTTTCCCATTTCGTTACCTTTTCTAGCTTTTCTTTCCTAAAGTCCCATGGGATGAGGGAAACCAACGGGGCTCGCAGCCGAAGCCATCCACCGACTACTTCGCCAAACGGGTTGGCCTCGGATTTCAGCTCAACTTTCCATTCAAGGACTTCCGCGACATGTGTTTTTCGTGACCAATAGTCGGTATATACGGATGCGCTGTAACTGGCCCAGCTCCAACTTGGAGCGATATATTGGCCAGGCACTTCCACAATAGTAGTGGGTCGACCACGGGGCCACCAGGATATACCATCGATCACTTTATGGCTCCATATGCCAGCTAGGTAGTCGACCTGCATCTTCTCGGCAAAGAGCTTCGCGAGGCCACCGATAGCTGGCAATTTGTCGGTGGCGTATGTTAGCTTCCTCGCGCCATAGGCAGCGAGCAAATCTGCCCACCGAGGCTCATACCCCGAATGGTACTGCTGTACGTAGTCTGATTCCATATGGAGCACGCAAGCCCAATGCATTCGCCCTTGCATTTGGCAACCGTCTTCCCCGACTAGTCCGTCTCTACACTCGTAGTAAAGCTGACGTGAGCCGTAGTGTAGGATGCGCCGAGAAAGAACTCTTTCTTGGAAGGCCCAGCCTCTCTCGGAAAGAGGCTCGGAAGCCAAAGCCCATTCTTCCGTCTTTTCCTGGTCATGAATATTGAGCAATTGTACATAGACATCTTGCGCGTACCCGGGGAGATCGACACGACACGAAAGTCTGCATGAACGGTTGCTAAAAAGCCCAACGTGCTGGTCGACGCCGTGATCCGCAGCGAGAACAAGGTATGCGTTGGCGTAGATCTCAGTCATTTGAGCTGACTCTCTGGTCCAGTCCTCGCTATCGTCCTGGCAGATGCAAAGACTGTCGATCCAAAGGTAACGTATGCCCAAGTACCGCACAACCTTGACTGCATCCCTTAATGTTGTGGGAAGGTCAGTCACAGCGAACCCGGAACGTCTGATGTCAATCGTTTGTCTTGTGGTTGTGAATCCTTCAGTCTTTCCCCACTTGGATGGACTGTATCAGCGATGCCCACATTGACGCGAGAATATAGGTACTCTTACGCAGTACGAGAGACAAGCATATGTGCCGTGTTGTGCACGAGGCTCAACCAGTCGAATCAAGTCATCTGGAAAGCCGAGATCAAGCACTCGAGACGGGAGTAGAACATCGCTACTATCGGCCTTGCAGTCTTCATGTTGATTCCGACACGTGGCCAGAAACGATTTAGTAGCGGAAAGACTCTGGTCGGAGCCGGAGTTGGCTTCGACTGGACGTAGTTTGATGAAGTCGGCCATGGGATTATCTGCAGATGACTTGGTAAGTTGACCACTTTGATCCACCAGCTCTGTTGGTCAGATTCTATTGAGCAGCATACCTTTGTTGACGCTGAAAGCCACCCCCGGAAGAACGTAGAAGAATTTAAGCTTGGGTGGAACTCTGACGAGTATGTGCAATCCAGGGATCCCTTCTGAACGTTGATTCAAATACAAAACCTGTCCTTCGGGTATCTCGTCATTGTAGAAGCGACGATCCAGTGGGCGACTAATTTCGGCCCTAGCTGCTTCAAACTTATCGCGCCAGCGTTGGAAGCCCTGGTAAATCACGCCGCAGAGAGCACAACTGGGAGCAGATGCAGCGAGCGAACTCAGTTCCGGGTGCCAAGGGTAGCCAATCTGTCGCTGTGAAGTCTCAATATCGTAATAATCGCTTTGAACCTGTGGCAGTTCATGCGTTCTGAAAGTGGGCCCCGTTATATTCCAAATTGCAGGAAGGGGAGGTAGTGAATTGAAGGGTATCGCAAGGCAACGGGAGCATAACGCCATATTGATGGTGAGAAACAAGGTTGAAATCTTGGTGAAGATCAATGGCCATAGGGATAGGTATATCTCAACACAATACGTCCGATTATTGAACTTGATAGTAGTTGTTGAAGTGATCAATGAGTAGCTGATAATAATGTGGTGTCAGAATTCGGCGCCACCCATATCTGGGATATGGAGGGGAAGAATTTACCTGGGCAGTGTTGTGGGTGTGATATGTTTTTCTGCAGCTACTCGTGGACAGAAGTAACCTAGGCAAACCTCGGCTGACTGCAGTCGTCGCTTCCACTGCAGCTCACAGTGCTGAGCCGGAGCGTAATACTTCAATTTGCGGCGTAGCACAATTTGGCAGAGGCACTGTACATGCCGTATATTCCCGTAGATGTCACTCGGATCATCAAACTGTGATGATTGACTCAAAATACTTCAAATCTATTGGATTGAAATGCGTTCTTGTGAGAAGTAATGCGTTTGGGCCATGCGCATTGTGCTGAAGCTCAAGTCGACTGCAATCCCATGCCCGGAGCTTTGCGACCCTCCACGAAATCGACGGGCGCCTGATAATGCTTCTTTCCGTGCACAAGATAGACGATACCCGATAATATAATGACACCGACCCAAACAGCAGGAGCCCAATTGGCACTGTCAGTATCTACCGGGATAGCGGTTGGGAAGCTCGAGAAGACAATGATAAAGGCACAGTAAAAAACGGCGAATGCGTTGATGGGAAGACCGAGACGACCCAGACTCCATCTCGCTGGTGGTAGCCGTTGACCCTTGATTCGCATCCACAGGACGCTGCCGATGCTGATTAGATATGTGCTCAAGAGTCCAAGTACCGAGAGCGAGACGATGGTATTGAAGGCGACGGTGGACCCTAGCTGGACAAATGCCAGAATACCGACCAGGACGGATGTGATGTAGACTGCGTTCATGGGTACGTGGTATTTCCGGTCCCTAGTGTTTGTCAGTAAGAAGAAACAATATTATATCTCTTTGATAGGACTCACATCTTGCTTACAACCCTCGACCAGGGTAGTCCCTTGTCTCGGGCAAATGCAAAGACTTCTCTTGCACACGTTGCCAGTGCTGTGACATTTCCCGAGTAGATAAGCAAGAATAGTATGACGTTGAGCACTATCGACAGCGCCGGAGAGCCTGTATTGTTGAAGAGGATGAGATAAGGGACATCCGAGTCGACCTGGTCCAATATCAGCTGGATGCATCTGGAGTGTAACAAACATGGTGACTTACCACGCCATCTAGGGGGCCGATGCAAAACAGCATGACTATAAGCATGGCGATGCCTAGAATGACATTTCCGATGTAGGAGTACCACCTATCGAAGTTAGCCAACGCCAAAACACGCTGTTCAATCAAGTAGAAATACTTACATGGCTTTTGGCACAATTAAAGAAGCGTCCTGAACTTCTTCCGAAATATGAACCACGGAGTCGGATCCAAGGTTGCAGTACATGACTGTAACCTGGCTTATTAGATAAGCGCTGCCAACACTCCAACCACTGCTGCTTTGAAAGTCGGTAAAGACCTCTATTGGACACATTAGTTCTTCCTATCTGTCAACTCAGACGCGAGACCTACCTTGGGCACTAGCTTTCGGGCACAAGACCAGAAGCGCAATCATGACCACGAAGAACCCGCCTATATGACCGAACAAGCTTGCCGTTTCCAAAGCAGGCAGGACTCGAGCTCCCAAGGTATTGAAGACAACAGTCACCACGATGAATGCCAGCATCAAGAGTGTAAGGTGCCAATTCTCAAAGACGAAATCCGGCTGGAGGACCTCTATCATGGCCTCGATCTGGAGCGCGACGACGTAATTGCTGCTGGCGACGCTGGCCAGCCAGCCCAGAGTGGACATCCAGCCGCTCGCGTAGCTCAGCACCCTCTGAGCACTCGGCGGCGCGAACTCGCTGACCCAGTGGTACTGGCCGCCGGCCGTGGGCGCCATCGAGGCCATTTCAGCCAGACTGGCGACGATGGTCGAGTAGCACAGAACGGTGGTGATGAAGCACCAGAACAGACCGCCAAAGCCACCGTTGGCGAACCCGACACTCAGCGAGACAAGCACGAACTCCCATGTTGCCATATAGATGCTCACGAAGCCGAGGGTGCTAAGAAACTGAAAGTTGCGTCGAAACTCCTGCTTCTTGCCTAGTCGCTGCATGTCCCGCGCATCCTCAGTGGTGCTGAGGACATCGCCGATAAGATCGCCATCTTGTGAGAGCCTGTGGTCTGAAAAGACGTCCCGCCTGGCATCATCCAGTGGTTTTGGTTCCGACATGATGTTCACCGGCGCGGGAGGTTGCCAAACAATCAAATTCAAGCAGGCCCGACTCAAGGATCAAGAAGTTTCGTCACGATACAAAAGTCAAAACGATATCCGTGGCTTCTAGGTTTGGTGGCGGTCTTCGGCTGCCGACGCGGCTGGGCCGAGGTGGCGCTCTTCTTCAGCAGATAAGAGACCCTGGAGATGTTTCGAGCTATACCATGTCAAATCAGGGGCCCCGGAAAGACGACATGCAGGGTTGATTAGAGGCACACACCAATACGCGATTCTTATCTTGCACACCAACATAAATGTATTGGTCATCATGTCGTTTACACCTGGCTGATTTTCGATTTCCGATTGGCGGAATTCGGCATGAGAAGCAATCGTCTGTTCGAACTATAGGATGACAAAGGTATCCTAGGGCATAATTGGAATGGCGCCGTGGAGATGATGCCGCATTCATCAACGTTCTCTTCAGTGGTGTAAACATAACTTATTCCATGATTTATGCCTCCTTTCATGAATCCTGATTGAAAAGATTGACAAACATGGGACCTATTATACACTTGAACTCTAGTACAAACTAATGTTCTTTGTTGGATATTGCGACCAATCATCCCGATACATTGTATACCTGGCCACCCCAATACGCTCGTAGCCCGGCATCGTAAGAGAATGTGCTAATATCAACAGGTCTCCCTGGGGCAAGTCTCTCAATTTGGCCGGGTTGATGAGATTGCTCCTGTCTGCAGTGATGGGCAGCAAGAAGACATCGGCATCTAGGAACGAGGCAGCCTGACGCATCCTCTCTGATTCGTCCAGGTTGTCGGCTTTGCGTCGACATACCGTGGATCCCCCATCGGGTCGTATCTGCTTTTCGAGTACACCGTCGACATATATACTAGTCACGGAAAGTCCGTCGTTGACTACGTCGATGGTCGCGTCGTGGTCGGGCAGATGGACTCCAGGCGCGGTTAACGACATTTTAGCGGGAACGAGCGGACCTTGCAAATCGATATGTTTGCATGTGAAATGTCCAAATCCGGCTGATTTGGCGACATCGTTGGTGTTTCCCGTCACCATGGTCGGATACGACATGCCATCTGCTTGTATGCTGCGTGTGGAAGTGACTTCACCTATAATCGATGCCCATGAAAAAGTCGGTGCAACATCATCCTTCGGGAAATAGCCCGGAGTATTTCTGGAGCTGCGATACCACAAGAGACTTCGAGCCGTGAGCGGGCTGAGCTGGTGTCCCAGCCATAACCCGGCCACATACCACTCCCAGTCTGTACGATTGAGTCTTGAGAATCGAGATAGGTCAGCTTTTGATGTTGCTCGTTGTGTTATCATTGTGGAAAGAAGAGAATGAAGGAAATCAAACAGAGGCCGGAAACAGCATCACGGGATATCTTGGACACTCACATGAATGAGTATTTCCTGGCTATGCTTGCAATGGCCATGAGGGCATCACTGTGGAATGCGAGTTTCCGCCTTGTATACTCTGTCACGATGGCGTGCCATTGATCTTCGGAAGACACATCAAGAAAGTCAGGAGTTACGTGCTGGCCACACTCGCACTCGTTGATCTCCTGACAGCCCCATTGAGCTTCTCCGGATGTGAAGTTGATGTACCGAGTTGAGAGGAGCCTCTCCTGCAGAATCCAGCCTCGGGAATCCACAGGGTCGAGCCACTGATGTTGACCCAGGTAAGGACCCTGCGCGCCGTTTCGATGGTAGCCCCAGTCTCTCAATCGCCTTGCGTAGACGACTGCATCCTGGCCCTCTGTCTGCACACTTCCGGCACATATTTTTGGTTCTCGGGCTCGGTTCAGGAAACCCTGGTCACATGTGCCCGCGGAACCGGCAATGATGGTGATGGTGGCATTCGAGTAAACTGTGCTCATCTTGGCAGCCTCCGATTCCCAATCTTCTCTGCTGTCCTGGATAATACACAGAGAGTCTATCCAAATATATGGTATGTCCAGGTCTGTAGAGACTTTCACCGCATCCCTCAGTGTGGCGGGCAATATTGATGTAGACATGCCCTTGTGAAGTTCTGATAACGTGTCTGTGGTTGTTTTGAGCTGTTTGGCCTGGTTACCCCAACAGTAGCTCAAAGCTGAGTACCGTTTACTTCTCATTGCTTGAAAGTCGATGAGTTTGACTTGGTGCTTGCTGGCGTCGATTTCCAGCATACGCCCTGGACGACAATCGCCGAGCGCTTCAATCATGGATGATCTGTAATCTTGACATGACTCATGACCATCCAAACATTCGGCAAGTCTGAGCTTGATGAATTCGAGTAGCTTGGGCGAAAATGGAGTCCGAGCGATGTCCGAAGCAGGCAAAAACCGACCGACTTGTGGATCTCCTGTGACCTGATTAGTTGCCGAAGCAGAGAATGACCGAATACCAGAAGTAATAAAAGAGTCGATGGTCTGACTGTTCACCATACCTTTCAAAGTGAATACCTGTATGGCTGGCAAATAATTCTGTCCGTGGACCGTAAAAGCATCGACATCGTAACGCACTCCGATTTGCACCATCTTCCGGAGTTCTTCATTTGTCACGTGCCAGAGATTCTCGACGGCGCGACATACGATACTACATGACCAGCAGCTCATAGCAACGCCGGACATCAGTTCCGCAACGCTGACATTCCATCGTCCCGAGCGTCGAGTTCTCGAAGTAGCTGGTGCATTTTTGAGTCTCCACTTGCAGGTGTCACAAAGGTATTCCGCCGAGAGCACATCTCTTTTGTCTGGCTCGATAGACTTCGTATTGTTGGAGTCTGGATAGGCATTGTGTATCAGACCAGAAAGTTGTTGGACGAAAAGTGCAAATAAGGTTATGGCTCCAGGATTGGATTGCTCCAACACTTGTGCAATGGATAGCACACATTTGAAAAATACTGTTGCCAATTCTTGATACATGATTGTAATTGAGACATGATGGTTTTCGAAATGAAGTTAGGCAGCCAGCCCATTTTGAAGAAGAGCCAGCAGGAGGGATTGCAGATCACGATTTTTGAAACATGTTGGCTCTCTCCACGATCCCACGGCCCGCTCCCATTGGCAGACATGTTCCCATACTAACAACCGCGCGGCTAAATCATGTTCGTAAATCAAAATGCCGAACGAGCATGCAAAAGAATGTTTTCAATGCACGGATAAAGTTGACCATCTTTGTCGTGCCAAGACTTGGTCAGTTTTGATTGAATAACATTAGGAACCATACCTCTCTACTTATTTGGTTTGAAGCCACTGCACGGATCAAGATATGAAGAAGTTTTTTTTTTCCCCCCCTCAAAGACAGATTCTACGGCATTTTGTTTGAGGGCTTCTGACCTTCACTTTAGGCTCGCCGAACCAATGTGGTAACTTTGTCAAAAGCACATCAAGTCAAATTCCGATTATTTCTATATATACCTACATATGATACAACCTGCAAACCATGATGTGAAACCCACCATGTTACTCCTTACTCAAAACGCCTCGTTCGTTCCTAATATATATCGAACTCAACGCAAGGCGTGCTGCTCTTCTTATTCCATCGAGACTTTGTGAAAACCCCAAGACGCTCAAACCCGGGATACTGCAACGATTGGGCAAGGACGATACAATCGGCTTCATGCTCCGCGGAATAGTCTTTCGACTTCTATAATCAAAATCAGCGCTGCACAGAATTTGCCGCATTGTTACCTTCAGGGAACTTACAAAGAAGGTGCCTAGCTGCCGAACAGCGATCGGGAGCAAATAGACATCGACGCCCTCAAAGGCCTGCTCCGGGGCGACGCTGTCGTCAGCCCGCCTCCTGACGGCATTTCGGCCGTCTCGTAACCTGACTGCCTCGAGAAGACCGTCAACCCGACAGCCGCCATAGTAGTCCTTGTCGGAGTGCTCGACTTTGATGCTGACCTTCAGGTCTTCCTGGGTTATGGTGTTGTCCCAATTCAGCTTGGCCGGGACCAAAGGGCCGCGAACTCGTACGAATGCGCCATTCAGGCCTCCCAACGTATCTGGGCTGGAGCTGAAAAATCAAGGCAAGTTAGCTTTCTGCTTTCGTATATGATGTATGAAGAGCTTTTCGTGAATGTTGTCCCCCCAAAAATAGAGATAGAGGCAACATATATCTCGTGGGTACTTACTATTGTGGGTTTAGACCGACAATACTGGATGGGAAAGTACAGCCAGAAAATGTAGTCTCATCAACGTGAGAAGGCTGGCCCCGATGCGAAGCCCACGACAAGCTCGGAGCGACGTACTGACTCGAGACCGCGGTCAGTGGCGAATGTATCATGCGGCGCCACATGAAGGACGTGAGAGTCAACGGCGTCCAGGTGGTCGAGAGCCAGAGCCCGGCCACGTACCACTGCTCGCGCAGTGCGGTTTCCATGGCCCTCGCCATGCCGGCTATTGCGACCAACTTGTCGGTCTCTTTTGTGATCCTCCGGGTGCAGTACTCCTCCACCAGGCGAAACCACTTGTCGGTATCGGACAATGGCTCGTACAGGTTACCATACAGTGCTTGGCCACACTCGCAATCTTTGCAAGAGACGCAACCCCATTGGACCTCCCCGGAAGTGAAGTTGATGTACCGCCCCGAAAGAACGCGCTCTTGCAGAGTCCAGGCCCGTGAGTCGACCGGATCCATCCACTGTAGGCGAGCGTTCTCGTCCGCCTGTGGACCGCCCCTATGGTGACCCCAATCGTAGATGATGCGGGCTCGTATCTCTGCCTCCCGGCCTTGGACACGAATGCTTGCCACTTCCGTAGAAGGAGCCCGTTTTGGGGAGAGAAATCCCTCGCTGCATGAGTTGGCAGAGCTCGCAATTATGGTGACCAGGGACTGCGCGTAGACGGTGCTCATTTTCCCGGCTTCCTGTTTCCAGTCGTTCGGGTCATCCTGTATGATGCAGATAGAGTCGATCCAGATGTACTTCAGTCCTAGCCTGGTTGTAACGGTGACTGCATCTTTGAGCGTCCCGGGCAGCTTTGCGACACTGATGCCAGCTATTAGCCGTGGGAGAGTTGACTTATTTGAGGTGAGCTGGCCCTTTTGGTTTCCCCAGCAGTAACTCAAGGCCACATATCTCGAATGGGCAGCTGGGTTGAACTTCACAAGCCGGATAGTCCTGGTCTTTGCGTCGATTTCCAGTATGCGACTTGGCCAGTTTCCATTGATTGTGGACGCCATTTCAGTCTGATACTTTTGGCATGCTTTGTGGTTGTGGAGACAGCTGTTGAGGTTGTAAGTTATGAAGTTCAAGGTTTGTGCCGATGATGGTTGAGAAGGCAATTCGTTGTCTGGGCTGAATCTGAAGACGTTTGGGCAATCTGGAGGACTGAATAGCTGTATTTTCGGTAGCTTTGACCCGGCTCCTTGAAGACAAAATCCGTTTCAGCATCGAATTTTCTTCTAGTTTGACATGATACAGAGAGTATCAAGAACTTACCTATAATGCATCGTTCCGCATCATATCGAATACTGATCGCAACGATACGTTCAAACTCAGACTGGTCTACCTCTCTCCACAGTTGCGTGGCATTAAGCAGGGCCTTGCAAACCCAACAGTCTTTCTGAGCATCGTCTCGCAGTCGACTGAGTGGTTTGGAAATCTGTCCGGATCTTTTCTCGGCCGATGTTATCACGTCTTGCTGCTGATCGTGGCGGCACCAACCGCAAAGAGCACCAGCCCTTTGCAGAGGAACGAATGGCAGAGAAACGGCATCGGAGGAATGGATCTCTGTGTGTTTCTGAGGTGTCCTGAATTGGTTGAACCACGACAATTCTTGCGTCTTCATTTTGGTACGCTGATATACTTCAACAATAATCAGATGTAGGTTGATAACGGAAAAAAGAAAGTTGGTTCTGGATTGTCAATTGCGTTCACCGCGGACTATTTAAGATTGAGAACGATTTCGAAGTTCTTGATAGTAGTGCAATGATGTTTATATGCATCTGAAGTGTTGGTTCCAGGTCGGACACATTGTGGCTAAGTGTATCGTTTCATAGGCCAGCATAGCCGCCCATGATCTTGTCTGGGGCAGCACGGCGCTTAGACTCCACATTGACCCGCCATACTCTTGATCGACACTCGATATCATGATGTTATTGCCAGTCGTCTATATAATTAAACCAATTGAGCAATACTGCAGCAATAGTTATTTTTCTTCGGCGCATATTTCCTATTGTTGGTCATGTCAATCGAGGCAAAGTGGGACCAACGATGCAGATTGGGGAGTACTGTAATACCCTTTTGTACCTGCTCTGTTGGCGTGTAACTCCGCGCCTCTTGGTTGATCTGTTCCACGATGTCCAACTCGGCATCTAGGCTTAGCTGAAACAATTAACTCAATCGGTTGAAGATATATTCCACTGGTCTTGTATCCAGGCCTGCTTCATATTTTTATGACCAAACGGCGTGCGCACAGCATCAACGCAGCTTTGCATTACCAGTGGCTGGCCTATATATTTGAATTTGAGTACACGGGCAGGGCAGTAAATAAAGGATATCAATGAATTTTCAAATCCGGATTGTACGTTCAGTGAAGTGAAGACCAATGAGTGGAAGCCACGCAGGTTCAATGGAGAGTTTCAGTTCAGAGATTCATGTGTAAGCTTTGTCAGATCAAGTTCATGTATTCAGCATTACTCGCGTTATGTCGTTACGAGTATTGGTCCCGGACTACTCGGACTTGATAAGACTATCGAATAGCTCCTTCATCTTTTCACCACTTTTCTTTGCAGTCCTGACTTGGCCTCCCTCGTAGTCAACATAGGTACAGCCAAATCGCGTCTCATATCCTTCGGCCCATTCGAAGTTGTCCATGAGCGACCAAGCCATGTAGCCCTTGACGTTGCAACCATCTTCGGCAACTGACTGAGCCAGAGCATGAGCGTAGTCGTGGAAATACTTGACACGGAAGTCGTCTTCAAGAATCTTTTCCTTGGGGAGATCGTTCTCTCCCTTGATGCTGGTGCCGTTTTCCGTGACGTAGATGGGCGGGTAATTGTATCGCTTGCTCAGCCAGTTGATCAGTCCACGGAAGCCTTGAGGGTTTGGACGTAGCCAAAAGGATTGCGTCTCGGGGCCGATGCAGTTGCCATTCTTGTCAAAGGCGGTAGTCTCGAGGTTTCCGAGGTAGTCGTCCTCGTGCGCAGGGCCGTCCTTATGCTTGACGAAGTCGGCGGTGTAGTGGTTCATGCCGTAGAAGTCGTTTGAACCCTGAACCAGGGCGAGCTCCTCGTCAGTGAATTTGGGAAGGCGATCACCGAGCTGCTCGAGCATCGAGTCCGGGTACTTGCCGAAGTAGATGGGGTCCGCAAACCAAGAGATGGCAAACTCAATCTTTCGGTTGGCTGCCTCCACGTCCTTGGGGTCCTCGGGGTCCCAGGGGTAGGTGTAGTCACCGTTCAGAGTGATACCAATCTGTCCACCATTGGTAGGCTTGAATTCCTCGCGGTAGACCTTGACAGCTCTTCCATGAGCAACAAGCAAGTTGTGACCAACAATCCACGGCTCTCGAGAACTGTCTCCAATGGGGGACTTGGTACGGTCAGAGGTGTGGCCAGGAGCAAAGTAGCCACTGCTGTAGGCAAGGATGGAGCTGCACCACGGCTCGTTGAAGGTGATCCAGTCCTTGCACTTGGGAATGGCCTTGAAGACGACGCGTGCGTAGTTCTCATAGTCCAGAGGGAACTCTTCCCTGTTGAGCAGACCACCATAGCGCTTGTCTAGCTCATCTGGAGCGTCCCAGTGATAGAGAGTGATGAAGGGTGTGATACCGGCCTCGAGCAGGTCATCGACGAACTTGACGTAGTGATCAAGACCCTTCTGGTTGATTGGGTCATTTCTTCCGCCCAACGGGATGATGCGGGACCATGACAGAGAGAAGCGGTAGCACTTTGAACCCAGTTTCTTGAGCAGTGCGATATCCTCGGCAGTCCTGTTGTACGAATCACAGGCGACGTCTCCGTTTGCTCTGTGTGCGATTTTGCCATCGATCTTGCAGAAAGTGTCCCAAATGGACGGGCCGCGGCCATCTTGTTCAGTGGCTCCTTCGATCTGGAAGCTGAAAGAGGAAACTCGCAGGTCAGCCTCCGCTGCATGCCCAAGCTAGTAGCGAGGACCCCCAAATGGGATGAGATTGAACACGAATGAAAAGCCCGGCATCACTTACGAGGCGGTGGCGAACCCCCACTGGAAATCTGCGGGCAGAGACATGATCGGATCGGCTTGAATAAGTAAGCGAAGGTAAGTGGTAAGTTGGGTAACTGATATAGTCGTCGCTGGCGTCTGCTTCGTTTGGGCTGAAAGCTCGTCTGGTAAAATAAGCTGCTATATTGGCTCAGATTCGTGCCAAGATCAGACCAGGGCGGCTATCTTTTCGTGAGAGTGGATCAAGAGGAGACAGGCAGAAGGCGAACAAGAGAACGCGCTCTCCTAGACACAAGTGTATGTGCCATCTCAAGACTGGCGGGAGACATCATCTTATAGATCTCAAGAGAGTCTCGTTTGATGTCTCGTTTGCAGTTGAGTCCTTTCCCAATTCTCCCATGTCGGACCGTCGAGACCGAGAAGCACTTTCTTCGATGGCAGTTTCTCCAACTCGGTACCAAGGCGGCGCCAGACACCAGAGCAGGGCCACGATCCATCCCCAGGCGCCCCCGCGGCGGGGTAAAATTTGGAGAGGGCAATGGCAACTAAGGACGAGGATAGGTACATGAGGCAAACGATACAGCGTGCGCCCCAGCGATACACAAGTCGTGTCCGTTGCCCATTTAGCGAGTGGGGGATTGGAGAATGCTCGGGAAGCCGCCGAAAGAGTGCAAGTCGTGAGAAGTATCGAAGTTGCGGCCCGCCTCTCCGGGGAGGTCAGGGAACTGGGCTACAAAGGCAGCGACCCGCCAGAACTTCGGCTATGCGACGCATTGAGTGGCCAGATGAGAAGACCTGGCCTTGCCCTTCAATGCCTTCGGGCGTCTGAAAGAGGGAAACTGCAGACTGAGTGATAGCAATCAGCTCGGTACTGGCCACCTGGCTGGTACGCAGCAGTAGATCTCCGAGATGCCCCCCAACCTAACCCGATCTTTGCCCTTCGCTATCTTACCCTTGGCTCGGGACGATATTGCATCCAGTCCAACTGACCAGGGGGGCCAGCCTCTCCCGCCTGTCACCTAATTTGTGTGCGGCACTCTCTGGGTCTTGGGATGGCGAACGTGTCATACGAAATGGGATGTGAGCAGTCGGATTGGTAGATCTGGGTCTGAAACGAGGTCTCATCACTATCATCTTCAGCCAAGAGGGTGGGCTGCTATAAGGCGGCTGAACCTCCCGGCTAACCAACCAACCATCCTATCGACTGGTTGAATAGATGATGAGCGAATCCTGCGTCGGCCTTTTGTAAAGCCCATATAGGATACCCCGTGGCAACCAAATAACCCGTCTATATTATAGATGAGGCAGGACCCGTGCCTGATAAATTTTCCGCTGGCCTGTCGAGCGCAAAGTGGAACGGCCAACTTTACGGCTGCACAATCCGATCATGGCGACATCTGTACCTGGACGAACCAATGTGGCCGCTGGCTCGTCATGATCTTCAACGGCATATACCGCCCGTACGATGCGCGGACATATAATTGACGGGCATGATGCACTGCTCCCAATGGTGTCCGCACCTGCAGCTTAGCCTTCGGAGTATTGGCTGGAGTCCTCCTTTCCTTGGTAAGTCTGTCACAATTTGATGCACGTCGAGGCTCAACACGTCTGCATAATAGCTCTGTTATACATGATATACCGTTGCGCTGTTCTCCGGCTAGCAGTGCCGGCGAGTCGTGCAGACCCGACGCCTTGTTGTTTGGCCTCCAGCTTACAAATTTCTTAGCGCTGAGGCTGAGGCATAAATCATCATAATAAAACGAAAAAAGTCAAGCGAGACTGTGCCTGCCCATTCACCTGGTAACTCCCTTTTCTCATGCATGTGAAAGTCATCCCGGGGAACTCGGGTCTTGATCCCTCAGCGAAGAGGATGACTGTTCCTGTTTACCTCGATGGCTACTAAAAGACTGCGTTTCAGGTAGCACCCGTCGATGCGGTCTCGTATCCAACTACCGATCACTCCCACCAGGTAAGAAGGTACAGACGCAGTTGACAGTCGAACCGAGTGATCATATAACATCAAGAGCCCGGACGGCCCTGCGGTCCGCTTGCCTGGAAAGCGACACGGTGTCAAGGACAGCTCATTCACAATGCGCTTGCTTGAGCAGAAGCGCTGTGCTGGTCCGTGTCTCTACGTTTTCTCTTGCCCGTGGCCGAGGACTCGGTGTCTACATCCTCGCCGTCATCGTCGTCTTCGCCGGTCCATTCGGTGATCTCCCACTCGACGCGCGTGGTGCCGTCTCGGCTCTGCTGGACACCTCGACTGGTTCTGGTATTGCCAAGGCGGCTGCCCTGGATGAAGCTGTCAAACCAGGGAATATGCGTGAAGTCGCGCCCGATCAACTGCAAGCCAGTGCTTGCTGCTGGTGTCACGGGGGCTATATCCATGATATCCTCTTCGTCGTCATCCTCGTCGTTCAAGAGACCCAGTTCCTCCAGATCGTGCAGGTCCTCCGTTAGAAGGCTGCCCAGCGTCAGCTGAATGTAATCCGCCTCGGTTCTAGGCTGTTCAGTGAAGTAAGAGATCGGAGTGCCGCAGAATCCGCAAAAGTGTCTCTGGGTGTGTTCCTCGGCCGGGTGGGAATAGACACGCCGGATAGCCGATCTCGATTCATCTTGGTAGAACGGAAAGGTTTGACTGTGGTACCAGGTGAGTGGCACACGGAGAAAGGCGGACAGCGGCGTCGCGGAAGCGATTCCTATCGGTAGAGAGGGCAGGCGTTAGTATTAGTTGTTGTTTGCTTCTTCTCTTTTTGGTCCCGGGATTTCGAGGCTGTCACCGGGGTTTGCTATGCATTTAACAAATCAAGAACACATGTTTGCACACGAAGACGTACTCTGCGAAACGTTTGTGTCAAACACAACCTGAGCCTCGCGACTGGAAGCTCCGGGGATCCGGACGATGTACTGATTGCGACCGCAGTGGCAGCTGCCCCGCAGAGCTCTGTCGGAGCTCATGGTGTTTGGCTGTTCCAGGTACCCGGCCTAGTATACGGGGTATGGATGTCTGCGTCGGCGACGTTCTATTCGGGTTTGGAGACGGTAAAATTGAATGCTGAGAAGGCATTCAAGCCCGGCTCGATAGCCAGCAAATACCAATTGACTTTTGTCGACGAGTGCAAAAGGCTTTATTGTTTCTGGCGGAAGGTGAAGGTCTTGGACAGAAGCAACTGGCAGCGCCTGGAAACTTTGGGTGGCAGCAGAGATCAGCAAATCAGCCCACCTAAAACCTCGAGTGGGACACGATGACGGAATGGTCTCCAGACTGCAGCTCCGGAACTTTCTTTGGCAACCGGGGTACCATGTGTTAAAGTCAAACGTTTGCGGGTATGTTCCGAAGGTTATAAAGGATTTCTCAACTTGAGAAAAAGCATTGGAAGACAAGTTTCTTACAGTCCGAGAAAGTAAGCTTAAACATGTACGGTAGCTGAAGTACAGAGTAATAGTGCTGGCCATGTGCTTGCCTTGGTTGCCTGTTTAAAGCTGTAACACTGTTCAATTCTAGGCCAGAGTCTACACCGGTCGTACCTGCCTACCTCAATATCCTGCACGTACACCTAGGTACAGCAGCTCATTGCACGTCTGGTTTGTCTTTAATTGAGGAATCCTATTTGGGCTATGTCCCTCCGCTATCCGGGCTATGTACATAGGTACTTCCAACTGATTTTGATCACAACACAACCATTTTAAGTGCCGTTGATATAAAATTCGATATTTATAATCTCGATAGCTATAGATTTAAGAATATCGGGCTTTTAAATCTATATATGTAAAGCTTCGAGGCTGGCGTAGGTATAGCGGTATGGCCTTGGAAGCAGGAAAAAGACCATCGGCCGGCCAAAAGCTACGCGCGAAAATCACCCCGAACACCTATATCGCTCAAGTTTTACTTGTCATTTTTTATCCCCTTCTGGGCGTCGATTATAATAAAAAAGTCTCTATGTGATATTTCTGTCCTCACGTACTATGGCACATAAAAACCTCTTGTCAATCGCATTTAAAATGGTTGTGCTGCGATCAAAACAAGTTGGAAGTACCTATGTACATAGCCCGGATAGCGAGGGGACATAGCCCAAATAGGATTGCTCCTTTAATTGGGGGCTCACAGGGCATCATTCTAGTGTACCTAGAGGTGCATATGATCCATGTTTGTCAAATTCTCGAAATTTCCGTGGTCTGTACACTCGCCCTATACTACAGCCTTCTCCTCGGGCGAGTATACCGGCTTATCCTCATTGGCCTGAGGCTGGTTTGCTTGCCTCTCAGCATGACTGCTGTCAGGAGCATCATCCTGCATGTCTCCGCCCGCCTCCGATTCTGCATCGTCAGATGTCCTCTTCTTGTCCCTCTGCAGCCACCAGCGAAACAGAATCGTGAGGAACTGCGCCGTAAACACCTGCTCCATCGTGTACAGCAGGATGGGAATCTGGATCAGGGACTTGGTCAGGTCCTCAGACTGCGCCCACATGGCGTCGGCCAGCGGAATTCCCAGGGCTTGCGTTTTGGCAGCGCCGCACAGGCAGACAGCGACGACCTGCTCCCGGGGCATCCTCTTGCACGCGAGCGCCCGCCTGACGATCCGGGGCAGCCGGCCGCCGATCTTCGACTCCTGCCCGACTAAGCCGTCGACCCAAGTGCACAGGAACCTCGGCGGATAGGCTGCGTAGTAGCATACGGCGGTGAAGACCATGTATAACGCCAGGTTCATCAGCACATTGAATATGACCGACGACTTTGGCAGATCATACAGCGCACCGGTTTTGAATGCACCTGAGAAAGTCGACCTGTTCATTTCCGTTTTAGTCTTTTATACCCGGGGAAGCAAGAAGACGGTTGTCTAGGTATTCAAGACTTACCAGACAAGCAATACCATGCACAGAGAACAAATCTTGGCCATCCGAAACGTCCTGAGCGCCCACTCGACCCGGCTCGGCCACGTCCAGCGGAGCACCTGACCGGCGGCCAGCGGAATAAGCACACTGAGGCCGAGCTGCTTCATGACGCTGGCGTACATGGGGCCGAGGGTGGACGGGGACGCGGGGCGGACATGGTCGAACACCGCGTCGGCCGGTATGAAGCCGTACGTCAGCCCTGGCGTCAAAAAGGGCCCCAGAACGTTGCCAATGACGACCTCGATGATAGCTGCCGCCTCGTCGCCGCCCGAGTTGCGCGTCATGACCACGTTGGACGCGATCGTCGTCGGGCACGCGCTGACCACGACCATGCCCACCAGCATGGTGATGTCGATGGCTCCCGAGCTCACTCCCCCGGCTGCTACGACGATGCGGATCACGACTTTACAAGCATCAGAAGTTTGCCCGTCCCGACGTACGAATTCTGCTTACTCAATATGATGACAGGAATGATAATGAACCCTATTCCCTGGACGAGAATGTGCAGCCGCCAATTTGTAATATGCTCCTTCAGCTTCTGCGGCGATAGCTGCATCCCATTGATGAAGAAAATCAGGGCAATGGCGCCGTACAGAATGGAGTATTCCGAGCGGATGATGCCGCCGTGAGCAGCAACATCTAAACAAAAGTAGCGTTAGCACTGGTCACCTCGAAATTTCGCACAAATGAAAAAAACTGACTTGGGAAAAAGTATGCAAGCAGCGTCGCGATCCCGAAACCAAAGACCAGCCAGTTGTCGAGGCAGAACTTGGCGACCGCCTTGACCCCCTTGAGCGCAGCATTGCCGCCGCTCTTCTCGTTGGTGGCGGCAACATCTCGAGAGCCCTCCGCCATTTTCTCGAGTACTACGGCCGGGACATACTTTGTCTCACTCGAACCGCGGCAGGAACGATTATATTATCGCGATGCAGGATCAAAAGAGCGAAGTCGGCTGCGATAAGCGCAACAAAAGGCGGTATTGGTTGCATGGGCCGCATCTCGAGCACGCCATCCCCCGTCTTATTGCCGTACCGGCCTTCGGATTGGAAGGTCGCCAGCGCAAAAAAGTGGTGACGGCATCGGCCGGTCAATTCTAATCAGCTCCCGGACTTCTCTTTGTCCGGAGCATCAATGCCTGCTGGTCATACACCATACACCATATCATAGGTCAGCAAGCCATTTTAGTTCCTTCTTTGCACTAATTCATCGTATACCTTGCTCCACCATACCGAGAGCTTTATAGCAAGTTTCATTTTCTAGTTGATGGTGCGCCAAAAACGTACTGGCCACGCACAAGAAGCAGAAGGTCCTGATTCCATGGAAAAATCGATGAATCTTAGCCTCAGAAGTACTCTCTTCTTCTTCTTTTTTTTTTTCTTACAAGTTCCGGTTCGCGGTACAGATGCAGGGTTTCTTTGTATTCAATGCTGGCCTATGACTATACTGTATACGCATACTACGCAAAACTCGAGGTTGTGTTCAGCTGTACAGTTCTCGTTTTCTCAATCTCGTTTCCACAGCCATTGCAGCATGCTGAACAGCTTGTATCCCTTTATACAATGTCCAATGCCTCCTTCACCAGTGTTTCGAAGTATGGCATACCTAGGCCAGTCACCGGGTCCCAACCGACGGTATTGTTCCAGGAAGCGTAGGGAATTATGCCAGCGCCCTCGAGAACGCCACCAGTCTGCGAGTTGACGCCTGTACAGCCAGTAGCTGTACCATTTACCACGTCGATAAGCACGCCAGGGCGAAGGCTGTAGAGGAAGGGGTTAATGAAGCCCATGGTAGGCTTTCCAGCCCGCAGCCTGGCATCGTTGAGCAGACCGATCAGACCTGCCACTACTGGTGCGGCAGCCGAAGTGCCACCCGTTCTTCCTAGCTTGTCGGCATTGAAAACGGAATAGCTGTTTGTCCAATCAGCAAAGACTGTATAAGAAAATCACTTGGCGGTCTTTTGACAATGACTTACTAGGGCGTCAGACTGTGAGCACTGATATCGGGGAATCCTCTCCCGGAGAAGTTGGCGAATCCACCAGCCTCGTAATAAGCGAGGGCCTCCGGGTCGATTTCTTCATCAAGGTATGTCTCAACGGCATCTTCTTGGTACCAAGCTCGGGGAAAGTAGAAGCTGAATCCTCCAGTGCTTCCAGTCCAGCCAATCTCTGGAGCCCATGATTGAGTGCCGCCAATCGCAGTGATGTCTTTTGGAGAAGTTAGTAGGGTATTCAACAGAGTTTCGTGCAGATGTTCTCAGTACTCACATGGGCAGGTTCCTGGGAATGCGGGAGTGAACTCGGTGTGGTTCTTTCCGTCGTTGGAAATGCATGGTGCACCAGTTCCAGTGTCTCCCGAGGACTCGAGTACAGTGATACCTCGCAGGCCCATCATTCCAATCAGATCACAGACGCGCTGTGCGTACTCGGGTGGTACCGACTGCTCGTCATCACCATACGAGTTGGAGATTACTTGCGGGAGGTCTTGGTTGGTCTGGTTCAGCAGATATTCGTAGTACTCGAGATAAGGTTCGTTCGAGTTGCTCTCCTCATCAGGAACGTCTAGGTTGGGGATGAATGGCGGGCTTCCTGCTGTGATGAACTGTGTCTGAGGCAGCGGGTATGACATGGCATTTTCAAACTGTGCGTCCAGGTTGGCTTCTCCTATCGAGCCATTAATGTCCTGGTGATCCAATCCGCCATTGATGAGAACAACAGAGAAGTTGGACAGCGGGATGCCGTAGGTCGTCTGGTATAAGTGCAAATCCTCGAGCCGAGCGGACTCGTTCAGGAAACTACCAAAGGCAACACGACTGCCGCTCTTAGGGTCAGGCTTGTAGTGGCCAACACCGTAGGCCTTTCGGAAGCAGTCCGGAGTAACGAGTGCAGAACAGTTTGATGTCGAGTTGGTAGCAGCAAGGCTAATCTTGGGAAGGCTTGCAGTCTCGATCATGTCCTCTGGCACCCTCATCGACCTTGTTGTGCCAAGGTAAGTCGTGGGATGGATCAACTGGATATGCTGTACGAGATCATCGGGCACGGAATATTGCTTTGTGCGCAGCTTCTGGAGGCCGTTGACATTGTAGTAGGCGAAAGTTGCGCCAAGAAGCTGATTCATCTTGTCGACTGTAGCCGCAAAGTTGACGTTGGTCCCTTGTTGCGAGATGTGCTCGACCCCAGCGTCCTGCAGCCACTGAGTGACGGCACTGTACGCGGCAGATGAAGGGCGGAAAAGGTCTTCGACCTCATCCTTGTCGAGATATTTGCCATAGTCTGAGCTGCCGGGAGACGAGACGGCCTTGAGCTTTCCCTCCAGCTGATCAATGTTCTCCATGGCCAAGCCGATAGACAGTGACATCAGCTGGTCCTTTGGGGGTGTGCTGAGCAATTGTACCTGGCTTCCTGGGTGCATTTTGCTCATGACCGCGGCCAAGGCCGGAGTGGCCATGAGAGCCAAGTTTGCCAATCGTCCCAACATCTTGATCACCTCGGCGTAGAGTTTGTCGTCAAAGAGGGAGGTACGGAGTTCTAGGTGTACAAAACAGCTGGAGGGGACGGGAAAGGAACGAGTATAATTATGCTAATCCAAAGCTGCCGCTCTTTTTCCCTGCCTGTCAAGATCAAGGTGTGGCGCGTGGCGAGGCGATGCAAGGCAAGGAGAAGCGAGACGAGCCGAAGTCATAACAAATACTACTCGCCGAACAAGACCGGGCACAGAAAAAAAGAAAGCACTTGCGGCGTCTTTCCCAATCTACCTACGTAACCTGCATGATTGGATAGACTATTTCCTGCGGAGATCGGAAAGAGCTATAGCCTGGGTCGGTACCCATTCGGTATGCTACATTGCAGGGAGTAAGGGACCAGAGGTCGTGGGACAGGGCCCCATGCCTGCCATATTGGGGAAGCGAAAGCGGAGCTGATGTGATGTGATGGAAGGAGGAGAGAGGCCATACTATCATGATTTATCCGCCGCCGGGAGAGAATTATATTTGAGGGAAAGTAAGAGCCCGCTAGATTACCACCCGTTCGGCTCAAATCAATTGCCCAGTCGAGAAAGGATCCAGTGCTAAGTGTTGTCCTCAAGAAGGAGCCAAGCCTGTGTACAGGAGAGCCAATCTCGACTCGGATGCCACATTGAGGTAAATAGAAAAAGAGCGTTACATTCGATTTGCAGATCGTATCGACAAAGCTCCCCACTCTGCATACTATGACTATGTCCATTTGGATTAATGCCTGTTCAAAATACCATGGTGCCTCGCCTGGGTTCAATTCGTCCCGCGATCGAAGGCGAAAGAGGCCACCATTTCGACGCTTCCATGACATTGCCGTCGTATCGCTGATTCCACGCTATTGCCCATCATGTCACTGATTCCACGCCATTGCTGTCATATCATTGCTTCCACACCTTGGATCCCCTGTCACTGATTTCATGACCTCTCCGGGAAAAGGGTCGACCTCATTGGCTGTCCACCTCCATCAGCCTGCATCGCATTCCTCAAGTTGCATACTCATGACGCGCTCACATTGCCAGGCCCTGGATGATGGCCTTGACGGGTCCTGTCGTGGCGTAATCCAGAGTGCGGTTATCCGACTCTCCCATCTTGACCATGGTGATGTTAGGGTACGAGAAGAATTGGGCAAGGTATGCGCCAAATTTCCTGCGATGATGATGGTTGTCAGCCTTTTCCGTCTGTCATTGACTCATGCGGTACGGGTATGGTGCAATCTGCGTCTGCAAACACTCACTGGGGGTCCTTGTGGTCCTTGGTGATGGTCATGTTGAAGTCCCACAGCGAGCGGACGACGTCGAACTTGAACTGCCACAGGTCGCCGGGCTGGCAGAGCATGTAGTTGGTGGTGAAGCTGTTGTTGGGGCCCTGCTCCAGGGTGACCCCGTCCCACTCGATGATGGTGTCGCAGTCCATCGACTCGTCATAGTTGGGGTCGTCCCAGTGGACTGTGAAGTTCGTTGGTCAGCATGTACGTATCACACGTGTGTATAGAGCTCACATTTGTAGAGGCACTGGTAATTCTGCTCCATCGTGTCTCTGCTGCAGTTCAGAGAGACATCAGTCAGCACGTAGGGGTCCCAGTTGAACTGTGCCAGGTCGAGCCACTTCTTTCCGGGGCTCAACGGCTCGGTCGAGACGGGGTGGCTGTCTTCCTTGAGGAACGGAGGCAGACCGGTTGCCAATGGCAGGAGGACGGACGATACCAATGCTTGGTACTTCATGACTGCTGTGTGGATGGGGGTGTTCAGGAACTGAAAAGTGAGAACGTGTGTTGTTGATGGTGTACGAGATTTTCCTGAGTCTTTCTGGAGGGAAATGTCTCGGTGCTTTGGGCTATTGTTGATGATTTGAGAGTTGTTTATGAGTCTTCCTAGAGGGAAAGGTCTTGTTGTGTTGGGTTGTTGGTGTCTAGCGTTCGATATTGATTTCAGGTTCAAAGATGAAACAGCTGGAGGAGGGCGCCATTGGCAGACTTTTATACAAAAACAAGAAGCAAGCGGGATTCACTGACCGCCCCAAGAGTTACTGCCTGTTAACAATCACGATTCCAGTGATTCGCACTTCGTGTTCGGAATCCATGACAGCGAAGCAATCCCTTGGCCTCTCCTTTTGCAGGGTCCAAGGAGGAGCATCACAATCCACAAGAATGTCATATCCGAAGGGTCCACGAGGATGTCATGCAGGCTGCCGCTGTAGCGGCCGGCTTTCAAGGCTTCTACTACACAGCAGCGTTGGAGCCAGACAAGTTCCATACGGCCGCCTGGTCCCTGGGCCGAAGTGGCGATGATTTTGATTCAGAATGATGACCAGCGGTAACTTGGGGCTGAAGGTGATGCAATGATGCCACTGGATCCTTGACCGCCGGCACTGCAAAATGCGATATCTTCTTGGTAGTGAAAAATATATTGGAGGTGCGACCACCGGGCTACCTCTAACATTTCGATTTTTCTCGTGACGTTTTTCGCCATCTTTAGAGTCACTGCTTCAATCCCTTATGAAACCATACAATCAAGCATATTCCTAAAAAGCCTCATTGTTAGTAAATCCAAACGACAACAGTAGTATGATGGTGCTGCCCAGCAGTAAAAATGGCATTGGTTACGCAATGTCGTACGTCCCACAGAGCTGTTGAGTCTGAATGTTTTGAGAAATCTTTCACCGTCCCTGAAGATCGAACATCTGTTTGGTCGCTGTGATTCATGCTGACCAACGTCTTCCATGATTTAGGCTTGTCGTTGTCGATGCGCTTCTCAACTTGCTTCTTCGTCGTAGATGAGGCAGTCGCTGAGCCAGGCTTGACGCAATGACGGACCGACCTGGAGCCGAAGGTCTCAAGTCGAAGCGAGAAGACCGACGTCAGTCTTCCGCCAACCGTTTCAGCTTTGCCTTTCGACCGGACACACACGGTCGCCAGATGGCCGGAAGGCGTAGCACCAGGAAAACGGGCCTTGGAGAGAACTCTTGTCTTCCTGATCCGCGCGAGGCCGACTTCTTCACCAGTTATCCCTCCTCTCCTAATCGCCAGGTAACCTTGTACAAGAAAAACGAACACAAGACCCGTTACCAGTCCAGCCAGATTTCGTTCCCTGTGCTCTGAGGAAAACCTCCGATTGAACACAAACCGAGCCTGCGCTTTTCGGGACGGTTACCTACCGATTCTCTTATTCTTCTCTTTTCGTACCCGGGTCACACCTGTGTGGGTGGGAGCCCACCGCCTCAGGCAGGATGCCGCCGCTCCATGTTTGCCAAAGCGGTCAACATGACCGTTTTCGTCATCACACGCTCGACATAATGGGAAATTTAGGCTTGCACAATTTTCGTCTGAACTGTTGCAGCTTTCTAATACGCATGTCGACGATTTCTCAGATGCAGCTTTCCTGTGGTCGATCATGTTGGCCATCAGAGACGGCCATTCGTTTTTGAGAGCTGAGGTCAAGCAGCATATTAGCGCCCGCAAGGCTTAGCAAGGAAAAAAAGTCACACTTAATCTATTGCAGCGATTCGTGGTGCTCTCTTGCCTTCCTTTTTTTTTTTTTTTTTTTTGGCGGTGGCATGGATCCTGCTGACCGCCCGATCGAAGGACTGCCTCGACCGAAAGAGTCTCAGAACGAGACGAACCGCGAGTACAGACCATGGGGAATACCACCGAGATCACCATGATATATGCAAAATCAGCCATTGAGGCCTCTTCAGGAGAGACCGCAAGTGGTGAGAACCATTTCCGGCACATATCCAGTGTAGCTGTCGGTCTGCCGGACTGTACCATGCCTGACATGACGCGAACATCTTGATCGTTCTAGATTCACGCAAGCAAGCGGTCTAGTCACACCAACCCTGGGCCAGGAGCCGACGATACGAACATTCGCCATGGCATTTTGCCATGCAACATCCGCGTCTGGGGGACTATGTTGCATTTCGGCACGGGTATTGTACCTGCCACGTGTTTGACGCAGGCAACAACCCAGCGCTTCTTTTTCTATCTTTTCTTCAAGCGTAGAAAGCCTGTGTGCCGTTCGCTGCCTATGGTTGGGAATAGCACGTGTTGGCCACAACGTAGGCGCTTCCGTGTCTGCAGACGCCCGTGTGATTCATACTGCCATGAGGGTGAATGAGTGACGAGTGACGAGTGACGGCAAGAATAAGAGGACCGCAACGTTGGCCTTGTGTTCTAGATTCGGTTGAAGTCCCGATGGATTCATCGGCGTCTGGCCCGTGTGGCTCGATGAACTCAACTATACCTAGCCGATGAAGAAAGAAGATACAATCGCTATGCCAGTGAATCAGACTATAGTTCCATGTCGTGAAGCCTACTAAGGAGACTGAGACTTGCTATTGATAGTCATTTGCCAAAAAGAAAAGCTATTCGTAGCCGATGACCTAGTATGTTCCTCTCTGGGACGGTTATACGGTTTTGTTGAATCCATTGACCCCTGACGAGCTGACCAGATGTGTTTTGATTATCTCAATATGTTGAATTGCCAGCTATGCATCACGAACATGCTTCTGGGTCCTCAGCCGAAGCTAGTTGCGTGGTATCAAGCGATCAACATGATGTATAAAGTGGAGAGATGGAGACGATGTTTCTAATTCTGGAGGTGCTCGTACTCGGCAGTATATTATCAGTGTGTCAAGAACTCTTTTTTAGTTTCCTTCTTTGTTTCTGCCCCCAAATTGCTGGACCACTGCATTGCCGCGATCTGGGGATAGATACCCATACCCAGCACCGCCAGGCCCTTGCAAACGGGATCCCAATTCCTTGGCGAACTGTTCTATCCTGTATGGAAGGCTGTCAAATGGGTTTTCGGTACTTTGGCCCCATCTCGGCTCTCCTTTTTTCTCGGTCGTCGGCCCCGAAGCCGCAGCCACACTTGCTGACGACAGCTAGGTCTAGAGAACTAATCTGCATTGATGTCTGGGGGAGACTTGACCATATTCTGGATGCAGTTATACTAGCTGACAAAGCCTGTGCTTTGCTGCACGCGACCTGCCGCTGATGCAGAGCGGTGAGTGAGCACTAAATAAAGCGGCCGAGATCGCTGAGGTTCCCAATGTAACATGATTCTCAATTTAGTACTATGATCACCTAGCTGTGCATCACGAAGAAAAGATCAAGACCTCATTCCAGGAGATTTTCAAGAGTGCTGCGGATGAGAATGTTGCCATATCATGGCAGTGCTCGGGGTCATGGTCTATATGGAGACAGAAACCCACGATAGAGGGGCCGGATGGCGATATATTCGCCCCAGGTCTGACTGCACGGGTCTCTCGTGTGTGCAATAGTTTCTTGATTTTCGAGACCGAATGAGCCAATCACTGACCCATTCAGCCTCTTCTGGTGCCGGCGACGGCCCGTGGTAAGCAATAATGCACACAAGAGATCGACCGACTTGCAGCCGGCCCTTTCCGCAAAAGACGACAGTGGCTTTGGCCCTCTTGAAGATATATCCGGCAGGACATGACCGTCATCTTGGACAGAGGCCGGCTTAGGAGGGGATAAAGCATGCGTTCGTGGGGAGACAGTGGTGCAACGCTGGCTGACCACTCCCTCCGCAGTAGTCATTCACATCTGCAGAGTCGTATTGCCGGATCTGTGCAAGTCGGCCTCAGCAGGTACTGTGGTAGAGTCATGTAGTACAACAAAGGGCCATCCTTTGCCGATCGACGAGGGGCAGATGACTTCCGCTGCGAAGATGGTATGTACTGTAAGAACCATGAAGAGAGTGAAGTAGCCTATCAGGTATAAGTCGAGTCCATGATCTCCAAGAGCCCAACTTGACGTAACCTTCCGACCATAATGAGGTTTCTTGATCAACTCAAGAGCTCGTGGGCATACCTACTATTTCGTATAAACTTTTGCCGTCCTTCTTCAGCGCTCCTCTGATCCGAATTCCTTCCAACATCCGCATCACATCCCAGTCCACCGTCCGTCCCATGCCTGCCATGCAATAGGGCTGGGGGGCAATTGGGCATAAGACCTCCAGCTGTGTACTAGTGAGCAGCTAAACCTAAGGTTATGGTTACATACCTTGCCTGGTTCCGAAGGCTTTTTTCGCTGTGGAGTTGTGACTTTTTGACCTCTTGGGGCCCCATTCTTGGTGTAAGTCGGGCCCCGCTGGGAGTGCTATTTATAGCCTGACAGGGAAGCATCAGCGGAGATTCAGGGGTCCACTCACACCATAGACATGGACAGGACAGGGCCCAGGATCAAGCTTAGCTTGACCTCTTCTCTCTCCTCTCGGCTTACCTACCCTCTTTCTTGCAGCAGGAGAAGATGGTGCTGATGTCTTTAATCTTCTCGTGGGAGTGCCCGCATTCGTCGATGGTTTCATTGTCGATGGGGTGACTGAGATGTGGCATCTAGGGAACTGAGTTTAGACTCGAGTTCAACCGTCGTGACGTACATACAGGACCTGGAAGACCCTTGGACTCGGGTGTAAAAGTAAGCAGGCCTGCACCATACTCTTATCAGGAAATAGCATTGGTCAATGGCTGTGAGGCAAACGATGGCACCGTGGGTAGGTTCATAGTCCCCATTGTACGACGACACCGGACGATCTGGTGAACAGTCTTGGACAATCGTCGACCGTCCATTGCATAGCACTGCCGAGCTGCAGATTGTCCACCTACTCCGTTGTATGTATGTATGTAGTAGTAGTAGGGACTATATCTTTGCACGCTCGATAATCTGACTGCACGCCGGGGAAATTACTTGTCATACGGAGTATGCAGAACTGGAGATCGAAACCCTGAACTGCCCTTCCGCCTGCCAATACTACAGAACAGACATGCACACTAGTCCCACGCACTGGACAGGGGGATGGGATGAAGTTTTGCCACTTGCACTGCATTCTCATCAGCACATGCGAGAAATATTGCTACTGCAGTAGTACTATTGTATTTACATACATACATGCCTTGATGATTTGACACAGGTCGAGAAGCATGTCTCGGCGCATCTCCTGGTATTATTGATCTTTCCTGGTTAAGCTCATGCGGTCAAGAAAGAGCAACAAACAAAGGGCAAAGAAAGTGTCGAAGAGTCAAGATTACGCCGCCCGCCCTACAGAGGACTAGCCCGGTCAGATTGTGATGCGTGGGTATATTATAGGTCCTGGCTAAGCGGCCGACGAGTCGACGCCTATTGGCGTGGGCTTGTCCATGTGGGAGGGGAAAGGAAAATCATCGAGCGGGTTGATGAGGTTTCTTTCCAGCAGCCCTGTCGCCTATTCGTCCAAGGCTGGGGGGAAAGAAAGTAATCTGACGGGGAACTTTGGAGACGAAATGTCCGTTCTGTCTGTCTTGTCTTGTCTCGTCGTCCGCCTGCCTGCTCTGCCCTGCCTGCCTGCCCGCCTGCGACGCGCTATCTACTCGCTGTTTATCAATCATCTCGAACCAGAAAAGAAGGAAGACCCTGTATCTTCCAACACCACAAAACAAAACCTGGAGGTTTCATATGGCCGATATCTTGTCTTTCGACGGGCGCCTATGCTAGACGCCTTCAATCTCTGCTATATCCGTGTGCCGCTCTGCTCTGTTCTGTTCTGCCTCTTTGTTGTCTGTTCCAGGGCCCCGTCTTTGTGTCTACCCTTTTTTTTGGACGCCGGACGCAGTCAGTCGCTCGCCAACATGGAGTAGTGTAGCCTCTCTCTACCTTAGGCGCATATCCACGAGACAAGCAGGAAGCCATCGATCATCCATCCCGCCAGATCAATTGCACAGCAAATCCGCCGCCATTGATCTTTCTGTTCCTTCCCCCGGACCAGGTCTTATCTATCGCTTAACTACTTTGGCATCTGTTTGCTACTATTCTCTATCTTCTCCACACCAAGAAAGGTTTAAGGGAAAATTTTTAACGATCGGTACCACAACGAGACGCAGGAAGCGGCAGCATCGTCGTCCAACTACAGCAGCAGAACAGCCAGCAAGCTTTCTCAGCACTGCCCCGTTGGGAGGGCAGAGAAGACGGTGACCCAGCACTCCTGCACCCAAAAGGCACGCCCCCGACGACCCCTGTCCTGTAGCGCTGCAGAGCGAAGGCCCATATTCCTGGCCGTGCAGCCCGCCGACAACGTCAGCCTTTGGTCAGTTTTCTTTCTGGGAAAACAAGCCAGATCGTCCCGCGGGCGCCATCCCAATCTTTTCCCTTGGGGCCGCAAAGCAACTGCTGCGAGCGAGCGAGCGCGCGTGTGTGTGTGAGCTTGCCTGTGTGTGTGTGTGTCGAACAGAGAAGGGAGGTGAACAAATTGGACGCGTTCTTTTCTTTCCCTCTCCCTCTTGTCGTTTTATGTCCCAAGCCCGATCCGACCAAAGGAAGGCCACCGACAGCCCACACAGGCGCTCCAGCCCCCCCTTACGGTACATACGTACCTACATACCATACATACCTCCTCCCGCCCTGTACTGTATGTACATAATAGCATAGCGTCCGGTCTCTTGTCTTTCTCATAAGACGACTATGCCCTCCTTCGGTCGCATTGGCAGGCTCAGCAATCGTTCCCAGCACAATCTGGTTGAGCAACAGCAGCAACAGGCGAATGCATTGCCGTCGCTGCTGACCTCCTCCTCCTCTGGCTTTGGTGTTGGAGCTGGCCCTGGATCTGCCTCTTCTGCCTCTGCCTCTGCCTCCGCCTCTGCAAATACACCCCCGTCAGCCTCGTCCACCGCCCTGAGCTCTAGTGAGCCTTTCCCTGGGGACACTAGAGCACCACTTACTACTGCTCAACAACAAGCCCAGAGCAAACACCAGTACCAGCAGTCGCAGCAGCTGCAGCAGCAGTTATTACTGCAAGAGGAACAATTGCAGATACAGCACCTGCAGCAGTTGCAACAGTTTCAGCAGCAACAATTCCAGCCGCAGCAGGCACAGCAGCAACCGCAACAGCTGCCTCATCGCTTACAAGAACAGCATCCAAACTCCATTGTACAAGGCCAGCAGCAGCAACAAGCGCCTCCACCGCCGCCAAAGAACCAGCAGCAGCAGCAGCAGCAGCAGCAGCAGCAATCCAATCATTACGCTACTGCTGCTCCTACTAATTATCCCAGCAGTGCTCCTACGCCAAATCACAACCCCACCAGCAGCATCTCCAATCCTGTGCTTGATTCACCCGTCACTGCCACCACCGGTGCTTACGCCAATTTGCGACAGCAGCAGCAGCAGCAGCAGCAATTCCAACAGCAACAGTCTACCAAGAGCCACAACTCTGATTTCGCCGAATCCGTCTCACGGTCGCAGTCCACCAGGTATCCCCAATCCTCGCCGGCACATAATCAGCAATTCTTTGGTCCCGCCTCGAGCTCGGTCGACAACCTCCCTGGCACCGTCTCGTCACCCCTCATTCCGCCCTCACCACCAGGCCTTCCCGCGGGGCCTTACGGTCACCACCAGCAACACCACCAGGGCCAGGTCACCCCCACCGAATCTAAGCAGTCCACTCGGAAATTGATCAAGAAGATCCTCCAGGGCGCATCGGCGAGCAAAGCAGCTGCCTCCTATTCCTCGTCCGACCCCCGCCATCACCAGTCTCAGAGTGGCTCCTACGACAATACCTCAGGTACCACGCGCAGGCCCTCGAAGCGGGCGAGCAACGCCTATCCGCCAAACCTCCGCGCTAGCGTGTCTCTGGAGCAACAGCAAATTCCTGACTGGCAGAAACCACCACAGCAGCAATCCTCTGCACAGATTTCCCCTCTTCATCAAGACGTACGAAGTTTACCCGATCATTACAGTCACGAGAGTCCTTTGCCTAACACTGAGCTCCGCTTGCAGAACCCGCAATCTCAGGGACCACAACCTACTCCCCGTCCCCMCCCCCACTCGAGCTCTATACGACAGGTACCCGCCAGCGCAGACTATAGCCCTGAGGACCTAGCATTCCAGCAGCAGCAGCAGCAGCAGCAGGCCCAGGCTATAGCTCAGGCTCAACTACAAGCTCAGACTGCTCAGCAGCAGCAGCGGTACACGCAGGCTCCCGACGATTCTGCCCAGTCTCAGGAGCAGTATCGACAATACGCACACTCTCGAGTTCAAAGCCAGTCTCAAGTCCAGCAGGGCACTCCGCCGAGACTCTACACTAGCCATCTTGCGTCTCAGCAGTCCAATCCAGAGACTATTTCTCAGATCTCGTACGATTCGCCCATCACGGATTCGGATCAGCGATCTCAAAACTTTCAGTCATCACAAACATCCCCTGCCGTGAACTATCCGCAGCAGGAGCGCTCAGCCCCCCTAAGCCAACAGCCCGCGTCGCCCTCGCCTACTGTAGCCCAGCCTTCACCCATGGCGCCCCCTTCCGGAGGGCCCTCGAGCCGAAGATCAGGCGAGAACGACAAGTTGCGAGGCAGCAGTATCGAGCCGCCACAAGGGCCGCCGCCAAACTACAGACACAGCCAGACACTAAACACGATGAGCTCCCTGCCGCCTACTCCCGGCCCTGGGCAGCCCAACCGAGGAGAGTTTCGAGCAAGCAATGCTCCTGATAGACAGGTACAGCAGCAACAGTTTGATGGCAGCAACGAGGCCGGCCGCGACAGTCCACAGCCTGCCACCGGCACGGAGAGTCTAGCAGATTCTGAAAAACAGTTCAAAGACTTGCGTAAATACCAATCTATCGACCAGCCACAATCTGCCGGATGTACTGACACTGCCATAGTTACTAAATACAAGAACGTCAAGAGACTATATTTCGATGGAAAAGCCCAGATCGAGCTATTGACCAGCCAGGTAGAGCAGTTGCAGAATGCGGTCGCCAACCAGCGTATCTCGCAATCGAGGACAGCACTTGATGACAGCGAGTATGCAACGCGGTTCAACCGTCTAAACGGCGCGATCAACAACCTTGCTTTCAACATCCGCAAAGATTGGGCGAGCTTACCCTCGTGGCTTAGTGGATTCGTCAGCCCCGAGGCAATCAAGACTGGAAAGCAGGAGATGACTGCTGTCGGTCGGGCTGTCATCACCCGGTGGATTGTGGATGAGGTATTCCACAAGTGCTTTCACCCGGGGCTCGATCAGGAGTTGAGTAGCCACCTCAAGGAAATCGAGCACAACATTCGCAGGTTCTCGTATACGCTCAACAGCCAGGAGGAATTCGATGCCTTGACGTCCAAGGTTGTCAGCTGGCGAATGGCCACGCTGGAGGGACTACAACATCGTCTACAGTCTCCCGAGAGCCAAGACAGCCGTACGGCATATACAAAGTCCTGCAACGAGGAGCTGAATGAGTATATTCTCCACCACCTAGCAGACCCGAAGCCGGCTGGAGTGGAGGGTAGCGTGACCATGATTATCGAGCTCGCCGTCGGGATAGCTGCGAATTTGTCACTCGAGTCGCGCGATGTCGCAGTCACGTATCCATTGCCAGGCAATCAAATCCAACCGGACTTCATGGAGCTCGAGAAAGCAGGACTACCGCCCTTGCCGGACAGCGATGATGCCGAGGAGATCAGCCCAGACGGCGACAAATCCAAGAAGGACAAGTCCAAGAGTGGTATGTTGAATATACTGGGTGGCGCACCGTCTCAAGGAAGCCGAAAAAACAGCGTCATTTCGAATACTGACATGGACGCTTATTCAGCAGCACCTACATACCCGGCCAAGGATTCCGCCAAGGTCCGTTTCGCAGGTTTCGTGGCAGTCGAGGTCCGAGGCAGGCAAGTGTTGGTCAAGGCGCCAGTTTGGAATCTCAGTTAGAAGATCAACGCCGCCAGTAATGTATTGGATATCAACTATCGACACTTTATTGCTGCTACCGCATCTAATGTATGCAAAAATGACCGGAGGATTACCCCAGGACGACGGTTTGGGTCGGCCTAGAAAGTGCTGCGATCATACCAGTGTCTGTCTTGCACATGCCGCGAGGCGATGTGTTGAAGTCAGATAGGAGGACAAGCAATCGTCATTAGATGGACATCGAAAGGCCAGGCAGACCAAGATCGCGAGCATGAGGCCTGTGTGAGGCACTGTGTCGGAATCGACGGGGATCGAGAGTTCTACCCTTCACTTGCAGGACGTCAAAAGACTGCCCTGTACCACTGTTTTGAGGCACCCGATGTTGTAAAATCGAAAATTTCGAAGAGGCAGGATTCGAGGGGCCCCAGCGATGAGAGATGAGAGAGAGATTCGTTTACTGGAAAAGACTTTTATACCCCTTGAGAAAATTTGACTTACAGCATTTAATTTTACCGCTGAGATGAGACAGATGACAGTGACCAAAAACTTCTCATTATCTAGGTTGTTATTATATGGGCCAACATGATCTTGTGCTTTGATGTGATTGATATAAGTCGAGCTTACTGACTGGAGTATACTATTCTGTTGTAGTTAATTGTAGTTGGAACAAGACTTGCACACCGCCCTAGGAACCCTGCAGAGGGAAAGCCAATTCTGCCGCTTCTGCCCCTCCATGGTCGCGGCTTGGGAGCATTTGCTCGATTGCTACCCCTCCGAAAATCGACCAGTTCTGGGACTTGTATATTCATTATAGCTTTTGTGAGGCAGCACCTATATTAGACACTACTCAGTTCATATCATCTATTCATCTTGCAGCTTGTTTCCTTTCTTCGATTGACCCCAGCTCCCTCGCCTTGAGCCTCCGAAGCTGAATCATAGCACCGCCGAAAGAAGAAAACCATTCGTCGAAAGCCAGCCTCCGGAAAAGAACAAGAGATGGCAGGCCAAGATGACAATAACGCCGCGACGACGGCCAAGCCGAGCCATCTCGAACCCTCGGAATTGGGAACCAGAGAATAGTGTGTATTCCCCAATCCCCGAGCCTATACGGCTTCCTTTCTCACGCTTGGAACCTTGGTTCTTTTCTGCCGAACCCCTCGCTGACCTCGTCTCTCCTCTTCATAGCTGGGACGACCTGTACACGCGCGAGATCTCCAACCACACGGCTAACCCGTCGGACACGGGGACCAACTGGTTCGACGACTCGGGGGCGCAGGACAAGGTCGTCGAGTTTCTGGCGGCGCATCTTTTGCCCGACACCACCGAAAATAAATCAAAAACACGAAGCGAGACGGCCTTTCTGGACCTCGGCACCGGCAACGGCGAGCTCCTCTTCGGCCTGCGGGAGGAGGGCTGGGCCGGCCGCATGCTCGGCGTCGACTACTCGGAGCGCAGCGTCGAGTTCGCGCGGCGCATCAACGAGGCCAAGCAGGACGAGTTCCGGACAACACAAGAACAAGACGACGAAGAAGATGCACAAGATGATGATGAAGATGACGAACCGAGACCGTCCCGCCAGCCCGTCGAGTTCGAGCAGCTCGACATCCTCGCGCCCCCGCCCGCCGGCTCGGCCGTGCTGTCCGGAGACCAGGCGGCCGGCTGGGACGTGGTGCTGGACAAGGGCACCTTTGACGCCATATCGCTGTCCTCGGCCACGGACGGCCGCGGCCGCCGCATCAACGAGGGGTACCGCGCCGCCGCGCTGGGGCTGGTCAGGGAGGGCGGCCTGTTCCTCATCACGAGCTGCAATTGGACCGAGGACGAGCTCATCCAGTGGTTCGCCAGCAAACATGCCGAGGAGGCGGCCGGGGAAGAGGCCGAGCAGGCATGGACGTTCGAGGTGGTCGACCGGCTCAAATATAGGGTCTTCACCTTTGGCGGCGTCAAGGGTCAGACGATAAGCAGCATGTGTTTCCGCAAGGTCGCCAAACGGTGACCCAAGTCCAGGCAAGGCGACGGCAATGGACATGTCTCACAAGAATCACGAAGCAAAAGAAAGAAGCTGGTCATAGAACATAGGAGCCAGGTGAATGATTTGATACCCATGATGGAACATGAATAATGCCATCATTTTCGACTGCACGCGCGGAGAAGTAATCTATAGATCGTATTTCTTTTTCATGACCTGTACCCTGTAGTCGTACAAAATCCCAAAGTCTTTTGGGATTAAGTGTCTTCCGCACTTTCTCTGTTCCAACACCGTCCCGAATCTATGCATGGGAATCTCTGCAGTCATTACCGAGGGGATCACGATTTACCTTTCGAGGAACCCCCACAAGTCGTTGGAGTCGTTATTCCGCCCCGTCTGTCATGGTCTTTTTGGTGTCTAAAGGGCGATTCTTTTGATAGAAACTTGGCGTGATGCTCCTGTGATTACATGCAAGGAGGAAATGCGTGGTCGGTGTATCAAAATTGCTTCATTGTTTTTTTGACATCTCCTGCCCTGAATTACGGCGACGTGTTCATCGGCTCTCCGCTAGCACTGGCTCCAGGGGCTTGTGCTGCACTTGTTGTGGCGAAATATCTAACGTCCACGTCGTCGTCCTTCTGCAGCTTCTCCAGGGCCGGCAGAGCCCTTTCGGTGATCAGCTCGAGAGACCTGGGAGCGGCCGTCAAATCCTTGTTGCCGGCCTTTTCCAGTTCGTAGATCGTGCCAGTCTCGGGTAGGCGCTTGAGCGTGTCAATAAGAGCACCGTACGTCTTGGCAACGTTGAATCTGATGTTGGGAATATCATCCTCCACGAGCTTCTCCAGCATGGGGAGAATCGACTTGTCAATGACCTCCAAGCTCACCACAGTCGAGAGCGTCTGTAAGTCACATGTCAGTAATAGTCGACATTGGTGCGCGATTTCACAATACATACCGTAATTGCAAACGCTGTCGTCATGCGGTAGAGGTAGTTGGGGTGCGAACCCATGGCCATGACCTTGGGAATGATGGCTTCACTAGCCCACTCGACGCCAAAGACCTCGGTCAACTTCTTGAGGTTGTGTGTTGCGGCCTCCCTGATCGAAAAGACCGTGTCACCCAACCAGCCCATGCACAGTCCACTGAGCTTCTCATCGAAGAATTTGACACCCAGCTGACTTGCCAGGAGCGGGATGTACTCGATGATAGCAAGTCTGACTCTCCACTGCTTGTCTTCGGCAAGCTGTGTGATGGCTGGGAGGAGCGATTGGGAGAGGAGATCAATTCCAATGACTGTGTCAAGTCAGCATGGTGGTCGACTGTCTGCACCTTGCGAAATGTGGCATACCTTGGTTGACAAGCTCGAGTTTCGAGATGATGTGAAGGCGAACTTCGGGGAACTCGTCCTTGAGCATCTGCAAGAACATGGGGAGCAGGTGATCGATAGTCCTAGCTAAGGTTTAGCACTGTTCAATTATCGCATTTCTGGTTCTGTTACGTACTCTTGCTTGCCGAGAATAGGCGCGAGACCACTGATCTGGGTACCGAGGGCGGCCCGGACGTGCTGAGAGGTATCCGAAACCAAGTCCTCAACATTGCTCATGATGTCGTTCAAAAGGACGGTCCTGTCGACGAGGGCGCAGAAGCCAGGGATCTGGCCAGCAATAGCGGTTCGCACTTCGGCCTCGTTATCCTTAAGCAGCTTGGTAAAGGCAGGAACCAGATCCCGCGATACAACCTCCTCGTCTACGGCCTTTGCGATCTGCATCTAGAGTCAGAAAACCGGACCAAATCCCACGCCGCACGATGACTTACCTTTTCGAATCTGTCTGCGATCATGTACCGAACTCTCCAGCTCTTATCTTCTATCAGGTTGCGCAGGGTTGTGAGCAGAACGCCGTGGCTCGCCTGCTGCTCCTTGGGCACGACCTCGGCAATTGCAATGAGGATTTCGACTGTGAGAAGACGGACGCTATCCTGGTCGTCTTGGGCGAGGTGCTGGAACAGGGGTATCATTTCCTCGACGACGATAGCGGCGGGCATCTCCTTGACGAACTTGGAGAGGTGTGTAGCGGACTGGCGACGGACCATGGGGGTCTCATCGTGGACCAGGAGACCAAACTGTTGCCTGAGCGACTCCTGGACTCCGGGGGAGACTTTCGAGTAGGGCGCAGTGTAGAGGCCGCAGCCCGAGACCTTTGAGGTGAACCAATCGGCCTTGGAGAGGCGGATTGTGAGAGGGATGAAGTATTCCTCGACTTGCTGGGAGGAGAGCTCGGTGCAGATCTTGTTGAGCGACTCGACGGCCTGGAAACTTGTGAGCAACTAACTGGAGGAAGGAAATTTGAGGAATCAGAATAGAGGCGCTACCGACCTTGTCTCTGACGACGGGCTCCTCAATGGCAGCGAGGTTCTCGAGGGGGGACAGAAGAACGTGACCCCATGCTGGGCCGCCGACATATTCAATAAAGCTGCCGAGCTCCTCGCTCAGGGCGACGAGAACTTCATCTTCATCCTCGACGGACTCTGCGACGCAAAGGTTAGCGGGCGAGCTGATCGGGCGGGAAGATTCTGGTTAGGCACGAGGGGACGCAGGCGTCGGGCGTGCGTGCAGCAAGGCAGGTGAGGTGGGATTTCTGACCATCGAGGAAAGGAATGAGCTCGTCTCGGGTGCGCTCAGCACCAAGTGCGAGGGCAATGGTGGAGAGTCGGTGAATGGCGTTCAGGCGCAAGAGGACATCGTCGTGCTGCAAGCATGGTCAGTATTGTGGTTGGCGCCGGCGAGGTCGAGGTCGAGGGCGGTGGGTGGGAATTTGTTGACATGACGTGTGAATGGTCACCGCCGGCGGCGGGGAGGGAGGGACACAGCCAGCAGCAGAGGGACGGACGCAACGCACCTTGAGCTCGTCGATGAGGACGGCGATGGGGTAGAGCTCATCGCTGGCAGTAGGCGCATCAGCCATGATGAACTACCTGGGGGTATCTAGTGGGCGCCCTTAGAAATGGTTGTTGTTGATATGGATCGAAGGGGGGCTCTTGGATTGCGGAGGGGGAAAAGGAGCGAGAGAGTTGGTGAAGGTTGGCTGCTGATCGATCGCGTGGGTGAGTTGAGTGATGCAACAGGATTTAAGGCCCGCTCTTGTCTTCAAGTCGTGGGTTCTACCTGGTTAGTACAATTGAAGCAGAGGCGCTGGTGCTGCGTGCATACCTGACCTGACCTGACCTGACCTCTCAGTTTATTATGTAGAGTTACTGGCGCTGCAGGTCTGGTCATTGGCGGTCCCCGTTGCCTTGTGGGTGGGTGTGGCTGTTGACTACTGCTGCGCGCACGTACTTTACGTTTTAGTATCTGTACGCTGCTCTCTAGGCTAACTAGGTACCTGATTGTTCTGATGTTTTAGCACGGCGAGCCGAGTGGGAAACAAAAATAAGAGCAGGCTTCTTTTTCGGCAAGGTAGAAGAAGGAATCCGAAAGAATACAAGCTGGTTTGAGCTCGTGACAGAGTAAAAGCGAAAAAGAAAACAGTATTGCAGTCAAAAAAAAAAAAAAAAAAAAAAAAAAAAACCAAGGTGACTTCTTTTCTGCCACAGAATTACGTAGTTGAGAGCACACTGACCTTCTTTGTGATTACGTAGGTGTTGTTGGGCAAGGTACGAGGTAGGAGGGGCGTACCCGGTACCTTCCATTGGTGTGGTAGGCGGGAAATGAATGCCATGGCACTGGTTTCAGAGGCTGCTGAGGCTGCCTGTTTCGCTGGCTCCAGCGCTTGAACTGGCTGCCCGCTCTCCCTCCCGCCCCTACTAACGTACAGTACCGAAACCTACAAACGAGCCTCATATGCGAAGAGGCCCAAGCTGCACTTATCGATTACAACCCAAGCACGGGCCTCGCCGATATTCTGACAGCTCTTTGCCAGCTGAAGACTGAAGCATTCCTTCCTGAATGTTTGTCACATTCCAGTCGCGTATGGCATGACTTGAAGCTGGTCCAACGCTGCTCACAAATGGTTCATCAAAGAGTTTCGGAGTGGCTCGGACCAATGAAAACAGTATGACGATTATGAAGCTTCGATATTACAATATTATATAAGACGCTCCCAAGAGAGCCAGTTGTCGACAGCCTCAAAAAGAAAGAGCCACCAGTGGCCTATATAGGATGAGAATTGACCGAAACACTATCAAGAGAGACACTCTTCAGGAATCAGGAAAGAAGCCTAGGAAAGCTACGGACAGAGAAGAAAAGAAGAAGGAGAAAGAACCCAGCGGTAGGAAACATAATATGTATGCCGAAACGGTATTGATGCGTAGGCCTCTCAACCTCAACGTTGGTTGAATCTCCCTGCATACCACATTGCCCTACCTCGATCGTCCCCGGCAAGGGAAATATTGAGAAATATCGCAGAATCAAGAGTCAAGAACAAATGGAAATTAGTAAATCCATCTCTGTATCACAAGATATAGGAAATCTTATCCCTTGCATCCAAGGTACCGACCAGGTCGGCGCTGCGTGATAAGTGATTGCCTGCAGCGATTCCGCCGATGAACACAGAGCCGTGCCTCAAAGACAGTTTTTACGCTCGGATGAGTTGCGTAGTACCAGCTATGGCCTTGTTGAACCATGGATGTTGCCCGGAAGGCGCGCCGGTCTGCGGATATGATCTGTCTCGTCGGCTTTTGGGAAGCCAAAGGCCATCATGTGGAAATTCATAGAAAGGGGTCGCACACCCGGTTGTGCGTCTCCTTGATAGTATCATGAATTCGCCAATTTGCTGGTTCTTGCCCACATTGCTCTCATCATTCGTAGGTGCAACCTTGCGTTGGATATCGTGCTGGCTTGGATCATCTGCGTGTCGCTCTTCTACGTCGTCTGGTTTGTGCTCCGAGGGGATGACACTCAGGGAGACTCTCTGCGTCTGCGAAGCAACCTCTGTCTTCGATGCTCCTTGAATCATTGTCGGCGGCTGCCGCCTCACCGTTTCATCAGAGGCGGCATTTTGCGTAGTGGCCATATTGACTGCTTTAGGAGGCCGTGCTGGGATGGCAACTTCCAGCTCAAGCAGTGCCCGCAAGTGACCCTCGTGGGACACATGATGAGGTTTTTCCAAGTCTTTGTTCGCTACGCTTTTGAAAGCTTGGCTGGATCCATGGCCGGAGTCAACCAGGCTACTCTGGATTTCAATCTCTGCCTGTGCTTGGGATGAATACCAAGATAACGCCTTCTCCAGCTTCATCGTCGCCACGTAATCTCCCAACGTCTGAGCAATAATTGGTGCTTTGTAGAGAACACCTCTTTGATACTTGCTGATATTTCGTGGAACGTTCTCCCGGTTTCTCTGGGTCGATCTCAAAGATCCTAAGACCATAGTCAAGGTAGCTTGGGACGGATGATATGCCTTTCTGTTGGCTTCCTTTGCAGTAGCATCCAGCTCTATTGGCAAGCTGGTGCCATCCAGTTCGACCATGCAGAATGGGTGCTCCAAGCGACTCGCCGCGGATGCATCGTTGGCAAGGTTTGTTAGCAAGTTATCAGAGATGGATGCTCGGTGAAGTCGATTTGCTGCCTCGGCCATTGTTGGCAGTGACGTATTGTCTAACCTGCCAATGGCATCGCCGCTTGTACGCCGGTTTGTTTCCTCCATCTCGGGGAGTTCCAACCAGTCTACGAGCTGTGGTGAGCTTGATCTAGGCTCGTGCACCATCGGGAGGAGATGTCTGCGTTGGGCAGTATCAGTTTTCTTCTCCAATCTGCAAAATATTTTGCCAATGCCCATGAAGGAGTTCTTGGATGATCGTGTTCTGTGCCACCACTTGGACGGACTTGCTGTTTCGTCTTCCATTGTGGATGCCGTGTATATGTCATCACCTGACGTCGCCTGTGGCTCGGGGTGAGAGGGTTCCTCGCAGCTGATTTCATTATCGTGGATGTGTATCGACATCTCATCATCCGCAAATTTGGACCTCTCTCGAAGCCAAGGGATCCTCGTGGGGGTCCTCGGCCCCTGTCGGAGCCGCTGCCTCTCGGCTTTGGCCAGATCCTTCTTAAAGCTTTGAATCTGTGAGTCCTCACTTGGCCCCACAAGTTCCAGTATGAGTTCTTCCGAGCCAAGAATGAAGGCAAGCATTGTCGGTAATGCTTTCCCTGATTTTAATGTGGGAAACATTTCCTCAATGGCAGCTCCCTGATATGAGTTACCAGCCAAGCGATATGACGCCGCCCACAGCTGCATTATCTCAATCTCCGTCGGGGACTTGATGACTTCTGGGCCATATGCGCCTTGCATCAGTTCTGGAAGGAGTCTTTGGGAAGAACCATGATCCTTTTCAAGTACATGCGCTAGGATGAGCAGGTACAACAGTTGACTAGCAATCGCTTTGCCAACTTGGAATTTGGCCAAGTCAAGAACAGAAGCCTCCATGTCCCTTCCCTTACCCTGGAGAAATCCTACCAGGACCAATTGTGTCCTTATGCGAACTTGATGTGGATCCCCTTGTGCGAAGTTTTTGCATTGACGCAAGGCCTGGCGAAGTACATCTTCGGCTTCTGCGAACTCGAAGCTTCGAATGAACCTTTGGGCCAACTGGCACATACCCGTGTAGAGCACATGGTTGAGATCGAAGTCGGAGCCGGGAGAAGGATTGGTTCTGGGCGTGTCATCAATACTCAGTTCCGCCACATGTTGATGTGTAGTATCTTGGACTGGGCTAGGGCGGCGAACATGGGCATTTTCGGACCAATACTGGTCTGAGCCCTGAATCAACTCCTCGTCAATGGATCCGTACGTCGTAGGATACGGCGGGGCGCTTTCGACAAGATAATTCTCAATCTGGCGTCGTCTGAGCGATGACAACGTGGGTATGAAATCTGACTCGATGACGCTTCCCATCGCAGAACGGGTGTTGGAGTGGTGTCGGTGTCTTTCATGACTCCCCTCTCCTGTGCTATCATTGGTACTAGCGGCGCTACTTGTAGTTGAATAGAATGATTGAGCTGCCCGAATGAGCTCTTTCTGGTTATGAACAAGTTGTTGATGAGATAGGCTTTGGAGTACGCTGTTGCTCGAGTCTGACATGGTATGTTGAGATGCCTCGATGACTGTCTTGAGCTTTTTGAGCTCCTTGAAAATTTCCTGTTGTGATCTGTTACTGCGGATGGATAGTGACCTAAGATGAGTCAGTACCGAGTATAGGCTGGCTGCGTGGCGATTCCATTCTTTTCCAAGAAGAGGGACTGTACTTACACATTCAACACTTGCAGTAATGTCTGAAACGATGAGTTCGAAGTGCGTAGTCTCTCTTTCATCAACACTAGATCTTTTGATTGGAGGCGCAAGTCTGTCGCGAGCCTGATCCGTCGCAAAAACGTCCTTGATCCTGTCGACGTTTTGATTCGGTCAACGAGAGCAGTCAATTCTCGTAAGGTTTTCTCGCAGTCAGAAAAGGCAAGACCGCTCTGCTTCCAAAGATCTTGATCGACGCGTACGAAAGCCAGGATGTTATGCTGGCCTTCCACGCGCATTGCATTGATGGACTGAAGAACATCTGAGAGGTGTTTGAGCTCAACGCAGAGCTCGGCGAACTTGACGTCTGCCTGCGGAACTTTTGAGAAAAAGCGGTAAACCTTTGTCACTGCCTCGATCAACGTTATCGTTGAGACGGTGATAGAAAGGGGGTCCATCTAATTAGGTTCTATGTCTGGTCGTCTTGGTGGAGTCCTGACAGAGACTCGATCCCCAGTTCCGAATCAAATGTGATCTGCCAAACTTGGAGTACGCGCGAGAAGGCCAGGTCGGGGGTGGCGTATAGAATAAGCATATATTCGAGGAACTGAGATTCACGTCAGCCTGGCCATATCTGCCAAGCGATTCTCACCGATGAGAAGTAGGACTTTTACTGAATAGATCATAGATGTCGGGCCCAAGGCAAATGGGTCGATTGTGATAATATGTCACTCGACACTTTTGACGAGATTGATTACATCGCACACTGACGAATCTTGATAGTCGAAGGACCCAAGGTCGGTGTCTGGAGCCTCGCATAAGGCCTCCATAATCGCAACAAGAGCTCATGCACGACATTGCAGCAATGGAGAATCCCACTGTTCAGCTGCCACACCGAAGAGTGACCCCGTTGCGTGGTGCTCCAAAATTCAACCCCGCGATCTGCCTGGGCACATTGCCATGTACGGCTTCCATCGCCTGTCCAATCAATCCTATCCCATTTACTAAAGTGGAAATATTTGTTGTTTCTTCATCTAGGACTGCGCAAGTCAGTGCTCATGAGGCCTGTTTCAAACACGGGCAAGAGGCAGAAACTGTCAAATAGGTGACCAACCAAGAGCCCTCACCTTTTTGCCATTCTAAAAGATTCGATTGATTCACCAGTGTTGCTCGAGAGCGGAATGCGGGCAAGTGTGGCGATGAACACCTCAAGCCACGCGAGGGTGGTATTACGTGCCTCAAAAGACCATTGTGCACCACGCGACAGGCAATGGACGGGGAAGAATCAGGAGATGCCTCGGTCTCCTCAATGAGATTACGCTCGGGATTTATATTTTATCAACGTGTATGTTTCAAAATTGGATGTCATGCACATTGTTCGGGCTGTATACTGAGCAGTAGACCGACGGTCGACTCAGATGGGCACCGAATCCAACGCCGTAAGGCAACCCTGTTCGCGGACCACGTATCCTGGCGATACCCCCGCGGGCCGCCCGTGGAGTGGATGTGACCAGATGTATTTGTGAATACAAATTTCAAATTCCATGAAGGGAATATACAAGGCTTTATACACTGTTTCCAAGTAATTATACTTCTGGTTGTGCGACAATACCGTAGCAATAGACGTAAATCGCACTTATCGCAAATTTCGCAAAAATCGATGAGTGGTAAGCGTATGTAGTTGTAACCAAATTTAATATGAGAGTCATGGATTCCTGTTGATGAAAGGGATAACTACGCTGTGCTGATTCATAATGGCCATTAGATAGAATGCCGTGATTGACCTTGATCGCTACCGCAATCTGCGGCGCCGGTGCGGCGCATTTGCGGCAGCAGATTTTTATTTGTCTCGACTGAGTCGTCCCAGCTGGGTCAAAAAAAGAATTGGTCTATAGACGTTACACCTTGAAAGATTTTATCTATACGATACTGCTTGCCTACATCAATATCATTACACGACGCAAAAGATCATTGTTTACTCGCATCGTGCGCGCCGACTCTTTCCATTCAGCTATTCAAGCACACGTTACCAACAATGGCCACCGTTCCTATAGTCTTCAACGATCAACAAGTCGACGTCCTCGCCCGGTTCTTCGAAACCTCTGACCGACAGAAAGCACTGGCCCAGCTCGTCCGTAAAGCCCTGGCAGAAGCCGAGGCGGGCGAACAAGGACAGGCACTACAACGGCCTCCGCCGCCGAAGCCAGCAGAGCGCGTCGTCACCGCCGAGCACCTGATCCTCCCGGGCACCGGCAAGGCCATCGAGGTCCGCGCCGGACAAGTGCTGCGCATAGAGCAGGTGGACGGCGGGCAGTGCGGCGACCTGAACCTCTTCAGCCTGCACGACCGGAACGAGAGCATGCACATCGGCCGGACCCGCGCCATGGAGGCCGGCAGCAGCCCGTCCGAGGATCGAAACCGACCATGGAATCAAGCATAATGGCACAATCCGTCACAGTGCGGGCCATTGGCCCCGGGGTATCGTGAAGCTTGAGAAGTGAGCAGAATCCCGAACGAGAAATGAGGCCCGGGGTGGGCCGGAGACCGACGATGTTGCAAAACGACGACGGGACTCTGATGGAGCCTCCAGTGTCTTCGGCGACGGCCAGAATGGCAAAGTTGGCGGCGATTGCAGCCGCCGACCCTCCAGACGACGCACCGACGTCATGGTCGACGCCATATGGGTTCTTGGTGAAGGCGTAGTCTGTGGCTCCGTTCGCGCTGTACCAGGCACAAGCCCATTCGGCCATTGTCGTTTTGCCGAGGAGCACTGCACCAGCGTCCTTTAGTTTGGAGACTACGAATGCATCTTCCGTGGGGACGTTGTCTTTTGCAGCTGCCGACCCATAAGTGGTGATTATACCCTTTGTATCTGCCTGTTTATAAAAAGGTTGGAAGCCGGAATGAGAAAAAGTCGATCGTCACCGAGGGGTCTGGACCTTACCTGGTCTTTGACCACGAAGGGGATGCCGTGGAGTCTACCTTTGAACCGGCCCGTCTCCCTGAAATATTCGTCGAGCAGCGTAGCTTCGTCGAGGGCCGTCGTTGACAACGCCATCATGGCATTGATGTTTGGCCCAGTTTTGTCGAGCCTTTTGATGCGGTCGAGAAAGGCGGCCGTCAGGTCTTTTGCGCTGAAATCGCCGCACCTGAACCCATGATGAGCTTGCTGAATAGTGATTTCTTCTATGGGTGTCATGCTGGCAACTTTCACATAAATTGTGAATATTAGTTTGGAAATAGGTTCTGAGTCTAGTCAGCAGGCGGCTTCGCCTGAGCAGTGCGATAAATTGGCTTCCGCGCAAGCAACCTATTTAGTTGATACCTTATTAGGCAACTTTTATACTCTTCATACAAGTGGTATATGCTATAGGCATTCAGAAATCAAGGACCAAGTTACGGGGCCTCTCTGGTCGATAAGCTTGGCTGCAGTGATGCGGTAGCTCAGCTTGCGGGCCGCAAAGCAGATAAGCACCGCAGGGAAAGCAATAGGCGGTTATCATATTTGACGGAATGGACAGCGACTTCAGCTTACCAGTACTAGGTTTCTAATCTAGGCGCATATTAAACACGTGAATGGAGCAGTGGAAGCTGGTAATCAGGTACAGAATGAAGCGGCTGTTAATCCCAATGTCGCAATTATTGCCGCAGTCCTTGAAATTATGGAAGCAGCAAGACTAATCTAACCTATGGCTTCGCACCAAGGTCGGTAGTTGACTTATGATGAAAGTGAGGACCTGAAACATCGAGAACCGAGAGTGACACAAAAGTCCGTGTTGAAGTGCCGTGGAGCTATTGAATACCACAGTCTAGAAGGCCCGGTTCGCGGCGAGCATTGTAATAAGGACCGTCCGCTATCCCGCCTCTTCATGACTGATCGCTTGGTATACCAGATAAGCTATCGACGATGTTGACATGATATTAGCATTGACTTTTCAAAGCCGTATCTTCCTTATCTCAATGAATGATTTTGTCTGCTCGATAGCTGCTCGCTCGTCAAATAATTCCTTTTTATAATCTGACATCTCCCTGGCATCTTCCATCAGGGTCTCAGGATGGTGACTTCAAGTTCCCATGCTAGAAGCGAAATCGAATAATCTGTGTCGTAACTTAAGTTTGCCCGATTGATTTCGAAAGATGTCCTCCACAAAAAAAGAAGATCAACACTCGACCATCCAGAAATCTCCACTGGACCGAAATTCAGCACCCGTGGACGTCGAGAAAGGCAACACGGCTACTACGACCTTGGATCCTTTTGGCAAGCCCCTTTCCCCTACACCGACACCCGATCCCCTCGACCCATTGAACTGGCCCAAACGTCGCAAGTATGGCATCATCGCCATCGTCTGCTTCAGCTACTTCATGATGATATATGCTGTTGCGGCGCCCATTATGAGTTTTACCCAGCTTCAAACACAGTTTGATGCTAGCTACACGGAAATCAACTGGACCTTTGCTGTTTCTAATCTTGGAGCCGCTGTTGGTCCTTTGTTCCACTCGTCGCTCGGTGATATCATCGGTCGACGAGCCGTCTTGATTTCGGGCACTGCCTTGTCCATCGTGGCCACTGGCTGCTCTGCCCTGCCAAACATAACGATTCAAGGTTATTCCGCAGCAAGGTTCTTCCAGATCTTTGGCGCCACGCCAGCGATCACAATAGGTTTCGCCATTATCAATGACCTCTCGTGGCAGCATGAACGTGGGTTTCGAGTAGGGCTTTGGGTCCTGTCAATAGACGTCGGTTCTTATCTGGGTCCTTTTTGTAAGTCACTCCCCATCCTTTTTATCAATTCCTGTTTATTTCTTCGACTAAGTACAGTAATAGTCGGCGCATTCGTTGCCGATAAAGCCTTCAACTGGATGCAGCTGCATGTTTTGATCTTGTTTTCCATCTTGCTCGTATTACAAGTTGTTTTCATCCCGGAGACACTCTACCCGCGGGCGGCGATTCTTGACACAGGTGAAGTCGTCGACGCCGGGGCAATTCCAATCAAAAGTACCGATCAGCTTTTTTTCCTGGTAAGTTCGATCTTATTTGAAGCTCATTTCAGTCGAGCGACCAAAGCTAAGTATCATTACAGAATTTCCGCAAGGTTCCAGACATACAACATCCTGTGGTATGGCAAACCATGGTAGACTTTGTTCGGATGTTTGGTCAGCCAATTATTTCAATACCGGTCCTTTTCTTCTCCTTTTCTCTTTATTGGTGGTGAGTGGCACAACATAGCTGATGGGTTTAACTTTGTACAGATAACTAATCAACTCCATTCAGGATCATCTCGATCGAGACCATGGTCCCCGTCGCGTACGCAGATTACAGTATAATTAGCCAGGGTCTCATGTTTCTTGGGCTCGTCATAAGCACTTTGACTGCCGAGATATTCTTTAGTGGGTGGCTAAGCGATCAGATTGTCGGGAAACTCTCCACTGCACAAGGCACTGCACGCACTCCTGAAATGCGGCTATGGCTGGCTTACCCAGGCACCGTCATGTTCGCTGCTGGACTTGTCCTGTGGGGACTTTCAATCGAGAAGAGCTTCCATTTCATGATTGGCCAGGTCGCATTCTTCCTAGGTTCGTTCTGCCACAGACACAAGTACTCACCTATATACAAAGCTGAGCGTATGTCTAGTTGGTGCAGGATTGCAGATGACAAATACCGCCATCGCCGCATATGCGATTGACAACAGTCCAAAGACGCCCATGAACATTATTACATTTTACTCGGTCTGCATTAATGTTAGACTCCTGACTAGGACCCATCATTTGGGCAAGCAATCGCTAATATGGCATAGCTCTCATCTTTTGCGAACTCGTGGTTCATCAATGATTGGATTGCAACCTCAGGTACGAAGAAAACTGGCGCCGCCACGGGACCTTTGAAAGTATAATTTAATCTGACTGAAGCACAGGATTTCTTTTCACATTTGGCATTCAGGCCTTGATTTCGTTGGCTGTCATGGTTCCTGTCTTGGCTCTATTACATAAGTTTGGACCAAAACTCCGGGCATGGAAGCATGGAAGCCTTGATGAAATTAATTGTTGATCGGGGAATAAATTATGCAGATACTATATCATGATGGATGCCATGACACTCTGCGCAAGTGATTTCTCACCAATCACAATGACGGGAGCAGATTGTGGCTAGTGGAGACTGAATTGACCTCACTGATAGACGCCCGAAAAATGGACCCGTTAAGTGCATAATGCCCGGCCATATTCAACGTGGGGTTGTGCCTTGTCGCTGCTGCCAAATTTCTGTGACTCAAGCAGACTCGTTGAATAATTTCGTGCTCAAGCTGGCGATCCCCTCTCTATTCCACTACCACTGATCCCACACCCTAGGCAATCGCGATCCAAGATGCCTACCGTCGCCGTAGACAAGTACGACCTCTTCGAGGCTCTGGGTCAAAAGTGCGCCAATTCTCTCTTTCCCCCTCTGAAAGACTCCCCTCCGCGCCCGACAACCCCACTAACGGCCCATCGCACAGGTACACGACCGAAGAGTTCGAGGAGCTTTGCTTCGAGTTCGGCATTGAGTTGGACGAGGACACGGAAAACGATGACCGCCCTGTTGTCAACGGCGTGCAGGAGCCCCCTCAGCTGAAGATTGAGATCCCCGCCAACCGCTATGACATGCTCTGCTTCGAGGGTATCGCCCTCATGCTCAACATCTTCCTCGGAAACCAGCCCGCGCCCGACTTCAGACTGGTCGAGCCCGCCGGCGGTAAGATTCAGACCATCACCGTCCAGGAGGACACCTCCAAGGTCCGACCGCTGGTCGCCGGTGCTATCCTGCGAAATGTCCGCTTCACCCAAAAGTCGTACGAGTCTTTCATCGCCCTGCAAGACAAGCTACACCAAAACCTCGCCCGCGGCCGTACCTTGGTCGCCATTGGCACCCACGACCTGGACACAATCCAGGGCCCCTTCACATACGAGGCCCTGGCCCCCAAGAACATCGAGTTCATCCCTCTGAACCAGACCAAGAAGATGAACGGCGAGGAGCTCATGGAGTTCTACGACAAGGACAGGAACTTGGGCAAGTACCTGCACATCATCAAGGACAAGCCCGTATACCCCGTCATCTACGACGCAAACAGAACCGTCTGCTCCCTGCCGCCCATCATCAACGGCGACCACTCCAAGATCACTCTCGACAGCAAGAACGTCTTCATTGAGTGCACTGCTACGGATGCCACCAAGCTGGACATTGTTCTCAACATGATGGTCACCATGTTCTCTACCTACTGCGGCGACCAGTACGCCATTGAGCCCGTCAAGATCGTCTCGGAGCACAACGGCCAAACAAGAATAACACCAAACCTCCTGGCCCGGTCCACCGAGGTCGAGGTCGACTACCTCAACTCCTGCCTGGGTATCAAGGAGTCGGCAGAGAACATGGCGAAACTGCTTGCCAAGATGTCCTTCACTGCCAAGCCTGCTAGTAAGGCTGGTTTTGTCGAAGTCTCCATCCCTCCCACAAGAGCCGACATTCTGCAGAGGTGTGATATCATGGAAGATCTCGGCATCGCCTACGGCTTCAACAAGCTCCCGCGCATGTCGGTCAACAGGACGGTCGGCGCACCCCTGTCGGTCAACAAGCTCGCCGACATTATCCGTTTCGAGTGTGGCATGGCAGGCTGGTCAGAGGTTATGCCCTTGATTCTGTGCAGTCACGATGAGAACTTTGCCTGGCTCAACCGCAAAGACGACGGAAACACTGCCGTCAGACTTGCAAACCCCAAGACCTCCGAGTATCAGATCGTCAGAACATCTCTGATTCCTGGTCTCCTCAAGACTATCAGAGAAAACAAGAAGCACAGCGTACCCATTAGAATCTTTGAGACTTCCGATGTCGTCTTCAAGGACGAGAGCGTCGAGCGCAAGGCCCGCAACGAGCGCCACTTCAGTGCTGCGTGGTACGGCAAGACGAGCGGTTTCGAGGAGGTGCATGGTCTGCTCGACCGTGTCATGTTGATGCTGCGCCAGGGTTTCTTGACTAGGGAAGAGGGCCTCAAGAGCAGCAAGAGCATCGACTTTGAGGTGGCCGAAGACCACACCCAGCGCAACGGATACTGGCTCGAGCCCATTGACGAGGACACCTTCTTCAAGGGCCGTGCTGCTGCCATCTACCTTAGACTTGGCGGAAAGGCACTGCGGATAGGAGAGTTTGGTATCCTCCACCCTTCCGTGCTGGAAAAGTTTGATTTGAAATACCCTGTGAGCACCGTCGAGATCAACCTGCAGGTCTTCTTGTAGATGCTGGCTAGGTCAAGAAGCGGATCGTCTTGAAATATAGCAGATGGTTATAATCTGAGTAAATTAGATGAATTGCCAAATAGACACAAGCCATTCGATCTGCATGTCACATTTCACATTGTAATAGTTGTTTTTTGGCACAAGTGAATAAAGCAGAACAAGCTTTTCAGCAGAATTTCGTCGGAACTACCTAACAACGGCTTCATTTTCCATTGCTCTTTCTTTAAAATCAATCTATAAGATCAGTTAATAACATTCTCCGATATTTAGAGAAATGTCTCCAACCTACCACTCTAAAAACCCGAACCATCTTCTTCCTCTTCTTCGAGGGCCAACCCCTCTTGGAACTCTATAAAAGTTCCAAGAGGGAAGGCCCAGGAAGCGCACACGCGGGCGCGGGCGCGAGGGATGGGAGAGACGAGGCGGGAGAACAGGACAACGCCTCTCTCTCTCTCTCTCAGAACCGGGCGTTCAGCCGGTTCAGCCGGCGCCGGGCCCGATCGATGCCGGGAAACAGGGCGGGCTGCTGGCGGCGGGCCTGGCGGTCCAGCCGGCGCTGCTGCTGGTGCTGCTGCTGCTCGGCCGCGGCGCGGTCCTCGCGGCGCGCCTCGATCAGGTCCACGAGGACCCGGCCGGAGACCTCGACGACGAAGACGGCCCAGAACAGGGCGACGGCGCCGAAGAAGAGGCCCCGGGAGATCAGGCCGAGGATCTTGCCGTCGGTCGGGGCGGGAGGGACGGGCAGGGCGGTGGCGACGGCGGCGGCGGCGGCGAAGGGGGTGGTCATGGTGGTGGTGGTGGTGTTTGGGTCGAGTTGGTCTTGGGATAGAAGTTAGTTTAAGCCTTTTCTATTTATTCTCGGACGGTATTGTGTAATTTCGTACTTACAGAGAATTCTCGAGGCCAGATGGTGGTGATGTTCGAGTGCTGTGGTTTCCTCGATGGGACGAAAAGAGTGTTCTGGTGATGATGGAAAACTCGTCTGATGGTGGTTGGGTTGGGAACTGCGTGGGAGAAAGTGCTCAACTTGCTCGAGAACCGCAAGATTGTTCTCTGGCCCACGAAAAAAAAAATACTTGCGAGGATACCTTGCTGAGACGATGCATAAGCAGTGCCAACAAGATCCGAACATGGCTGTAGGCATAAGATGGAGTCGCCGACGAGGTTAGATAGTTTGCATCCATGGAGGGGATGTAAGACAAAGATGAGATAGGATGAAACCTTTGACTGGGGACGGCGATATATACATGGTGCTTTTTATAGGAATGGTTTATAGTTGATGGTTGGGTTTTATAGACGAGCCGGAACTGGCTGACTATAGTCGGCGAAGTTGTCAATATAGATCCACTCACAAGACCAGTCATCCAGACAGAGGTGACATAGGCACGGCGTGAACTGTTAGACTTCATCAGATATAATTAAAAGCATGGCCTTCCCAAAGAATCCCAAGTGCAAAATAATAGAACAACAGGACGACATTGGAGACTCAAAGTGTTGAAACAGTCACGCCATCACTTAATATCGAACCAGTTGTGCAAATATCTGTTCGTCAAGGGCATGGTATATTTTCCTATCCGGTGGTCTATTTTCATTACGATGCCTCGTCATTGCGTACCATTACTCGCTTCGCATCGCAAGACAAAACCAGAAAGTCAAGTCGTAACAAAGATCTAATTCTCAGATCCTCTTTTTCACGTCCTCCCTTCCGTAAACTCCTGCCTGATGCAATGACAATGAACTTTTCGCGATACGGCATGATCCATGCAGGATCAGACCATAATTCAGGCTCCCATTTATATTGACTCTCTGCATGCCGGCTGCTTGCAATTTGCCAATCTTCCATGCACAAAAACTGCGCCGACGACTTTTGCACCCGTGAATACAAGTGGCGAGGTGCGTGCGCAGGAAATAACGAACTCGCGGAAGTGGAGAGGCGGAGTAGATCCTAGAGAAAAGTGTTCGTCGTTCTGTCGCCATTCAAGTTTTCGCCATTTTTGAGTCTTTGATCTTTGTACAATCGTTGCTGAGAAGTGTTGTACACACGCAGCTACAGCTTCCCGGCTCTCTAAGCACGAGTCATCTGGTTGCGTCGGCCCTTGGCGGGAACAGTAGTCCAGCCCTCGGGATCAGCAGGAGCCTCGCTGGCAGATGGCGTAGTAGGAGTGGCTGGGGTCTCCTGCTGTGCGGCAGCAGGGGCGGGCGCATTGCCGTTGGCACGAGGGGGGCGGCCTCCCTCGAAGCGGCCTCCACGTCCGCCACGGTCGCCGCGTCCGCCACGAGAGTCGCCACGGCCTCCACGAGGAGCATTCTGGTAGCCTCCACGGCCCTGGCGGTTCTCGCCAGCGGATCTCCAGTTTCCGGCCTCGGTAGCTCGCGATCGGGGGTTCTGTGCCTGCTCGCGGGGTTTCGAGGGAGCCTTCTCCTCAGTCGGTGCAGCATCTGCGGCACCCTGTGTCTCTTCAGTGGTCTCAGCTGCCTCGGAGGCAGGTGCGTTCTCCTTCTCCTTAGCTGCTGCTTCAGCGGCGGCGGCAGCGGCAGCCTCCTTCTCGGCAGCCTCCTTCTCAGCGGCTTCCTTGGCGATGCGCTTCTCCTCCTTGGCCTTCTCGTCGGCCTCCTTCCTGTCCTTGGCAGCCTGCTCTTGCTTCTCCGCAATCTCTCGCTCCTTGGCGGCCGTGTCGATAGGTCGGGCAGCACCGAAGGGGTTGGACTTGGAGTCAGTTGCCGAGGTGGGAGGCGGGGATGTGACACCAGGAGCCTCCGAGACAGTGCGCTTGGCAAGGTTGAGGCGGGGACGACCAGCGGGAGCACCGCCAGCCGGTCCAGCCGGCGAAGGAGCCTCACTCGGGTTGCTAGACTGCTCGGGAGTCTGCCTGTCGGGGCGCATGCTGGTGCGCCATTGGTTGTCCAGCTCCGCGGCGGTGGGGGCGCGCTCGGGACGCTCAGGACGCTCGGGGCGATCTGCGAACTCTCGGCGGGGAGGTCGGGAGCCTTCCTGGCGGCCCTCGCCCCAGGTTGCGGGTGATGCGTGTCGCTCACCGCGGAACGAGTCGGTGCGCCTGGCATCATTGTTGCGGGGGCGGCTACCCTCACGGGAGGCGGAGCCTTCTGCCTGGGGCAGAGGAGAGAGGGGGCCTCGGCGCTCCCAGTTGCCAAAGTCACGAGACTTGCCGTCGTCGATGGGGCCGTCTCGGGGAGGGCCACGGCGCTCACTGAAGTCACGACGTTCGCTAAAGTCGCGGCGGTCGTTGCGGCCGGGAAGATCAGGCAGAGGTCCCTTGCGGTCCCAGCTCGAGAGATCGCGAGCGGAGCCCTCTCTGTCTGCGCGGTCGCTGCTGTTCTTGGCTGGATATGAATGAGCGACATGCAATAGGTAGAAAAGAGGCAAAGGAACTTACGAGGATCGGCGATCTTGATTCTGATGCCGCGGCCCTGGAAACTCTGGCCATCCAGAGTGAGAGCCTGCTTCAAACCCTCAACATCCTGGAACTCGGCGTAGGCGAATCCCTTGGGGCGGTTCTCAATGCGATCCTCGATAATGCGGACGCTGATGACGCCGCAACCCTCGAGGAATTCGGTGACAGTCTCCTGAGTCGCATCGTAGGACAGGTTGCCCAGGTGAGCAGTGTAGGGGGGACGAGTAGGCAGCTCAGTGGGGTATTCACGAGTAGGGTAGCCTGGAAGGTGGTCGGTCAGTCAAGGTGCATAGTGGGGGAATCGCGCACGGCGAGGTGGGAGTCGCGATGATTCCGGGACCGCTCAAGGAGGGAACTTACTGCGCTCGGAACGCTCAAAGCCGCCGCCGTAGCTGGAGTAGCCGGATGCGCGAGTGGCGGGAGGGAGAGGCTGAGAGCCGACAACCTCCTCGACCTCATCGGCCCAGGATCCACCGTAGTTGTCGTCCTGCAAGAAGGCCCCGAGGGACATCTTCTGTTGCTGGTCCTTCTTCTTAGGGGCTGTGACACATGTGTGGTTAGCATTGGGGGACTCTTCCAACATGTCTCGGCCCACGACCGCGTTTGCACATGCAACGAACTACATTGTGCCTCAAAAATGGGGACTGATGATGGGGGATCTGAGAGGGTGCGACGAGGCAGGGTGGACTTACCCATGATTGCGGTATTGATTGATTGTGCGCGACGTCGATGAGGGATCGCGGCGCACTGGTGTTTGAGGATGTTTGTGGTGGAAAGACCAAGGGTAGTCAGTCCTTCGATAAGTGGGAGGGGCGAGTAGTTTTTTCAGGTTCTGGCAGCGTGAGAGCCTGGGACGGCAGCAGAAGTTCAGATTAGTGCGCTCAAGGTGTAATGGAGGGCGTCAAGTCTGGTCTGGTGCGGCGGCAGGGCAACAGGGAATACGGGCGGTCGCTAGCGCGGGTTTTTTTTTAGCGTCTGCGCAGAATACGGATTGGCAGCCGGAAAACGGAGCGAGTTGCTGAAAGTGCAAGGTGCTCGCGCTGCCCTCGGTTGTCAATGTTGCAGTGTGTTTTGCCCTTCGCCACTCCTCTTGTCTGGTGTTTTCTGTATCAGGAGGGTTTGGGTGAGTTGCGATCGATTTGTTTGGCACGCGGCTGAGTTGTGGTGAACCAGGTCAAGTGTGGAATGATGGGTTGCTGAACATCAAAAACTGGATGTCCGTCAAGTCCTGGGCCAGTTGAGACACAAGGTGCAGGAGTCCGTGCTTATGTAGTTTATGGAGCTTAGCGCCTGGATGCGTTTTGCGAACGCCCAAAGCCCATGGAAAAATAAAAAGGTGGGAAAATGGACGAAAAGGGCTGGACGGTATTTCACCGCCTGACGATTTCGATGGTGGGGCACGTTTGAACGTTTGAACGTCGCCAAAACTTTCAGTGGCTTTCAACTGCCCGGAAATCCTTTTTTTTTTTTTTTTTTTTTTTTTCTAAGCCGACGCCCAGCACACATGTGCAGGCTTGGTGCGTGGATAAGAAGAGGGTCCGTGCGTCAGAGGTCCGTCGCGTTCCTGTTCCTACCGTTCTAGTTCAAGGTTTTGTATCAATCTATCGAAGCTAATTAGCCGGGACATTCGAATCAGTAATTCACATCAATTGGCGTGGCTTTCTTTTTTTCTCACCTTGTTGTTCAATTGAATGTGAACAAGGTTGTGATTTGGGCTGTTGAGCCGACCTTTTTGCTATCTCCGGGATCCGTTTGGTTCGATTTGACGTCTTGAATTCCCTAGGACCTCCCTCGCAGGCATCTGACAGATCGCTCGAGTTCCCGCCCATCATCTTGGGAATAGCTGTCACTCGAGCACTTCCACAGAGCACTTGGCGTATCAAGGGGTCGGAATACAATCGCCACAATGCCAGCCGCCACGGGATCATCTCCTCCACAGGGACCTTCTGCCACGCCCGCAGCCACAGGTAGCAAGGAGATGCCTTCAAAGTCTGAGCTTTACGATATAGCTGCCAGGTCTCTACAGACTGGTGCCGTGACAGGTAAGTTTCTCATGACTTTCCTGCGCCAATTATTGAAACATCGGCTGATACCCGTGGATAGGCATGATCGGCTCTTTCGTGGGCTTGGGCACTGGTATCATGAGAAATGCACCTCCAGCCTTGTTTGCTGCGTTTGCTGGTCTTCAGTGGTTCACCCTTGGATCCAGCTTCGTTGGTTAGTTCCCTGCCCTCGAAGCACCTGCTTCGAATTGTATTGACCTTTATAGCATCGAGGAGTCTTCTCCACCATGCTTGGGGAGGCGAGGAGACCCTGAGGCCGTGGGACAAAGTTGCAGCAAGTACGGCTGCAGGTGGTGTCTCCGGCATGGTGGGTGGCCTGATTCGTAAGTCGACAGCTGTGTGATCCTCCCGTCATATAATCATGACTGACAATGCCGCAGGTGGCCCGAGCAATATCATACCGGGAGTCTTGTTCTTCTCCACGCTTGGAGGCAGTGCCACCTACCTGTCACAGAAGTTTGAGGGTCGAGAGACAAAGGAGAAGACCAGCATCCTGGCATCGAAATGGAGTCCTCTCAAAAAGTTGACCGACCAGGAATACGAAAAGCTTCTCAAAGAGAAGATTCTCAAGCTCGATGCTGAGATCGCAATCATTGACGACAACATTGCGGCTCTGAAAGCGTCCGAACAATCCAGCAGCCAGGCGAAGCAGTCTACACCGCCGGCTGCCAGATGATGCTTTTCCATGTGCTGATTGGAAATAGCCAGGCATAAGTAACCTCAGGGGCGCCAACTGATCCACTACCAACAACTGGCTCGGAGCCACTTTGTACCTGCCGAAATGTCGGTGCGAAGCGAGGGCAAGAAGCATAATAGAGACCGAGCAACAGAGTCCGACACGGAATTGTCGTTGAACCGCTATACAACTTCCACTGGTGATCTGGTCGTGTCCGCCACATGCCGAGTGCATTGCCATCACACAGACATCTCAGTTGCTAGGAAGGATCTGTGGCCTCCTTGGCGAACTCCATGGTCCAGCAATTCCATAACCGGAAGCTCACTTGTCCCACCACATTGGCACGATGAGCCGAGACGTTGGGGAAGTGGCCAACTGTTTGCAGCGCTACAACTCGATGAAATCGTGTGATGTGTTGAGGGCCTTCCAGGGCTGCTCCTAATACCATTGACAGATGGTTCCTGCGGTGCCGAGTATCGCTTGGAAAGTCTCAAGATTTGATCCACCTGGGATCTTGACTGGTCACGGCGATCTGTATTACTGGCTGAGCAATGCCAGTGTATTATAGAATGTGTATAATTATTCTTGCTCATCCAAAAGTGAATAGAGCACTTCTCCAACATGACTCGGGCTGCACTTCGTGAAGTCATGCCTATGATGTCGAAGGCTACATGGCTTTCTATCTACACCAATGCAATGCAGTGAATACGTTGTATACGTAGCAGTGGCTGTGGATTGACATTTTACTGTATTATGTTGCTACCAACTACTATGATACGAAGCAGCATCATTCGATGTGATTTGCCAGATCGGACTGCATTCCTCTCCACTCAGCAGAAACTGTCGAGCTTCACTGGCAAAAAAAGACGGGCGATCATGGATCTCGAGGTGTATCTCATCTCTTGCTGGGACTTTCGTCGACCAATCAAGAGCTATGCGACAGAGCGCACAAGGATGAGCACTCGGAATTCGGCCCACTAGCCGACTTGGATCGAGCGCACCGGCTGGGATCTCCTTGGGCGGAGCGATGAAACCGATCACGGCTTTGCGGAGATCTGACCTCGAACCTCGCTCTGATCAAATGTCCTTGGGCAAGCAGACTGAAGCATCAAGTCGCCATACTTCATCCACAAGCGATTTCTCACTTCTTGCCGTACCGCTTCTGTGTCATCTTCTTGTAATGGCCCTTCTTGCCGCTGGTCTTGGCTTTCTGGATCTCGCCGTACTTGCTCTTGAACTTCTTGTTTGAGGCCTCGGTGTCCATGACTTCCTGGAGCATGTTCTGCTTCCTCTCCTTCTTGGTCATCCTTGCACTGAAGTATTCCGTAGGGCCAGCGACGACAGTGCCGACCTGGCTGAACTCGGGGATGGCACCTCTCGAGTCCTTCTTGTAGAATCTCTTGGGGTCCAATGTGCTCTGGTGTTCGGGGTCAGTACGACTGTCAAGTAACATGAGTTAGATGTCGTCGCAACTGGTTACTTACTCGCATTTTGAGAAGCTTCAGATCTCGAACCATTTCAGGAGTGAGATCTGTCTTGGGAAGGTTGAACCAAGCTGCTCCGGCAGTGGCTTTTGTTTTCTGGACAGGCATGTCAGTACATATTGATACGAGAATATCAGACATGAGATGCAAGATTGGTTGTGCAGTCATTGTAACTATGAATATCGATCATGGAGGTCGCAGCAACATTACCCATAACGGGAGACAGTTGCCACTTCATTTATTGGGATAAATTTTAATCATAAAGCACTCGAGGAAGAGGCTTCCCGAAGAAAAGTGAAATGAACATACCTCTGCAAAAGCCTTGTTGCTGAGCTTCAACTTTGGCTCGCGGAGAGAGAGCTCGTCCTTCTTCGTCGGATGAGACCCTTCCGTGGTAGGGGCAACGGCTGCCACTGCGGTCTCGTCACTCTGCTTCTCGACTGCCAGCGTGGCGGGCGCGGTCAGGCTCTTGTTGTCCTGGCCATTCTGGCGCGCCGAAAGCCTGGCCTCGGCCTCCTGGAGCAATCTTTCGATGTCGCCATCACTCAGGTCGACGGCAGTCGCCATGGTTTGAACTGAAAGATTGTCGCGCGCAGACGGCAAAATGGTATGATGGACTTTTGTAGCAAAAAATTTCCCAAAGACCCATCGGCAGAAAATGGATCTGCAGGTTCAACTTTTAGTGGGTGGGGCTACTACTACTGGCTTTCCCAGGCGGGCGGTGAGTGGCCGGGGCGCACCGCCACATTCCGATCGCTACCAGCCACTCGATAGATGGCCACACGAGGTGACGATGGTTAGTGTATACTCCGTACGAGTGCATATTTCAAAAATTTGAGACCCATGTCAGGTATCCTACCATGTGCCCTCCATAGCACTTCTACTGTGTAATAGCCCATATCTGTATCTGCATCACGGCAGTATACAATTACACATTCGATTGGTAAAGCATCTATACGCATTCGTACGTAGAATAAAACAATATTCAGAATTATAATAGGTAACGTACCTCTTCTATCTCCTGGCCGATCTTGATCTTTCTCTCGCTCCTTCGATCCCGCGCTCAACGTGCCATTATACGTACCTAGGTAGGTGCGCGGCCTCACGAATCCAGTCAACGGAGTGGCAGCCTATGCTTGACTCCAGGAGGAAGAAGGCGAGGACTACAGAAGCAGCAGTGGCAGCATAGCAGCTGATATCCCTAATACTCCAGTTGGCTGGGGAACTAATAGAATAAGAAAAGAGCTTAAACAGGGCAGACGTGGTCAGTGGCACTGTACAGGATACTTGACATGGGTCTCAAATTTTTGAAATATGCACTCGTACAGAGTGCTGTCATGCTGAGACTTGACAGCACTGGGTCGCAGAAGAGGTCGGTTGTGCTTCGGCTGGGCGCAGCCGGACTGAGGTCATATTCGCAGTCATGGAGAGAAACACGAGCTGGTTTCGAGGCCCTTCTGGTCGGGGCCGAGGGTGTGATGGGCGCCCAACCACATTGCCAGCGCATTCATTTTCAATGTGTGTGCCATGCTGCGTGCATCTGCAGCTAGGTCGGAACAGTTAGGAAAGGGACGCATCGTCAGCCCTACACCGATTTTGTGATATCTCTTCAGTCTTGTCCTGTTCAAAGTAGATACAGTTCAGGGCACCTACAGGACGAGGAATTGCCGACAGGTCAAAATCCACGTCATTGGCACTTTGCCCAACGCATACACACAAGCAATCGCTATCCGGTCTTTTGGAACCCAATGTTCAAATAAGCGTGGGCCAGTCCTCCAAGTCGCCGTGCCCCGTTCTCTTCGATATCCGTTTTTCTGTTATGCCGTAGCGGAGCCTCAATCGACGAGAAACCTGAATATTGCTACCATTTAAAAAATTATTTGGTACGAGGATCGCATAAAATAAGAGAAGAAACACAGGATACACGGACAGGCCACACAAGACAACCGCACGAGGCACAAGAGCAACCGTCCTCACGCTTTTACGGCGGCACTACCCGCGAACCAGTGTGGTCTTTTTTTCCCCGGATTTCCTCTCTGCCCTCCGAGTGGCCAAACGAGACAAAACCGCGACCCTCTCACGTTGCGCATCAACCCAGAAACCGCAAGGCCATCCCATCAAATCCAATCCATCCATCCACTCAGGAGCAGCAAACGGGCTCTCCATCTACCTTACTACAAACTACAAGGTACCCGCCTACCTGTCACGCGGCTGTAAGTCTCAACTTTTTGTTTATTCTTATTTTTTGACTCGAGGGTCTCGCATCCAAGTCAGACCCGACGAGCCACTGATTGACTCGGAAACTGTCGCCCTGGTGGATCCCATCCCCCGCCCGCCCGACGAAACGGAAACTCCTCTTTCTTCCTCACACACCGCTCACGCCCCGGCCATCGCTCCCATCCAGCTTCGGCCAATCAACCACGTCAATCGCGAACAGCGCTCTGCTAGTAGTATCGCGAAGCTCTCCCCCGTTACATCATTTTAATTGATCGCGCGCAAGCAACTGAGCTTCCGAGTAAACAAAAAAAGCACACAGCACAGCGCAGTACAGTACAATCGCTATACAGAAACCTTCTGTCGTACCGCAGCTGCCTGCGAAACCTGCGAAACTCGGAGGTTTAGCGTCGCGTCCCTGCTGTGATTCATTCTATTTTTTATCATTTTTTTTTATTCCACGCACACCTCGTTGCGTTGCCAACTCTGACAGCTCAAGAAGGGACCCCCATCCGTCTGCAAACTTGTGCGCGACGCATCCCTCGACTTTATCTACCCAATCGTTCCGACTGCTACTGCTGCAAGGAGCTCCTCCCACACCCGGGAAAGTTGTTTTGTTTTATCGCATAACAGCAATCAATCAATAGTTTCCCATCAAACCTGCAGCCATGGATCCGCACAATCAATCCTCGGCCAGTCACCCGCAAGGGTCGCGCGCCCAGAATGCGGTCTATGATACAACACATGGTGGACATTACGGTACGTACGCAGACATGCACCAGAACTCTAATGCAGCCGAGTGCCCGTGTCTTGACTCTCTTCTGTACAACATCGCTAACAATCTCTCTTTCCAGGCGCCAGTGCAGCAGTGAGTTCTCTTTGAGGAAACCCGCCCCAATTCTCCCACATATTCCCCTCTCCTCCACATCGCGCGAATTCCCCAAGGCTCTCTACTAACGTTGACAACGCAGCTTGCCAGCTCTGGCTTTGCTCCCGCCGAGCTCTACACCGGACCATGGGCCAACGTTCACCAGGGACTGCATGGCCAGTACAAGGATATCCTGACCACGTACTGGCAGCAGACCATCAACCACCTCGAGACGGACACGCACGACTACAAGCTTCACCAGCTCCCGCTGGCCCGCATCAAGAAGGTCATGAAGGCAGACCCCGAGGTCAAGATGATCTCGGCTGAGGCTCCCATTCTGTTCGCCAAGGGTTGCGACATCTTCATCACCGAGTTGACAATGCGCGCTTGGATTCACGCCGAGGAGAACAAGCGCCGGACGCTGCAGCGTTCCGACATTGCCAGCGCTCTCGCCAAGAGCGACATGTTCGACTTCCTCATTGACATCGTGCCGCGCGAAGAGGCTAGCCATGCGAAGCGCGCAAACCCTGCTCAAGCCCAGGCTGCCCAGGGAGGTGCTCCCGTACCAGGCGGCGCTCAGCCCAACTTGGGCCCCGGAGGCCAGCACAGTATGCCCCCGCCGCCGAACCACATGGCAACGGGCTACGACATGAGCGGTCACCCCATGGGTGTGCCGGACCAGGACTACCGCAACGCGCCGCCCATCTACAACCAGGCCCAGCCAGGTCAACAGCCGTACGGTCAGGCTCCTGGCATATACGGCGAGATGGACAACATGTACACCACATATCCGGGCATGCAACCGCCGCAGTAGAATGGTGACGATTATGGCGCCGAATTGCCACTGCCGCCATATGCCGCCGGGCAGCTAGTTGAGCCAGGGTACTCCGCATGCCCTACACCACCACAAATGACCGCTTCAACCGAGATGATGGCAGGATCCTCGGAATGTTTGAGTGACGATAGCTATGCGGACACGCAGAGCATATGAGTAGGAATGGACGCCGAGGTTGAGCGGAGGTGCCGGTGAAATCAACGCAAGTGTTGGCATTCTGACAGGCCTTTTCTACTTTATCACAATTTGGTTTTTTTTATTGCGCAAAGGGTCGGCGTTGACGGGACTTTCAATTTGAATCATGAATAACAACCAGGGTCACGTTCGTAAATAGCACATCAGTAGCCATTCATCAGATGGGTATCTTCTTTTCTTCGATTGTTACGACACATGCTATCTGGTAATCTCTGCTCGATAGAACATGAAAAGCCTCTCAGTGCTATTAGTGACAAGCCGCTGGACGTGTTCCAAGGATCCAATTCCCTTGGGGCTCCCCAAGCGCCAGTGGATGAGAGTGTAGCCATGGACAAACATACTACTTCGTGCTGAATTGGAGCCTGGACGAAAAATTGGCGAAGCGTTGCCCAGCTGCCAAACCAGCAGTGGCGACCTGCGTGGTCAACCTGTGAACGATGAAAGTCAGCATTTCCTTCAGAGAACGGACGGGACAGAATGGACAATGTCGGCATCTGCGAGACGTACTTTTCTAGTAGGATGGGCCCGTTCATGGCATCCACACGACCGTACTTCTTGTTCCTGGTGGAAACGTCAAAGAACTCGTCCGTGTTGTCGCTCTGCAGCAGGAGGATGGTCTGCTCGAGCTCGTCGAGGTTGCTCCGCAGCATGAAGCCGTTCTCCAGCCCGTCGACAAAGTCGGTCAGGTGCTTGACGTCCATAGCGAGAGCACCGACGCCGTTGTGGTTGATCTTCTTGACGTCGGGGCTGAGGGGCAGCGCCAAGATCTTGTTGGCAGCGTGGGACAGCGCGTCAAAGTAGATCAGCTCCTTGATCTCGCGGGGCAGGCCCAGCAGGGTGGAGTTCATGATGTTGGAAAGGTATCGCGTCAGCGTCTGCATGTAGTTGCTGGGCTCGTCGGGCGTAGTTCCCGTCATCCATTCGTACTCGGCCGTCTCCACGAGATCGTCAATCTTTGAGTTGACGAGCTCGAAGATGCGCTTCTCGGCCGTCTTCTTGTTCTCGCGGAACTGTTCGGTGGCCTTGAGCTTGAGAGGACCGCCAGCCGATGACGTCGATCGAGCACGAATGAGGAGTTGTTCGAGTTCCGTACATGCTGTTTCGAAGTGTTCCAGGTTGATTAAGATTTGTACTATCTGGCCAAGATATTGGGAGCTTAGGCGCTCGACAAGGGATTGGCAGACCTTCTCGGTCAGCAGTGCATCAAGGGACTATTCGACACGTTAGTTAGACGTTGGCAAGCGCTCGTCACCCAGAGTTTCTTACATTCCGCAACGTCTCATCAATCTTTGTAGGATGCTGGAAGTGATCGTCGGAGAAAAAGTAAAACTGGTTGAGGAAATTCCTGATGTCAATACAGCAAAGCGGGTACATTTGCGAGAATGGCAGCACGCAAGGGAATGTCAGTTCACTGGCATCCTTTTCCGGCGAGAACCAGCTGACGTTTACGACCTTTTCGTATTCCTCGAGCGAGTTTATCGCCATGGGCATGTAGTCGTCGGTCGACACAATCTCCTGGAAGTCTTCGCTGAATCTGCGTTTGAGAAGTTCGGCATACTTGTCGAACAAGTTGACCAAGAACTCATCCAGTCTCGACACGGAGTATCCCCATGTTTCCATGGTCTGTATGAAAAGTGCAATCATTCCCTTGATCTTCAACAGTGTTTCGGCATTGCCTACTTCACTGAGAGCTTTGGCGGTCAAGGAAATAGCAGATGAGCACATAGAGTCCCAGAGCTCCTCGACATCAATGGTTGATCGAAGTTGTGGTACTCTTGCCATTGTAGCCTTCTCAATGATTGCAAATCCGGCCATGCCTTCGAGCAGACTGCTCAATGAGGACTCGTCATCGCTAGTCAGACTGACAGAGGACGGGATGAGAAGCTCCTTCTGCCTCCTTCTCGTCGCGGCATAATCACTGCGAAATCTTTCATTTTGGCCAAGTGCATTGTGGATGTGCAAGGCCTCAAATAATGGCGTAAAGTCAACTTGTAGTTCCTCGTTGTCCAAAACGTCGAATTCTTCGCTTTCGTCAAAGACAAGCTCGATAGCAGAGTTGAGCTTGAAGTGGCCTAGAAATTCGTCCTTCTCCACGCGCTCTCTTTGCCTTGACCTTCTCATCTCTGTGTGCCAGAAAGCAACCTCTCCCAGGAATTGCGAAGTCTCTCGGATTCTGAACAGCCACGTGTTGAGATCGGTCATGACCGCCTCGGATATGCTTTTTTGGCTGGCGGGGATGCTCTTCTGGATGATGTCGGCTAACTTGTGCTGGTTGGCGTATTTATTCTGCAAAATTGGGATCAAGAACTCGTTCTGTGTATCCTCCAAGCTCTTGAGTGCACCGTAGTACTGCTTCTTTCTAATAAGATCCAGGGCATGGTTGACGGCGTGCAGTATCTTGAGAGATTCCTTGAGCGCATCGGAAGCATCGCTGATATTCTCCCGCACTGCCCGTGTGTTGACCAACGCTTGCTTCTGCTCAGCTAGCTTCTCCGTGCTAGACTGTATTGACTGGTTGAGCTTGAGGATCTCCGCTGTCAGAGCAGTGGTCCCCTCGCGCACGCCTTGGAGCTGGTTGACAGATGCTAGAAACTCCTCGTGCTTGGTCAATCCTATCCTCTCGATATCGGCTTCCCTGTCTTCGGCATAGTGCGTGAGCGACTGCGTCAGGTACGAAGTCCGGCTGGTGGCGCCGGCGTCCTTCAGGACGGGGATGAGCTGGTCGAGGAAGTCGGCATCGGATGTGGAGAGGATAATTTGCTGAACGGCAGTCCCGTAATCGTCGTAATTCTGCGGTCTTCGCGGCATCTTGTCTCTGATCGTAATTACAGGATTGGAAGGGTTGGTGGTCGGAAGGTGTTTGGATGGTGTCTGGTATGTGTCAGGCTGGATGGGGCTCCGGAGGTGTGGTCTTTCCCAGGCAACAGCGAATCTATCGGTGGGTGTAGTTCGTAACACGTTATGTCATCATGTTGATTGTCGATGCCTGGCAAGTCGCTTGGCAAGTCGGGTGCTACTCTGACGGGAAATCCTGCGATCCCCGGCGTCTGGCAGCGCAAGTTGATATCCAAAGACAGTGAAACACCAATGCCGATGTGAGGTTGCAGTGGATTAAGGCCAGCGCTGAATGGTACAGACAAGCCGCTACGAAGCTGGCAGCTTAGAAGTTAGCGGCCTGACGTTGCTTAAGCCCCTGTTCCAGGCACAGAGCCTCAATCCCCGCAGTGGGCTCGCTAGACTGCAGACGGGGAGGTCTCTTGCACGGGCCTTCATGTTGTCTTGTGGAACAACGTTTCTTGGCGACCCCTAGAATATCAACGACATCTCAAACTGTGCACCACATCTCAAGCTACCTGCCTTAAATATATACCTGCATGTTACTTTTAAAACTTTTCATTATTTGGAATTTCCTTTCGAGTCTGTATTGTTTAATTGAACCGCAGGCGCTTCTGCTTCTTGTCGATGTATCAAGAAGGAAAATTCCTGTACAAGCACAAAAAATCAGCAGCAGGGGCGAGCAGGTAATATACTGCATTCCGTACGTAGGCAGTATCCAGGCTTTCTTTCCAACGAAAATATCAACTAGACAAAAGGCATTGTTCGACAGAGTGAAAGTCTGTGCTTCTGTCAATTCAGCAATGCACAGGATGGCAGAAGTAAAGGCACCAATAAGGCAGGTAATGAATTGTGTAATATTTATAGCCGCAGGTCAAAAGTTTGAAGGTCTGGAGTTTATAGGTAATTTGATTATATTATCGTATAATAAGCTATATATATATATTCCAAAGCAAGACCAGGCCTATGCATATAATTTAACGTATCTACAACTGGCAAAGCATATATAGATGATTTTGCCATTTATTGTTAGACGCTACTTGTCACATACTTTATTTTACTTTTTGCTTCTATTTTGTCGATAACGTCGTTGTCTCTATTACATGTATATATTAGGTGCCAAGTTTCACAATTACAGTAATTGCTATTTGATCTGCCCGAGCCCATGTCCTGAAGCATAGTGCAGTGTCAAGCTGTTATTGCGTGCTTGTAGATTCAGGTAAGTAGCGCCGACCACTGGCCCTCCGTGATCAATGCAAATATTGTGTCTAGATCCTTTAGCCATCCAAGAATGGACTCGCTGAATAACACATCTGGACATGATCGGCGTTCACATTTTCCCAAGTCACTTCTTGACTTTGACTCTGGCTCTCTCTGGGTTTGCTTTCCCGCCCTTGGCCGCACCGATCGACGCCCCGGCGATGATCTGAGAGGGTGATGAAGAGAAGCACTACACGCCATATATCGGCGTGAATATCTTGATTAGGCAAAAGAAAACCCCAGAACCTATCACACATGAACAACGTCCAACATCTGACCACCAAGCTGGCTCGTCAATGGTAGTTAAGGCAACAGACTCATATGCTAGACAGTGAAGCATGTTTTCCACTCGTCGAAGAACAAGACCTGGATACTAATAATCCCGCATTGCTTGAATAAATCTCTATCTATGCCTCGTGGACAGAGAGTGTCCCATTGACTGAAATGTGCAACCATCTCCCCAACATATTACTGATACCCAGGTAGTAGTCCTCAAACATTAGTTGCAACTTCTCGACTGGGTCCTAACCAATAACGGATTTCGAATTCGTCAAGTCCCATCATTCGCCCACACAGCATCTGGGCATTGTTCAGTGGGGCCTTGGTGCAAGAAAGAAAGTGCGTCCACCTTCTAGTGACACAGTCGAGGGACAGTTGCTCCTTCCCGCAACTTGACCACCAGAATTTCTTGCCACAAGACCGACACTGCAACGAAAAATTTCTTCTCTCCCCAGACCAACGCATGCACTTTCAAACTCCAGGTCTCTGCCCGTGAGGTTCTTTCTCTACGATCCTTGTCCTCGACCTTGGAAGGATACATCAGTACCCCCATCAGTTCACCCGCGTTGTCACCAATCGTCTTCGCGAAGCTTCACAAGCAGTAATTTACCTGCTTGGTGGCCTCGACTCCGGAAGACTCGCCTGAACATCATCAGTCCACCCTGCATCTGATCATTCGTCTCCGTACAGCTCTACAAGCAGCAGTCCGCCTACTTGTTCTCGACTCCGGACGACTCGTCTGAACAACATCAGTCCACCTATACCTGCTCGTGGTCGACCATAGATCGTAAGTCTGCTGTTTTCTCTTGATTTTTGTTTCCTTTCTCGATCTCAACGCAACGTCTGGCATTGCCTATCACTGCAATACGATTGCGGACAACCAGCTGTTTGGAGACATTCCCATGCCCTTGGTTGGCTATTCCACGAAGCAGTTGCGTATCTCCTTGCCAGACCAACGGTGGGCACCAAGGACATAACAGGCCATTGCCAGCGGGCTGATATCAACCTTCTAACACGAAATCTCCCGAGATACATCTCTTGCCTGTCCCAGGAAATTGTATCTTGGTCCAAACCGGAGTTCCCAGCGCGTAAGAAAGCACTGGAGCACCTTCTAGTGTAGTCTTGCATCAGATCTTCACACAAAACCACCCCATTCCCCAAGCCTCCTGCTCGACACTCTCTCAACCAGTGCCATCTCTAATCCACCACAGTCCTCTCTTTTCTCTCCTCCCGTGTCTCTTCCCCCCTTCCATTCAAGTCACTGCTGGCTCTGCTCTGAATGCCCAAGAGCAAGTCACAAAGCTCTCGGTTACCATCTCCTCGATCCATCTGTCTTCAGCCCGGGGCTGGTTCGAATCAGACACTGACCAAATGCTCCTTGGCCAGCAGCATATCGACATAGACTTCTACCTGAGTGCCATACATGACTCTACCTAATAACCATTCCAGCAGGCTTCTCAATAGAACGAACCCTCCTACATTCTGGAACCATTCAGTACAGATCAGCCATAGACAACAACCAACCTGTTTGCGTCCGTCCGTCCAGCAGCAGCACAATCGGCAACCGTCAGATCAATCTACACAAATCCACCTGCCTAGGCGGCTTTTAACGACTGCTTTGGCCAACAATCCCTCGATTGGGTCATCAGCCACCATCTGTCATTGAACGCCTTCGTCCAAGCATATCCACCGTACCTCAGCACATATCTTGTTTCTCTATGAACACAAGCAAAACCAGCCGTTCCTTCCTCAAATTTCTACCTAGGTAGGTTCTCCTGCCAGCCACAAAATAGTCCGTGCGTTTTCTCTTAAATAGAGATTCCGGTCTGGTTCAGACCCAGCAACCCTTTTGATATTCTCCCAACAACCTCACTCATTAATTTTCATTCTGTTCAAGGCTTGCAGCTAATCCAAGCTGTTCGGTCTCTTGACAGTTGTCACCTCGTTCGCCCAGACGCAAACCACATTCCTTTCCACATTCTTTCAAGTGCCACCAGCACAACAACAACAGGCAACTAGTCATCGACCATTGCCAGTGTCCTAGAAGAAAGCATCCTCTTGTAAGATACATCCTCCTGTTGCAGACTTGTATCGTCCTCTAACTTGGGTTCCACAGGTCCTCGTCTTTCTCTCGGCGGAAAGCATCATTGCCCCTACACCAAGTCGCTTACAGCACTTCCTAGACGGCGATTCAGCACTTCAACGAAATTGCGACAGCCAAGGCCAATATACCCATGATGTCTGCTCCTCAGAGTCGTGACGGGGTTTTCAACCCGACCTCTCCCCATTCGTCCAGTGGTCTGGCAGATTCCTTTCGAGGAACACCCGACACGCGTCTCACAGCATTCTCTCCCGAGGAGAATTCAGTCAAGTCTTTACGTGCACCTCACTCCGTTGGAGGCAGCACCAGAGAGTCGGAGCCTGTCAAGTTTCGATTTGGAACCCCCCAGTCGCTGAACCTTCCACTTCGTGATGCTCGCTTCTCCAGCGATAGCCAGGTCGACAGAGACCCGTTTGTCAGCTTCAGCGCTCACAACATCGCCCCGAACTGGAAGCTCTCACCCACCGCTTCAAGCTTCGATCCTTCCTCGGCCATTCTGAGTACACGTGCAACTGACCCCGAGACCACTTACGCCAAAGATGCAACTGGAGAGACAAGCAACCTCGCAGAGCAGCAGTCCAAGCCCAAGAACGGTGATGTCTTTGTCCACAAGGATTTGAGCACGGATCTGGGACTCTCTCGATGCGTCAAGCTGACAACTGGCGAATCTGGTACTCGCGTCCAACTTTCGGAGGTTGAGCATTACATCTCGGTGTGTACCAGGCTTTCCAGGGCTTCTCACTTGCACAAGACTAATGCTTCCCAGAACCTCATGAACTATGGTCTTCATCTCAAGAACAGCAAGCAGATTTACCCTCGCGGCGACAATATCTATGTTCGTTTCTCCAGCATTCGCGATGCTTGCCTCTTCGCCCAGAACGCGCAGCTTGCAGGACGTGCCTGGACTGTCAACTATGTTCAGGCCCGCGAGTTCTCTCAGGTCAGTGACATGATTTATTTCGAGAACACGTGTCTAATCGTTTTGCTTAGGTCGTCGACCCCACGTCCGGCTTGATCACAGCTCATGAAGGCCAACTGCTTCTCGCTGTCTTTGCACCACCCTCTCTGCATCGTGTCGACCAAGTCCAGCTGGTGAACTTTATGCAGGAAGTCCTCGGTGAACAGGGTGATCTGTTCGCTTTCAAGATCAATGCAGAGGGCGTTACCGGAAGCATCATGTCTGCAATCGTCGAATATTGCGATAACGATGTCTCATTGCGAGCCACTTCTGCGCTGAATGGAAAGGTGGTCAAGGTGAGTAGATTCTGGATACAAAGTAGAGTTGAGCTGACCCTCCACAGGGTTTCCAGATTTGCATGGCACTTCATCGCCCCGACATCCCTAACATGGTCGCTCGATCCCCTGAGACCATGACCCCCTCTAGAGTCACCAATGCCCCCATCGACGGATTCTTGAACAGTTTTCAGAATATGTCCGTCACAACTCGAGCACCCTCTTCTGGCCCGTCGATGGCTGCCACAATCCTCAACACCCCGACTCGATCGCCGTCAACCTCCGGCTACCAAATGCAGTCGGCATTCGGCATGACACCCGTCGTCTATCATGGAATGCCTCTGAGTCCACCGTATATCTTTGACCCTACATCTCCCCGCGTCCACGCCATGATCCCGGCCGCCAACTACTCCTGGATGTCGCCGATGCAACCCCGACAGTCGACCATGATGAATCCAGATGTACTGGTGCCTCGTCAATTTAGCTCCCAGCGAGCCGTCGACACGCGTCGCCAGAATGCTGTCCGCGTGCACCGATCTCCCTACCAGCACCACAACATCACTGGCCAGCACAACCATGTCGATGTGGATCGCATTCGTGAAGGAATCGATGTTCGCACTACCGTCAGTCAATCCTTTACGATGTAACATATTTTCACTGGTCTAACCTTTCGCAGATCATGTTGCGCAACATTCCCAACAAGGTTGACCAAGCCATGTTGAAGAACATTGTGGACGAGTCCAGCTGGGGCAAGTATGACTTCATGTACCTCAGAATCGACTTCAACAACAACTGCAACGTGGGCTATGCCTTCATCAACTTCGTCGACGTAAGTCTCAGACTCTGTTCTCCATAGATTACCGGGATAAAAGCTGACCACAATGTAGCCACTTGACATCATTGACGTAAGTTTGAGGAGTCGACGTACGCGATACAAGATTGATCTCAAATTAACACTTCCTCTAGTTCGTCAACAAGCGCGGCAACCAGCGATGGAACTGCTTCAAGAGTGACAAGGTGGCCGAGATCTCGTATGCCAGTAAGTTGCGGCACATTCACAGGCCACTGGAGACTGCCGATGTTTCTAACGTAATTATAGCCATTCAGGGCAAGGATTGCCTGGTCCAGAAGTTCCGAAACAGCTCGGTCATGCTGGAAGTTCCTCAGTACCGCCCCAAGGTAGGCACAATCATGGATCGGGGGCGGACATACATTGACATTCTCTCAGCTCTACTATACCATCAATGGACCAATGCCCGATCTTTCTGGCCAAGAGGAGCCTTTCCCAGAGCCAGACAACCAGTCAAAGATGAAGAGAAGTTGCGAGAACGCAGAGCACGTCGGCAAGTCTGTTCCCATCCCTGCTCTTGTTCGCCTTTTAACGTGTGCAAGGTCTCTTTACGCCCAACGCTGGTCAACACTACCGAGATGAGCAAAGACGTCGCCGTTCTCAATTCGATCGGGGCACTCGCCTTGCAGCAATGGAGGAGTACGAGTATCCCTCTCTGCCATCGCACGCATACTCTCCTCAGTAGAGATGATGGCGAAGTACCATTTCTCCCCACGCTTTCTCGGTCTTACCACTACATGCCCAACGGATTCTACTCGACTCGGTTCTATTCTTCTTCCCAACATCACCAATTCGGAGATCTCGCGACTAATTACACTTTCCACCGCGAGTGAACCATATTTCCCCTAATTTTCAGGCGCATCGATGCAGCATTTGCAGCACATCTCCTTCGCCTTTCGGGATTTTTTTTTTGGACGGCATCTTGTGCAATAGTGGCACATTCGCGGTTTCTGCCAACATCAATACATTCGATCTGTGCCATGGTTCTGCGAAGTCTTCGTTTGTGAGTTGACCGTGTCCATCTGGAGACGTTTGTTTTCAAGATCAAGCTGACAATCACCCGACCCCAGGCATTCTCATCGTTCTCCATCGTTCCTGGCGTCATCATTACCAGCCCTTAGCAATGCTCTACGTTCGCGTTTGCGAAACAAAAAGAAAAAGAAGAAGCGAAGGCGACATCAGAAATCGCGTTATATCTTTGTTTTTTGAGGGTTTTCAGGGGAGCTCTTAGCGAGGTTGCGAACCTGCAAGGCATGTCTCCTCTACGAACTTGTTCACAATTGGACAGGTGCGAAGCCAGGCAATATCAATGCCCATTTCGTCGGCGGCAAATTCGGTCCTCATTTCGAGGCCACGTCAGACGGAGGCACGAGATTCAGAAAGCTTAACGCCAATGACATCCTAGGCCACCAAGCTTGGGTTGAGAGCGGTCTCTTGTCTCTTTGCACTGCCCATTACTCATCTTTTCACCGTTTTTCAGTCGTAAGTCATGGCCCCTTGTTCAGGATGGAAGAGAGTCTGGACTGATCAAATGACAGATGCGATGCACTTTTTCCAATCATCCGGTACCGCTATTCAGGCCTTAAGGTCGACTGCCACCACTCTGTTCATTTCATTTCCGTGTTTTCCTCGTTGCAGATATCACGAGAGCAACCCGCGACCTTGGTGATATCCCATTCAGCTGTGGATCTTACCACCCACGCGTCATCCATCACCCACATAGATCATTTCTGGTGTCTTTAAGGATACATCGCCCGGCCGCAATATATTCCCACAAGACAGACAACCACAACCCCAACAGTCTTGGCGGCAAGCTTTCAATCAACGACTTGGGGTACGTTTTTCAAGGCGACACGGCAAGGCAGCCCTTTTCCAGAGGTCCCAAAGCGAGGCCATTCATCGCAACAATATTCTGGGAGACATCGTTTCTGGAGAGTTCCGCATTCTACCACTCTTGAAAGAAGCTTCCTCGCTCATGAGCCACCAATCTCTTGGACCAGGTGGGATCATGAGGGTCATGTTGGTGGGTTTGTTCGCGATATCTTGGACTTTGCCTAGCAATCAAGCTCCTTCAAGGTACCAAGAACAAATCCATAGCATAAGCTTGGTACCTTCACACTCACTAGAAGCCATGTGGATGATCGTCATGTTATAGGGCTTGGGTTGAAGGTGGATCGCAAGTTCTGGGCACGATGGGATATCTCCAAGTCGGCAGGAGGTGCAATTCTCGGAGGAGATGTCTCTCGCGGTGGTCCTTCTGCATCGCGGAGTGGCCATTTCTCCTTTTTTTTCGATTTGCGTTTTTCAGCACTGGGACTAGAATATGTACAGCCTAGAACCAAGTAATCACAATAAAAGTTTTTGGCAAAACGTTTGACACGCCGATTGCACACAGTATTGATTGTCAATGCCAACTCCCGTCAGCCGGCTATGTTAGAGCCGAGCTCTGAGGAATCAGACTGCATGTTGTCGTGACAAGTCTCTTCCAGTGCATCTTTTAGGTGCAGAAACCCCGACTGCTGACCGTAGATGCGTTCGAAATGAGATGTGTTTCAATCTTTGATGCTAATACTAAATGTTCGATATTGCGCACAACTGCTTTCCAGAAGTACTCGAGTGGAAGATAGACGGTCACGTATTTACTATGATCAAGGCAGAATATGCCTCGAGTAATGCCCAGCCTCAGGAATGGAGGAATGGGTGATTATCCATCATTTTCCGTAGGAAATCTGGTTGACATGTCGTTCCGAGTACATCTGGGATGACATGCGAGGTTGCGAAGAATAGTGCAGAATGAATCACTACGTGTATGATTTGCCGGTAGGGTCGTTGTTCAATCACAGCGTTCCTGATCAGCACGAGGTGACTTGCAGCTTGACATCCCAGACCTAGCGGAGCTGAAAGCCCGGGGGGACTGGAGCCAGGCGCGCCCCCCTTTGCCCTGGCCTGGGGTCTTTGGTCTTTTACCGAATGCTGACGCGTGGGAGTTTGCGCTACGCTTCTGATTGGTCGAAGCTCCTATCTTTTGCCCTTTTTCGGGGTGCGAGTCAGTACGAGTCGATGTGTCATCCGGGATTCGCACCCTACTCTGGGGGAAGTCAATCACCAACTGGAATCAGGGCTGGGAGTTTTTCCTTTTGTCAAAGTGCTGAGCTCTCTCTCTCTTCGGCTGTGGATTAGAGGACGGTTCTGGCTTAAGGATCCTCGCATTATATACATCAGTTCCTGGCGCATCACTAAGGCACCTTACCTACCTGACCTAGACTCGGTGGCAACCTTGTCCTTATCTTCGCTATTACCGCCCCGCGACGATGGCTATCTACTCGTCAGTGCCGCCCCCTCCGGAGCTTCAGGGCGCTGCAAATGCGGCCGAACAGCACGCGGAGCAGCAGCAGCAGCAGCAGTCACCTCCTACTGCCACTGCGGTCGCGTCTTCGGGCCAGCTCGATATCGAGGCCTGGACGATATCGGCGCTTGAATCGCTCAGTGTCTCGCCCCCGGTCACTGGCACGACGCCCCTAGCGATCCCACTCGACGAGAATGTGCAGAGCGCCGTTCGGAAGCCCTCCGTGAGGGTGCAGGAGCCCGAGCAGAATGTCATCACGCCGCCCCGTCGCCCTCCTTCCCGTCGTGATAGCATGAAGCGACGAGAGGCGCTCTTGAAGGGTAAGGAGGGCAGCCGGCAGCGGCGACGCTGGGAGAATGGTATGACAAATCCCATTCCCATCTTCCACTGATGCGTAGATTAACAGTCGCTGCGCTAGATCGCTTGATGGACAACCCCCACGTTCAACCGCCCGAGCCGATCGACTACCTACCTCATCCCACACATCCGGTGCACTTCGTCCCATATCAGATCGCTTCGGCCTGGGACAATCGCCTCCGTGCCGAGGCCGAAGCCAAGACAGCAGCCGCTGCGCGTCGAAAGCAGAAGCAAACTCAGACACTGGGCGACGAGAACGTCCCCGGTCGCGTGCCGCGGGAGCTCTTTGTCCGGGCCAAGAAAACCCCCGCCGTGAAGACCTGGGTTCGGTCCCTCGAGGAGCCAGTCAGAAAGTTCCTTGTTGACCGAGACGTGGCCAAGGAGGCTGAATCAGACAGCGAAGATACCGAGGATGAGGAAATCGTCTTTGTCGGCCGCAATGGGTCAATGAGGGACGGTTGGAAGAAAGCTCGGCGCGAGGGGCACAAGGACGAAGTGGGCATGCTCTTGGATGACCCGGGGTATGATGATGAAAGTGGTGCTTTCAAGTAAGTTGGCCGCCCTATTCTGCCACTGATGATTTGTCGTGTACTGACTCGGACAGGCGTTGGCTCACACATTCCATCTCGGATTACTATGGGCTGGACTCTCGCTCTATCCTCATGGGCAACCCAACCCGCAAAGCCGTCTACGTTGGCGTCAAGCAGATGCATTCAGGCCATGTCCCAGCGCCAAAGTCCACGCTCCCTCGGCCGCTGTGGGAGCTCTGCTAGCCTTGGCTGCCGAACATTTGTTGCAAAAGTTGACCATACCATGAAGACATGTCCCTGTCGAGTCCCAACCATTGGGCTGCGGACCACGATCGCTTCTGGTTCTATTAGAAAACTTTTAGCATATAGAAGGTGGTATAGAGGTGGCATAGAGTAACAGCAACACCTCGTTCTGCTGAACAGGGACTTTCTCTACACCATGAGCTCGTTTCCAATCTCTTATCACAGAGACGCCAGATGTCTTGATTCTACCGGCCCTGGGTTCACCGTTGAGCGGATATGAAGACTAAAAGGATGTCACTCACCGCTGCGACTAGGTTAGGAATGTTGATCGTATCTATTGCTCTGAGGCAAGCCAAGCTGGATTGGGAGATCGCCAGCATCGGCACACCACTCAAGACCACTTGATACTGACTGCCTACCAACTGCATGCCCGCAGCATGGCCTCTACGCGATCTCGGTTGTCGGCCATCTACTGTTATAGTAGTACGGACACTACTACACAATACTACTGCACAAGTGCGGAGCATGCGGAAAATGCGGGGGATCTTCTTTGCTTGCAGCTCATGTTTAATATTTTACCCCACGGGGAAGTGACCGATCCTGGGACGACATCACCATTGAATCAAGCCGCCTGTCCATGCCCTGAACGTCATCATCAGGATCCCATTCGCAGCGCGGGGTCGATATCCGCGGATCTGTTTCATTCGTCTGTGCATCCTGGAAAAAAAACTACCCTATACTCAAATCATACCTAGCCGTCACATACCGAACTCCGGATCTGCATCTGGCTCTTCGTCTAGTTCTTCTATACTGATCACGGCTTCCTCGACAGGGACTAGATTGTGTCTATAGCTTGGAAAGGCTCCTTCAAATTGCTGTCGAGACACACCAATTGCTCGCCCGCTCGCCTCATCTTTCGGGAATACACATTTCCCATTGGAGCGCGGGTCAATGGAGGTTGCCTCTAGAACTTGAACTCTATTCTCGATCCGCGCTCACATGGCCCCCTGATAACATGGCAGTAGCAGCTGCTCGAGGCGCTTAACACTTCCCCTTTCAGCCAGTACGGTATTTGAGTTGATTGAAGCTCTTGCCTTATAGATCAGCAGCACAATGTGGCGTTGGCGGGGTACTATGAGAAGGACTGACTATGCGTGACGAACACGAACAAGCTGGATACAAAATGTCCAGTTCTTTGCCCAAGAATTTCTACAGGTTTCCGCTACATTTTTCTCCAAAGCGACCATTATACAACCCAGAATACCATAGAATATTTCTCGAAATCACCTAGACATCATGACGATTGGACCCGTCCTGGTACAAGACTTGCCGAATCGATCGTCCCGAACGAGGCAGATTGCCCCGGGGTCAGTCAATGTACCGATACCGGAATGGCCCAAGAACACAAGCACAACCTCTGTCGACGCAGACGAGATCGCCACAAAAGTCATCGGATCGCTCAATCTCGCCCTCGACAGAGGTGACAATGCTGCTGCGGCTGGCCTGTTCATGAACGATGGCTACTGGCGGGATCACCTCTGCCTCACATGGGACCTGCGAACCATGAAGGGCGTCAGCAAGATCAAGGGTTTCCTGGATCAAGGACATAATCTCAAGAGCATCGATATTGATCGATCAAACCCGAACCGTGCTCCCAAGTTCACCGCTCTCGACCCCGACGAGACTGTAAAGGGCGTCCAGTTTTTCACCACTGTCACGACGCAGCAGGGCTCGGGAAGAGGTCTCGTCAGTATCGTGGACGACTCGGGAGATTGGAAGATCTTTACGTGTTTCACGACCTTGAACGAACTGACCGGATTCGAGGAGGCTACTGGGCACAACCGGCCAAAGGGTGTCCAACATGGTGCCATGCCCTCGAGGAAGAACTGGTTAGATCGGAGGAAGGATGAAATGGAGTTCCAGGATCAAGACCCCGAAGTCCTTATCATTGGTATGCATCAGTCTTGCACATTTTGATTGACTGGAATATGCTAATGCCCCGTTCAGGATGCGGCCAAGCAGGTCTGACCATGCACGCACGGCTGAAGATGATTGGCGTGCCAGCGCTCATCGTTGATACCTGCGAAGAGGTCGGCGACAACTGGCGCAACCGCTATCACCAGCTCGTGCTCCACGATCCCATCTGGTACGACCAGATGCCGTACTTGGAGTTTCCCAAGTTCTGGCCCATCTACACGCCCAAGGACAAGCTAGCCGGGTATTTCAAGGCGTACGCGGAGCTGCTCGAGCTCAACATCTGGACGAGGACCTCGATCGCGGCCACCAAGTGGGACGAGTTGAAACAGGAGTGGACTGTCCAGCTGCGCCGCCAGCTCCCCAACGGCAGCGTCGAGTCGCGGGTCATGCACCCGAAGCACGTCGTGCAAGCGACCGGCCACTCGGGCAAGAAGAACCAGCCCGACTTCCCCGGCTGGGACAGCTTCAAGGGCGTCATCTGCCACAGCTCGGAGTTCAAGGGCGCAGGGAAATACGACAAGGACAACAACCACAAGGGTAAGAAAGCTGTCGTTGTGGGATCGTGCAACTCGGCCATGGATATCTGCCAGGCCTACTTTGAGGAAGGCTACGACGTGACCATGGTCCAGCGGAGCTCGACGGCCATTATCGGCGCGGACACGATCAAGAACCTCCTGCTCGGCAAGCTCTACTCCGAGGACGGCCCGCCCATCGAGGACGCCGACATGATGATCTGGGGCTGGCCCACCGAGGTGTTCAAGGCCATCCACAAGCAGCTGACCCGGCGGCAGGTCGACGAGGACAAGGAAATCCTGGAGGGCCTCGAGAAGGCCGGGTACAAGGTCGACTACGGCCCCGACGACTGCGGCATCTTCGTCAAGTACTTCCAGCGCGGCGGCGGCTACTACTTCGACGTCGGCAGCTGCCACCTGGTCATCGACGGCAAGGTCAAGGTCAAGCAGGGCCAGGAGATCGCCGAGGTGCTCCCGCGCGGCCTCCGCTTCGCCGACGGCTCCGAGCTCGAGGCCGACGAGATCGTCGTCGCCACCGGGTACCAAAACATGCGGACCGGCACGCGGCAGATCTTTGGCGACGAGGTCGGCGACAAGGTCGGCGACGTCTGGGGCTTCGACGAGGAGGGTGAGATGCGGACCATCTGGAAGCAGAGCGGGCACCCGGGGCTCTGGCTGTTTGGCGGCAACTTTGCCTTGTGTCGATACTATTCCAGGTTGGTTGCGCTGCAGATCAAGGCTCAGCTGGAGGGCATGACTGGGAAACAGGCGAGGAGGGACAGCAAGATGATGTAGTCATACATACATGAAATAATTTGAAACACGTTGCCGCCCCAACTACCTGCCAGGCAGCCAACCAAAGGTACTTAATTGCCAAAAGGACGAGTAATTTCCATCACGCGAAAAGGGAGGCTGGCCACCTCCCTCAGTACGGTTCGATGGTAGAATGATATGTGCGGGCGGATGGTAGGGAGTCGCATATCGTTCCCATCGGCAGATGTAAGCCCCGTGTTCAACACCCAGGGAAGATCTGGTTTGCATTTTTTTTTTAATGTTTGTGAACTCGCACAGAAGCTTTTTAACAGTGTCGAACGTTAAACAGCATTCAGCCCAGTAGTTTGAGAATTTGTTTCTCCATGTCCAATCTTTAGACAGTAGTATCAATCAGCAACTCTGAAGGCCTTCTTTGGAATAAGCCATGCTGTCCAAGCAACGACAAACGGCCGGCCACCTCTCCCAGGGCGATAATGAGATGGCAGGACGAAGCAGGTTCCAAGTCCGGAAGCGTTATCTAGAATTCTGACTGCTTACGCCTACACAAGGGTATTAACATACTTTCCTTACAAATCGTTAATTTGAACGATAATTTTGATTCAATTCGATAATAATATATAAAAATAATTTGGTTCACATGAAAACGCCCATCCAATGTCAATAGTTCGAAAAAACAACTTTCCCCCCCTGAAATCAAACAGTTATCCCTCAAAAAGCCAACCCGGACAAAAGAAAAAGAAAGGCTCCCTTGTCATCCAGAAAAACATCTACGAAGCCCTGACACACCTCGCGCCATCCGACAGCGCAGCCTTGGGCCCGGCGCCGACATTGGCAGCCAACAGGTTGAGATTCAGCGCGCCCGCGGTCGGCAGGACGAAATTGTACACCAGGCCGCTGCCGTTGTCGTATCCAAACAGCGTGCCGTCCTGCCTGGCCCAGACCGACGCCCAGCTCGCTGTGCTGCCGGCCAGCGTGCCCAGCAGGTTGAGGTACGTGTACGCCAGCGTCCACGTCTTGGCGGACCGGCTCCAGCGCATCAGGTACGTGCTGCCGCCGAGGATCGTGGGCTGCGAGCCCAGGCCGTACAGGGCGTCGCCGCCGTTGGCCCCGGGTACCCACGCCCAGTCCTGTACGGGATATGTGGGCACCGGCGACGTCCCCGACGCCACGGTGCGCCCGTACGTCGCCGACCCCGGCCGCAGGTCGATCTGAGCCCAGCCCGTGCCCGTTGCGTTGGCGAGCCAGTACTGCGACGACTCGTCCACGACGCCCGCGTTGTATGTTGAGGTTAGGTTCAGCGAGCCCAGGTCCTGCGTCGAGCCGTCGGCCGTCGAGATGCGCAGCAGCCGCGAGGGCGCGGCCCCCTGCACGGCGTATAGGTAGCCGTCGGCGAGGTTGAGGCCCACGGCGTCGAGGGTGCCGCCGCCGCCGCCCACGCTGGTCTTGACCGTCGTGAATGCGTTGGTCGTGGGGTCGACGCGCAGGAGGTTCCCGTCGGCGATTACGAAGGCGGGTGCCGTGGAGCCGCAGGCGATGGATGACGATGTCGTCGAGGTTGAGGTGGTGGATGATGTCGAGGAAGACGTTGAGGATGACGATGTGGAAGACGTGGAGGATGATGAAGACGTCGTAGTCGTTGTAGAGGTTCTGCTGGTGGTAGAAGACGACGAGCTTGTTGTCGATGATATCGTTGAAGTCGACGAAGATGAAGTCGAGGTCGACGTTGGTGAGGACGTCGAAGAAGTTGTCAAAGTTGGTGGCGTTGTAGTAGTCGACGTTCTGCTCGTACTCGAGCTGGAGCTGGAGCTGGAAGTTGATGATGTGGTCAACAGAGTTGAAGAAGAAGAGATCGAAGAGGTCGAAGATAAACTGGAGATTGGCGCTATAGTTGACAAAGAGCTCGTCGAGAGCGTGACAGAAAGCGCAGTTGTGGTACTCGAAGACGATGTACTTGAAGATGAAGCACTGGTCGAAGTGATAATAACACTGAGAGATGTGGAGGAGCTCGACAATGTGGTGGCTGGCGAGCTACTGCTCGTAGTACTAGAAGTGAGCAAGCTTGACGTCGCTGGCGTTGAGAGTGAGACGCTCGTGGTGCTACTACTCGAAATAGAAGAAGTCGTGGATAACGACGATAGGGTTGGAACACTGATGACTACACTAGTAGTACTGCTCGAATTGGACGAGCTGGATGTCGTCGTACTCGTTGAAGCTATAGATATGCCGGGGTTACTGCTACTACTCGTCATGGAAGTAGCTGATGACGAACTGGGTGAAATTGGAGACGATACCGAGGTAGGATTGGCCGACACAGTGGGCTGAGATGTGCCCGAGACGCTTCCGCTTATCGTCACTCCATCTGGAATGCTCACGTTGATGTCCGGTAAAGACGTAGACGACGTAACTCTACTCGAAGTCGTAGATGCCGTCGTAGGTACCACAATAGTGCTTGGCGATGTCAAAGAAGTCAAACTCGGAGTGGTGAGACTCGGAATTGAGAGACTAGAAGTGCTGATAGTTGTACGAGTCAAGCTTGAAGTAGCCAGGCTTGAAGTGCTGAGACTCGAAGTGCTGACACTCGGTGAGGTTGGACTGACAGTCACAGATGTGCCTACGCTGCTGGACTGTGAAGCAGATGATGAAGTGCTGATCGTGACGATAGGAGATGTCGTAGGTGCTACCATAGAGCTCAAAGATGTTACAGTAGAGCTAGACGACAAACTTGGACTGGTCGTGACGGATACGCTGACGCCAATAGTCGTTCCATCAGGAATGCTCACATTGATGTCGGACACCGAAGTGGAAGTCGTCAGCGCGGTGCTACTGGCGGATATCGAAGACAGACTGGTGGTCGGAATCACTACCAGGCTGCTACTGCTGGACGACGTGGCGACACTAGCAGAAGAGACGGAGAGCACGCTGCTGCTTGATGTCGTGGAATTACTGCTGCTCAATAGCGAACTAATCAAACTCGATATAATCGACAAAGACGTGCTCGATAGAGTGCTTTCAAGGCTGATGCTTGGAGTTGAAACGCTGCTCAGCGAAGATGTAGGACTACTCGAAGTTGTAGCACTGCTGAATGACAAGACGCTGCTGATGGAGGTGAGACGACTAGTGCTAGACAGTTGACTCGTGCTTGTGATTGAAGTGCTCGGCAGGAATATGGTTGCGCTACTATCGATTTCAAGCGTACTGCTCGGGCTGGTGGTCAAACTTATGATAGCCGATGTTGTCGCGTCTGTTGTCAAGCTACTGAGCAACTGGGAAATGCTACTTGTGCTTAAGCTGGAGCTGGTTGTATCCAGCAAAGAGCTGACATTGGGCGTCTGGATGGTACTCGTCGACAGAGTGAGACTAGTAGGGAGTGTGGTATCGGTTTCAAATACGCTCGTGCTGATCGAGATGCTGGTGGAGGAAATGCCTGTGCTTGATACGGTAATACTGGAATTGGTGGTGGGCAGAATTTCGGTAGCACTTGTGAGCTCGCTGGTGACTGAGCTCAAAAGAGAGGACAGAAGAGAAGTCACATCGACGCTGGTGGTTGTAGAGCTTGGCGAGCTTATGATGGTTAGAATGCTCAGCGATGTCATAGCCTCTGTGGATAGAGTCGTGGTCGGCTGCAATAACGTGGTTGATAGATCCGATAAACTTGACTGAGGGGTTGTCGTGATCAAAGACTCTGTTGTCAGACTGGTGGGCAATATTGTACTCAAGCTTTGAATGCTGGATGTCTCTATAGTCGTGGGAGCGATACTGGATAAGCTTGTCGAAATCAACAATGAGCTTACTAGTGAGCTTATGATCGACGTCAGGTCTGTCGATACTAAAACTGGCGACGAGGTGATGAGCGACGAAGTGATATCAGTAGGAAGGGTCAATTCGCTGGTTAAAGACGAAAGTGATGTGGTTGTGGTGGCTAGTAGGCTGGACAGTATACTTGTCAAGCTACTTTCTAGGGCATCGCTTGTTGTGAGCACTGTATTCGAAATTTGAATGCTTGAAGTATCTATGCTTGAAAATGTTGCGGGAACTGCGAGAGATGACAAAGTAGTAGAAAGCGATGTTGTCACCAGGGACTCGATCTCGGATGGAGTGATTATTGAAGACAAGAGATCTGTGGTGGGGAGGCTTGTGATTTGCGAAATCTCTGTGCCCATTGATAAGTCGCTCGTGGTGGGAATGTCAGTAGTTGATTCCAAGATGCTTGTAGTGAGATCAGAGACTACTGAGCTTCCGACTGTGCCAAGGTCCGATGATATCTCGGTGAGCAGAGAACTTAGTTCACTTCCATCACTCGATGTGACCAGAGTTGGCAGCGTCGAAGTGTCCAGTATGCTTGATATCAAAGATGACAAAGCACTCGTCGGGACTGAAGTATCCAGGCTAGACCCCGCGTCGGAAAGAACGCTCGATAAGAGACTGGGAAGCTCGCTTTCGATTGGTGAAGTCGACGGTAATGAAGTAGTGGTGGGAAGCGAGGTGATTCCGGAGTTCAAGGTTGTGATGTCAACACTAGATTCGATTTCAGAAGTCAGATTGGATATTATGCTGGAAATATCGCTGCTTATCGACGAGATTGGCGGCAAAAGAGTGGTTAGATCCGACGTAGACTCTAGATTGGATGTCGTGGTCGGAATCGTGGAGATAAGATCTGATGTTATGCTACCAATGTCGGATGTAATGCTAGAGAGGATGCTAGACACCTCGCTCTCACTTGATAAAATAGAGGACAGCAGGCTTGTCGGCTCCAATGTTGTATCAGTACTCAAGACTGACGATTCGAGGCTGGATAGTATATCCGACGTTGCAATGGCACTTGTCGGAGGCAGCACACTTTCGGTCGTCAATGTCGACGATAGGAGATCGCTGGTATCTGTTGGTTCCAAATTCAATATCGTGGTGTCAAGTATAGGACTCGCGTCAGATGTTGTAATGGGAAGAGATGTAGAAATTTTTGTCTCTGTTGACAAGTCGGACGATAGTAGGCTGCTGATTTCTGTTGACTCCCCTGAGCTGAAAATAGAGGTCTCGAGGCTAGACAAGATGTCGGGTGTACTAGTGGGAATCACGCTGGTAAGCAATGTCGTATCGAGGATAGCTGATACAGAAGAATTGCTCGTAGTCGAAACGAGGTCCGAACTCAACGTTGTAAAGCCAAGACTTGAGGTGAAATCGAAATCAATGGTAGATAGTGCAGTGGATGGTAAACTCGTTCCGGGAAATATCGTGGATGTGAACGGGAAACTGGTTTCCGAAGTTTCGGTTATCACTGAGGTAGCAATAACGCTAGACAGAATACTTGAAAGTATACTCGATTCGATGCTCGAGGTGGCGCTTGATAAAGAGCTTTCGTCTAATGTTGTTAACGGTGGGAGGAGAGTTGGCTCTTCGGATAGGTCTGGACTCGATGTTGAACTCGAAATGATACTGGAAACGAGACCAGGCACCGAGGTAGTCTCAAGAGTTGTTGTAGGTGAAATACTGGAGCTGATCGACGCCTCCAAGCTTGAGATTGACGACTCGAGGTCGGAGCTGATGCTAGATGGCCCACTAGTAAGTGGCAAAGTCGACGATAACACAGTCGTAGTCTCGTCAATCATGCTGGGCTCGGTTATTGTGCTCGTCAAAGAAGTCAAGACAGGGACAGAAATCGTAGGGAGCTCTGATATTGTAGAAGTTTCCGAATTCGACGAAATCGGTATCGTGGTGAACTCCGATGGCAACTCAGACTGCGAAGGTATGGTGGTCAAAGTTCCTGCAGGGGTGGAACTTTCAAGAAAGCTTGACGGTAATTGACTAATTGGGATCGAGGTGCTTGTAGCGGCTGTATCAGACAATGATGTGGATGCTAACACCGTCTCAGGAGATTCAGTGGCGACAGTGGGCTCCGTACTCGAGGACTCCTGGAGATCTGTAGTCGAGGGAAACTCAAGACTCGTGGTGCTGGGCGGTAATTGTGTCAAAGAAGAAAGCGTAGATGATATTGATATTGATGTTGGAGAGAGTTCATCACTGGCTGTGCTTTCTATCGAGAAAACAAACGTGGATGCCAGAGTTGTAGATACAGAGGAATCAACGGAAGATGTCATGACGGTGCTCCGTGTGCTCGAGTCTGTGAGTACTGCTGTATCTGAAATGAACGATGAGTCCTCCGTGGATGTCGTAACGCTACCCTGGTCGGTAGCTAAGGAAGTGAATGAGATTCCCGGTCTGGGGATTGTGACAGGGAAAGTCGCTGTCAGTGAACTTGTCGTATCTACGATGAAAGAGATACCAGAGCTCAAAAACGATGGCGTGGTTTTTGTGGTCGTCCCTTCGACTTCTTCGGAAGTCGGGAGAGAAGAGAGCATTGAAGTTTCAATATCACTCGTGACGCCCTCGGTCCCAACGGTCGGCAGGGTTGTGCTAGGAACTTCAGTGCTAGAAGTGACTACTGTTGGCAGGGGCGTTAACTCTGATTCTGCGTCACTGAAAGGGCTGGATTCAGTCGTAACCAGACTCGTTTCCTCGGGAACAGCACTTTCCACAGTTGTGCTACTTGTTGTATCAATACCAATCTGGGAAACCAAAAGACTGGAGGATGTTGAGACCGGAGTCGGTTCTTCACTGATGAGAAGCGTGCTGGATCCAATAACGATATTCGAGGGTGAGCTGACATCCGATCTTGTGCTCAGTCCTCCGACTCCTGTGTCACTTGCTGGAGCTGTCGAGCTTGGTGGCGCGAGACTCGATATTTGGGTATCCGGAAACGAGATGGTCAACGACGGCAATATAGGTTCTTGTATCGCGGAACTTGAGATGACACTAGTTGCTGTTGTCAAGACTGAAGTTGTTTGAGAACCGACTGAGCTGAGAGGTAAGATGATGCTGGTACTGCTTTGCCCCAAGGTCAAAGACTCAGTTGATAAGGTTGATGCGATCGTCGGCTCTATCTCAGTCGCACCAAGATCAGTAGTCCTTAAGTCCGTGGTGCTGATTGCAGTCGCCCCAACTTCATCGCCACTCGAGGCAGTACCGATAGTTGTATCGTCGGTCGAAGACGAACCCAAAGGCACGGTCGTAAGTAAAGTGCTACCTGTAGTAAGGAGGGTGGAAGCAGTAGAAATATCGGATGCATCAGACTGGGCCACTGTCGGACTTGCACTCTTGGTCGAGCTGCTGCGGCCAAGGAGAGTCGTAAAGGAAGACAGGAGACTGCTTGCCACAAGCGAAGATGTAATCGGGCTGATCGACAAGGAGGTAGTTGCCTGTGAAGTTGCTGCTTCGGAGGCTTCTGGGAGGCTACTGGTGGTAATGATCGAAGGTATTGTCGGCGAAGTAAACGTTGGAACGTCAGATTGAGCCGTCGAGCCCATACTTGTTGTACCTAGGAACGTGGTGGAGGTCTCCCCGTTAATGACGGTTGAAGTGTCCGTAGCACCTATGGAGAAGTGCGTACTGGTTGACAAGTGAGGACTCCTTGTAGTATCGGAGTGCGATACCATCGGGCTCGAGATGGAGATGCCTGGTCGTTGAGAAGTAGTAGTCCCGTGGATTGAGGAGCTTGACGTGGGCACAGTCAAAGCTCCGGAGTTGACCATCGATGTCAGAGTCAGAGTCGCGGTGGTCTCTACCCCGTAACGTTCAGTCGTCACGATGCTTGTGATTACAGTCGTAATCAAGTAACCAGCGTCTCCTCCTCCGTTCGAGATGGTAGGTGGCGGATTAACTCCATGCGTGCCACCATGTCTGGACGGTGCAAAGTGGCGACTTGAAAAAAGATCGACCGGAGTTGTAGATGCCTCAGAGATGCCATGTCCATGTCCATGTCCATGTCTATCGGTGTATCCTCTAGATTCTGAGGAGCCTTAGCCCATGTTAGTATAATACTACTGCCATATTCTGCGAGATGTGTAGACGTGCTTACCCTGATCGACTGATATGGCAGTCCCAATCTCTGGTTATCCATCTGCTTCTCTCGATGTTGTCGTTACCAATGTGGTCATCAGCGTCGTCAGATATGTGCGAGTAAGGGTGGAGCATTGAGTTGACCTTGACCTGGTCTCGTCGCCGAGCGCTCGGTACAACTCATTCTTGTGCTTGTGCTTCGCCGCTCCGAGCCCGACGTGTGTCGCCCATAAGGCAAGGATTATTGATAGACGCATCGTTGTTGGACATCTTTTGCCGACTCACTGAGGCTGTCTGGAAAATCAAGTCTCAGGATATGATGGTATTAAAAGGCAACGAATAGACCATGCTGGATCTGACAATAGTATACATTTGCTGCCACAAATAATTGTTTCTTTTTCGAAGAGCCGCAAAGATATTTCGTCGGCGGCAGAGATGCAATCCACTCTCAGGGTCCTTTCATTAACGAATATGTCAGGCACCCGAAGTCTGTCACGCGCTGGCAGCTACCATGTCTCGAACCATAATTGCATCAAACCAAGCTGCACTTTTGGCCTGGTCAGACCTCTCCGGATCGAACGCAAATAGAGTCACCATCTCCAACCTGTGATCGGAATGCATTATGTCACGCCGTACTGTGCAAAACTTTCCCACGACAGCTAGCGGACATCTATAAGTTGGCAATAGTCTTGCCGGCATCGTAGCGCGTTCGGAGCATCCCGCAACGGGCGCTATTGCGGCAGATACGGCAGACCAGCCGCCAGTGGTCTGTCTTCAAAGGCAATAGACGTATGATGGAAACAGTCCAAGGTTGAAATGCGGCGCGGGTGTTCCCGAGTACCTCGTTGCGTCCAATGAAATCGTCTAGAAGAGTTATCGCTACAGATTTGTCAGCTTGGAATGACTACATGTAATACCAAGAGCATGACAGTCTTGGGCGTTCTTTCAGCCGCAAGGTTCACACGAGTCAACATTTGGGCAAAAGTTCTTGTGGCAGACCGCTGGCAAAGTAGCCATGCCATCATGGAAGAGTCCATGGCCTTGTGCTATCGAGACATATGATGGGCGTTGTTTCGGCTGCACTCAACCAGTGTGCGGCGACAACTGTCGCCATGTTCTGATTAGAGTTCAATCGGTTTAGGGCACCTGCAATTTCAGGGGTGAATAAAGCCAACCGGCATCGATATCCGGATTGTCTCATCTTTTGGTGCCGGCTCAGCTTCTTGACTTTGATACTTCGTATTTCCGCAAGCTCGTCTATTATCCCGGTGTCCAGTTGTCGACATATAAATACCTTGCCAAGCCTCGCAAGATCAAGTCTGTAACGGATCACCGGTTCGAATCCAGCCACTGGAACCAAACACAGCTCAGCAATACTGTTATGGAGGCGCCATAATTAGGTACCTTATTGACCGGTAACTACCAAGGATGGGAAGATCGGTAATGGTACTGAGCCAATCGGTTGGTATGCACTTTGTGAAGGGAATACGCATCTCCCGCCTACACAATTGTGTATCAGCGGCGTAATAGTCCTATGGAGGGCGGCTGCTCATCATTTCGTATCTCGGACATTCGATGTATTTCCAGCTGGGCACGGACTGTGGGATTTGCAGCATCGCTCAGGTTGTGTAGTCGTGACCATTGTACCCGTCTAAGCATGGCAACACTTTATCCAAACGGGCGGCACTCTTGTACTCGATATGGCTTGCTTTGCCGGTAGGTTGCGCGCCAATAGCGATGTTTGCTCGGGATTTTCGAAGAGCCACCGATATCGGGCAGATCGGGCCCGGTATTTGGAAAGATCCTTTGGCAAAGGCGTCCTCATTGTTTTCCCCGATCTTTCAGGCGATTCTGTCTCCTTCCTTGGTTGCGTCCTGCTTCCGTCTCTTTCCAGTAACCACGTGGTTGGTCCGATCTGAGCACCTGCCAGTTGAAGTAGAAACTCGGCGTTTCGTACACAGCCATGCGACAAAGCGAGGATAAATCTTCAGTGTAGTTGAGTGTGCTGAGAACTGAAATATGATCGTATTCGTAGAATCGCCGTCCAAGCTCGGAGTGTGTTGCGCCTAGAAGGTTAATAGTATGTTCCAGCGCATATGGAAATGCCGCACGCTTGTAGATATCAAGAGTCATTGGCTCGAGAAAGGTATGATGGTATTCGAAATTGTGCTCAGAACTCGGTGCTTGATTCATATGATCGTGCTTCTTCCGAAAACAACCGCGTCTATACATGTACAGCCGAGCCATCGACCCTTCTCAGGTCGGACCGGTACCCATCAAATCATAATACAATGCTGCAGAGTCTAGTGCTTGGCCTTCTCGTCCTTGTTCGCCTGGTCCAGGAAGTTCCTGCGTTATGGTATGTAAGCATCAATGCGGCGATTGCGAGCGTAGATTCGGAATATGAATGCGCACTTGATGAAGCTCTCCTCGTCGGAGCTGGAGGCGTTGATCGGGGGAGTCTTGACGGCAGCCGAGGCCTTGCTACCACCACCGACAGCGGCGTAGGTACCACCGAACAGGGCAGTCAGGACGCCCATGGCGAGCTGTACGAGGACATGTGTCAGTCAATTGATCGTTTACTGGGATGGATTGGCGGAGAGTGTCGAAGTCGGGGTGCCGCGGAGAGACGTTTCTCAGGGGATGGGACTGACGTAGTGCGAGCCGATCTGGCGGCCGAGGATGTTGTATGTCTGGACCATCTTGGCGGCTTGGGGGTTGTCCTCGAAGAAGTGGTTCGGAGGGGGGAGTTGCGATAAGTTTCGGATAATGAGGTTGTTGTCGACCCTTCTCAAAACTGCTCAAGCTCCAATTTGCGTAAGGGCGCACTGGCCACCGGACACCTTAGGTAAGCATATCCGGAGGAGTTCGGAACAAGGAAAGACCGAAAATGCCAAAGTCCAGTCCCGCTTCTTCCATCCAGGATTCCCGACACTCGGCAGTAGCCGGGATCATGCGATGAGTCCCTAAGAATGGTGGATACCAGTAGATCCCGGTGCGGGTGCCCAATAACGTCACCTTACGCATCTCCCCAGACTTGCACACCCAAGCTCCAGCTCCAGTCGCTGGAGCTCTGTCGTGCGTTGCATTACCGAGCAACCCACATCCATCTTACGACACCTTCCCTGCCCGCTCTCCTCTGACCAGGAAAAGGGCCGTCCATCACGTCTGTTATCGTGATATTCCTAATTAATCGCCTTGACCGTCTATTTTGTATTTCATTTTTCATATATACACTTCAAAAACCCCGTCTATCCACTCCAAATCCGTCAAAATGCCGTGGTGGGGAAAAGGTTCCGACCAGGACAAGCAAGCTCCCCAAGCTTCTTCGTCGCCTGCTGCAGTCGGCCAGCCAATCGAGCCTGTCGAGACATCCAACGTCCCCAAGGAGCGCGGCAGCACGTCAAGCTTCGATCCAAACCATCTCCCTGAGCGTAAGAAGCTATCCCGGAACCTCCAGAAGATCGTCGACAAGTCCGACCACGATGATTCGTGGTACGACGAGCTGGTCGACGGCTACGTGCCCGAGTCGACCGAGACCAACTGGCGATATGCTGCCTACGCGAATCGTCTGAGAACCATTATGCTCTCGGCCCACCGATACGTTGCCTACACCTCGGATATTGGCGAGTCCTTCCGGCCGGTGGCCCACCCTTGGCTGGTGAGGAGTGCCTACGGTATCTCGTGGACTTATATCCTGGGTGATGTCAGCTACGAAGGCTACAAGGCATATTGGCAAAACCAGCGCAAGATGAACCCCGACTTGATGCTTAGCGAACAGCAGCTCAAGGCGACAGGCTTGAGCAATGAACCGCAAGCTCCTACACTGGCCCGACAGGAGCCGGGCGTGGTGGCACCCCTCGAGGACTATCGAACTGTCATGCTGCAACGAGGCATCTTCCAGAGCTTGGCCAGTATGGGTCTGCCTGCATTCACCATTCACAGCGTGGTCAGATATTCGGGACGGGCATTGAAGAATGCGAAGAACGCAAGACTGAGGACTTGGGGCCCGATCGGTCTGGGATTGGCCGTCGTGCCCACGCTGCCTTACCTGTTCGACCACCCCGTCGAGAATGCCGTTGAATGGGTATTCCACAAGGGCTTCTCGCTTTACGGTGGAGAGGCCGCGGTCGGCAATCTGCCAACGACTGGCCGTGAAGAGCAGTTGTCTAAGAGACCACCCAAGGAGAAGGAGCTATGAGGCAACTTGCCAACAAGCGGTATTGGCGGAAGCAAACAGGCGTTCTGGAGTTCACTCAGCTCTTCTTTTCGAATATACATACACGGAGCAGGAACTGTATTAGCGGGTGGGGAATGTACAGTTGTGGGAGAGAACAAATCTCAAAAAAGTTTAATTGTTGCAAATGCTAAGCCATATATGCGACTCGCTGTGTCAATGGATCGCTTGATGCTCCCAAACGCCTGAAAATGCAGTGACTATGCCGTCCCGTGGCCTGAAAATCAAAGACCTCTAAATACGATCCAGTTACATCTTGATGAGATCCTCCTGTGGCGGGCCAACGCCTCTGAGCAGCACAACAGTGTTGCCGCTTGTCAGGGCGGCCCCAACCTTCTCGTTGTACTCTAGTACTCGACCTCCTTCGACATGGAACACTCTGAGCATGTCCTTTTCGTTCGCGCTCGAGTTATTTACGTTTTCTACTTGTAGGCCAGTCGCCGCCGAGTCGAGCAGACGACCCACGACCCAGTCCTTGCTGAAAAAGAACTGGCCCTTGGGAAACTTGGCCGTGGTCGTCTCGGCCTCGGCCTCCACGTACAGGTATACCCGCTTCTCGGGAGCGAGCTTGGCGTCGCCCTTGGCCGTCTTCTTGAGCTGGTTCACGGCGACCATCCTCTGGCTGGCGGTGCTGGGCTTGGGCTTGGGCAGGGCCCTCGAGGCGGCCTCCTTGCGCGAGGCGCCCCAGGCCTTGAGCTTGGACAGGGCGGAGCGCGCCTCGCGGCCGAGGTCGACCTGGGCGGGCCGCGCGCCGATGGGCGTCAGGTTCTTGCAGTCGTGCTCCTCGCCCATGCGGTGCCTGAGGCAGTAGTCGCGGTTGCACCGGTCGCAGTGCACGCCGGGAACCAGGCTCGTGCCCACCGTCGTCTTGCAGTCCCGGGCGGCGCAGGGCTTCTGCTGGACGAGGTCGCGCATGCGCTTGCCCTCGCCGGCGCTCGGCTTGGCCAGCTCGGCGTCGCGCCGCCGCCGCGCCCAGTCGCCGGCGTGCGCGCACGTGTGCGCCGTCTCGGTCCGGTGGTCGAGGCAGAAGGTGCCCTTGCAGGACTGGCAGAAGAAGGGGAGGAAGTCGAGCTGGTTGCAGTACGAGTACTGGCAGTGCTGGCCGATCAGAGTGGCGTCGGCGGTGTCCATCTTGACGTATGAGGACTCGGGGGTTTCGGAAGATGAGGACGCCATCTTGGGCGACTCGATGCGCAGGCGGACCTGAATATATATCGAGGAGGAGAAAGGTACCTTGGGGGTGGTACCGTCGTTGCAAGGCGAGATTATTGCGTAAGCGCTGCTGACTGATCGGTGTTGCTCGTGCTTCTCACGGGAGACTGGCTATGAAACGGCGAATTTCAGTCGAGGGCGAACAGGGCGATTCGGGAGGAAGGATGGAGAAGGGAGAGGCGATGCAAGGCTGCGATGTCTTGTCGCAAGCAAGCTGCTTATGCAAGTCGGGCAGATCATTCGAGACCCTTCCCTCCCCAACTCCCCTAGGGGTACCCCGAGTCACAAGCCCAGGGGCCCCATCCATTTACGAATCGCGGGGGTTCAGTAGCGCCATCAGATCGCTAAACCGTCCTTTGTTCCCAGTCGTTCGGGTGACCCAATTTAGCAACGTTTAGCGGGCTTTGCTGCTTGCATGCCACTGCCATTTGGTTTGGGCACTCTAATACCAAAAGGAAAATCAATGAGGTCACATGTTTCCGCGTTTTCCATGACGCTGCATGCCTGGCGCACGTTCGCGCCGTATGTCTATTTCGCGTTGCAGTAGTAGTAGATGCAACACTGTCCAAGACATTGCGCAGTATTTCCACCCAAAATTCACAGATGTAGCCCATTGATTGACAATGCCCCCTCATCTGCCTCGCAAGAGGTTGCGCACGCCTTCGCCGGAAGCCGGCAATGGGGACAAGAAGACGACTAAGACCACCAAGACAAGCACGCCCAATGGAGTTGTCCCGGCCAGAAAATCAACCGTGTTTGAAGATCTCGACACGGGGGGCAAGAGCCGTTCTGCGGAGAAGACGAAATCTGCACTCCAGAAAATGGTAGACGATGACGACAGCAGCTCCCTCAGTTCACTGTCTGACTCGGATGTCGCATTTGAAGACGTCCCATCTGCCAAACGGCAAAAGACAGGTGCACTTGAATCAGATGATGAGGACGATGAAGACGAGGATGTCGAGTTCGAAGATGTGCCGGGCCATGCGCCACAGCCCGAGGCCGAGCCTGTCGTATCGGGCGATCTAGAGCTCACTCTGTACTCGAACCGCCATGTCCCACTGGCGGCGTCTGAAATGTCCAAGAAGGGTCCATCAAAACGTGAGAAGCACATACGCAACGTTACGCACTGTGTACATGTCCAATTTCTCCTTTGGCATAATGCGATCCGCAACTCCTGGCTGTGCGACCCAGAGGTCCAGGCCACCATGATATCACACCTGACGCCACGGCTATGGGAGGAAGTCGAGCGCTGGCGAATCAATAGTGGTTTTGACAAAGATCAAGAAGCGGAGGAGAAGGCAGCGCCAACAGCGAAAGGCGGCACGCGGGGGAAGGCGGCCGCCAAAGGAAAGACGACGAAATCGAAGGGAAAGCAGACACCGTCAAAGCCTACCAGAGACTGGAGCAGTGCCGCCGACAGACTCGAAAACGGAACTCCCGATTTGAGCCACGGTGATCCTCTCTTCAGGCTGATGAAGTCTCTATCTTCTTGGTGGAAGCAAAGATTCACAATCACAGCCCCGGGCCTTCAAAAGAAGGGCTACATGGATGTGAGAAGACTGGCGAAATGGAGAGTCGCATTCGAGGAGGAGGAACACGACCCCGAAAAATGTGGTGAGAGGATCAATGACATAGAAGACTTCAGAATGCTCGCACGGAAGTGCGAGGGCAGTCGAGACGTCGGTGCACAGCTCTTCACGGCTCTGCTCAGAGGCATCGGCCTCGAAGCTCGAATGATTGCAAACCTACAGTCGCTGGGCTACGGCTGGAGCAAATCCGAAGAAGCAGATGAAGAAAAGATCTCTGGTGATGTCTCGACCAACGGCACCGCAACCCCCGTGAAAGAGGCCAAGAAGCCCAAAGCACCGGCAAAGACAAGAAAGACGCCCGCCCGACCTACGAGCCGTCGGACCAGAAAGAGTGACAAGGATGCGCTCAAGATGGACTTGGACGAGTCGGACGAGTACCTCGAGGCCATCAGCGACGACAGTGATGACGACTCCGTGGTTGATGTCACTGCCGACTACAAGAAGCCCAGACCGGCCCCCAAGATCTACGACAAAGATCTCGATTACCCACTGTACTGGACTGAGGTATTGTCTCCGGTCACTAAAAAGTGGCTACCGGTAGATCCCATTGTCAAGTCTGTAATAGGCACCAACCGAGAACTCGTAGAGTCTCTGGAGCCGCGCGGTGCCAAGGCAGACAAGGCCAAACAGATCATGGCATACGCTGTCGCGTATTGCCAAGACGGCACCGCGAAAGATGTCACGGTTCGGTACCTGAGGAAACAAATATTCCCTGGCCGCACCAAAGGATCCCGGATGGGAGTCGAGAAGGTACCCATCTACAACAGGCAAGGCAAGGTCAAGCGCTACGAGAAGTTTGACTGGTTCAATTTTGCCCTGAGCGGATACGTCCGCGGCACGCTGAAGTATCCCGTCACCGAGCTGGATCAGTGGGAGGACGCCACAGACCTGAAGCCCGCCGTCCCAGAGAAGAAGGAAGTCAAGGAGGGCGAGGAGACACTGCAGTACTACAAGAGCTCCAAGGAGTTCGTCCTCCAGAGGCACCTGAGGCGCGAGGAAGCCCTGCTGCCGTCGGCCGAGCCGGTCAAGGTCTTCCGCAACAAGGTCAAGGGCGGCCGAGTCGAGGAGGAGGACGTGTACCTGCGCAAGGACGTCGTCTCGGTCAAGTCCGCCGAGACGTGGCACAAGCAGGGCCGGGCGCCAATCCTCGGGGCCGAGCCCTTGAAGCACGCCCCCTACCGCGCAGCTACCACGAACAGGCGCAGAGAGATCGCGGAAGCCGAAGCCAGGACCGGAGAAAAGGTGCTTCAACCGCTCTACAGCGAGGAACAGACGGACTGGATCATCCCGCCGCCGATCGAGAACGGCGTCATCCCAAAGAACGAATACGGCAACATTGACATGTTTGCCGAACACATGTGTCCCGAGGGCGCAGTCCACCTGCCATACCGCGGCGGACCCAGAGTCTGCAAGCGGCTAGGCATCGACTATGCCGAGGCCGTCGTAGGCTTCGAATTCGGACACCGCATGGCCGTCCCGGTCATCCAGGGAATCGTCGTGGCCGAGGAGCACGAAGAAAAAGTGCTCGAGGAGATTGAAAAGGACGAAGCCGAGCGCAAGCGAAAGGAGGATGAGAAGAGGCGCAAGGCAGCTCTGGGCATGTGGAGAAAGCTGCTCATGGGCATGCGCATCGCGGCCAGAATAGAAAAGGAATACGGCCATCTAGAGGACAAGCAGGCAAAGGATAGTAATGATGCTCCAGGCATGGGGGACGACGACGACGCTGGTGAAGGCGGGTTCATGAAGATGTCGGAACGGGATGAGGATATGGCTGGTGGGTTCTTACCAGAAGGCTTTGATGAGGAAGAGCCGGATGAGCCGAAAAGGACATCGACTTACTTCTCGGGCGAACATGGCGACGACGTTGATACCCTGGAAGTTGACCACGGTGAGCCGGTCGAGAAGCCAAGACACTTCTCAGGACTGGCAGTGTCACGATACCACGAGAAAGATGGAGAAGGCGAGGACGATGGTCAGGGTGGGAACGAAGAAGAGGAGGAGGAAGAAATCAAACCACCGAAGAGAACGCAACGAAAGGTTGCCAAACCCAAAGCAAAAGCAAAGCCTCGCACGACAAATCGACGGAGAACTAGGAGAAAACAAGTCGAGTCATCAGAAGAAGATGAAGATGAGGATGAGGATTTTGAGCTATCGGATTGAGCACAAGACATCAGCTTGAGCCTCGTATAATGTAGTCTACCACCCCCGGCTCGCCTTTGAGTTTTCATCTTTCTATAACTGCGGTTCCAAGTCCTCCAAGTATCCGTCTTCCTAAGTTCGATCTGACGGTTTTCTGCCTTTTCGGCCCGTGTCTTTCTTTATCGGAATGGGAGGCCTTAGTGTTAGCTTCACTTGAAGCTTTGATCGTAGATATCTCGAGTCAAGCAAAGCTGCAGGGTTCGATGGTGCCATAATGGAAAGGTCGAACTTCCGGAATAACTTGAGTTTTTCTGTTAGTTGCATGCTCCATGGCGTATTTGGGTGTTGCCAAGATGCGTACCTCGTTGATGATTGTAGCGACTGCTGCCGAGTAGAAGCCCTGTTGGAAATGAGCAGTCTCCTTCGCCATCTCTGTCGCGCGCTCTCCCACGCACCACGGTGCTCTGATCATTTGAGTCATCTTGGACCGAGACGCTCGCGTGGCGCCCATCCATCGCTCGGGTCGAAACAGACTTGCGTCGGCTCCCCAACGGTCTTTTGATTTCATAAGAGCCATGGTATTGAGTGTGACCTTCGTACCGGGCTTGATGCGATATCCTCCAATAGTTTCGCGAGCTTTCCGCACCGTATACACTGGAGTGTTTAAAACGGGGGATAATCGCATTCCTTCTCTGGCTACTGATTGAAGATAGTCCATGTCATGGAAATTTTCTGTAGCATCAATCTCCTCTCGCAGTCGAGCGTAGATGACTGTGGATGCAATAATGCTAATTATAGTGTTGTGTACGGTAGCCGCCATGGAATCGGTAGCGGCGCAACTGCAGTCGTTAGCACATCTACAAAAATGGCAAGTAACGAGAAACTAATTCTCACAAATAGTCTGCCAATGGCAATGTCTTGTAATGAACTCCAAGTGGGCGGATCTCAGCCACAAAGTTCTGGATCACTTCTTTGGTCATGGCTTGAAGGTCGATGCGAACGTCTTTCGTAGCTGATGCCTGACAGTACTCTTGCGCAGTTTCTATCGCGCTTTCACAGCTGAGCTGGAAGCCGAAGTGTACTGTCTCGATATCAAAGTCCGGGATAGCTTTTGCGGACTGGCCAAGGTGCTCTTCGTCGCCTGGCCGAGCCTTTTGTGGCGAAAAGTACGGGATGGCGAACTTTTGTGACATGCGCCTCAGAAAGCCACTGTCTGGAGTTGAGGTTACTGGTGTCAGCTGTGCAAGCGCCTCGAAGTCGGTAGTCACGATCTGGTCCGGTCCGATCTGAATCGTGTTTCCTAGTTCAGCTCGAGTCAGCCCTGTGGTCCAAGGAAGATCCTTCTAGGGAGGATGCGAGTACCATATCTATGGAATAGCTTCTCAAGGCTGAGCTGATATTTGTAGTTCCCTTCAGCCTTGGACAGTCCAAAGGTGCCGAGTGGAGCCCAGAAAGGACCAGGAACGGCTCGTAGTCGCCACCATGAACCGAGTAGTCGAAGTAGTCGAGTTGTGAGGGCGAAGATTGCGACCTTCAGCGCGATCTTGGACAAGAATGAAATATCGTCATATACAGGCCAGTTTTGAAAAGCGGCACCAACAAAAGCCAGGCCTCGGCTGCGAACATCAGCCACGGCCATGGTCAAAGCAAACAGATATTTGGAGGTATGAATCAAAGAATTGGCGTTTGTTGCAACATGAGAAACACTGGTTATGAGCAAATGTAAATGAGAGCATGGACGACTGATGAGTACCCAGTGACTGAGTGACTGAGTGACTGCCTTATTGATTGTCTCGGAAGGGAGATCCTTCCCTCACTTCGAGTATGTCCGTGTGGCCAAGAGAGAAAAAGCAAGCACTATCCTTGCACTCGGTGTCGAGGAACCCAGGCGAGTCGCGCAGGGGAAGGCGCGCAGAGGGTGGGTATAACTGCCCGTCAGGAACATTGAACCGAGAGCGACTGACCTCTCTTGTTTCGTGAGTGGCCTGTTCTGGACTTCTAGAACGGCGCTCCTGAGAGGCTGGCCTTGTCCGACATTCTGGTCAAGCCACGGTTATACACGCTTCCAATTCATTCTCGTGCACCACACACAACACTGAAGAGATGGGAAGTGTTCTCTTCACCGCCTCACGAAACCACCATTCCCATGCGATCGAGGTGTATCTTCACCAAGGTGTTCGCTGCTTCCAAACCCTGATGTGGCGCAAATCCCATGGAACGCTCGTGACCGACGAGGCGAGATGCGCCCTCGCTATAACACACCCTTCCTGGAAGCCTGGGTATCGCTGCTGGGTGATGTCGACGCTCATTGGCCGCGCGGCGCCCCAGCCCAGGCTGGGAAATTTGGTTCGACCGATTTGATGATACCACCATAGAAGCCGGCCGCTATACCCTCCTGGGCGCCACCTGGTTCCAAGGACTTGGTACCGAACGGGCAGCCATCAGGTGCGCCCCTCATCACACACGACTTGGGGTGACTCTGGCTGCCTTGGGCGGCTGCGGGATGCGGGATCAGTGGCCCGTTTTCGTTTGAGTCTAATGTACGGAGGAATCGGGAACCAGATGGGATCTTCGATGCGCTCCTGGAAAGGTATTAAGCTCTCGCAGGATTCCCATTGTCCCGGACATGGGGTCTCATCTCGCGTATCGCAACTGTGCGGGCACCTCCGTGGATAGGTACCGTAGATCCCAAATCTTTGTAGGATTCGAGGGCCCCCCTCCTCGCCTAGGCATACTGGCCACCTTTTGTACTACCGAGCAGCTGATGTTTCCCCTCCCCGACGTCGACATCAGAAACAAAAATGTGTCGCGACCAAGTAGGTACATCATCATGCAGTCGTCACCGTCAACCAACGGTCCTACAGCCTTTCTCTGACCCCTTGCCTGCAGAGGCAATCACGGCCACATGTTCTGTCGCTGTCAGCCTGGTGCGACAATGTACAGAACGGGTGGGTGGTCTCGGGCGCCCGCAAGTACACTACATATCAAGACATGTCGAGTCGTCTTCTCTCATGCCATTGCATCCAATTCGAGTCGCACACTGCAATGTCGAATGCGTACTTTGTTGAGGATCTGCCCCCTCTTCTCCTCTCATGGAACTTCCAATCTGAAACCCGGGGGCGCTGCATACCTGCCTGCCTACCGATCTACTTACTGTACCTAGGTAGGTATACTCACCACTTACGACTCTACATACTCCGCGAAATAGGCAGAACTCGACCGGATATGCATTGTGCATGCAGACAGCCGCGAAGTCATGTGTGCCTCCCCGTTCAATCCGGCCTTCGGAGAAGCTTGAATCTAAGCGTAATCGAAGCTTGTCCGTCTTGTTACCAAGCACCACAGGCAGCATGCTGCGAAGCCAACTCAGTCGTCATTCCCATCAGCGACAGTCGCTTCTTGCATAACTCAGACTGATAGGATAGTATCCGATGAATCTACCTTCTGTTCATCGATCTTGGCATTTGTACGTTTGACAAAATGCCACGTCAGACGCCGCATCTGATGCTTTTGTCGATGTGTTTAGAATCTCATATGCTGCGTAGTTCTCTCGGTCTGTGACGTTTCCCTATCAGTGCTGGAAAGTTGCATTGAGTATCGCTTCACAACAACCCATGTCTCGGGCTAAAGGGGCGACATCCAATGTCCCTGGACACTTGGCATTGTCCATCAAACAGAGGATGGCTGCTTCAATCACAGTACATTTATTGGCCGGGACTCAGACACTCGCTTCTGCGTCTCCAATGGGACGAGTCATAATTTCTCACAGATCTTGACATGCTCGTGCGTGATCTGAGCCGTCCTGCGGTCAAGCACGTCAAAGCTGTAAGCTCGAGATATGCACGTACCCGATGCCTCGTGCCCTGCTTGGCTGAGGATGATGCTGCCGCCGGTTTCCGATTTGGGAGACGAGATTCGAATCCCCTATGGGGTAAATGCAAATCGAGTAATGTCGATGAACATCAGATGAATTCGATAGCATAAGTTGTGTTATGTAGTGATAGTATTTGGGGTGGAACAACTCGTCTGTGTTTATTCCGAGGCTTATTCGGATAGAATTTCGCTACGGATTCGCCGTTACTCGTCACCTATCTATATCGAGTTGCGTGATATTCGCAATGAGTATCCTAGGACATTTCGTATCTAAATCTGTAACTCATTTAAGAACTCATGTAAGATCAAGAGTGTACTTTGTGACACAGTTTCCCAACTAGGCGAACATCCAGACGACCGCGGTGTTGACGGCCTGTTGCGTTATGGTGCATTCCTCCCAGTGGCAGAGCATCGGCCTGACCATCTTTCCATTTCATTTTTGAGTCTCGAGAAACCAATTGAATGGTCTCTCACGCCTGGACTGACTCGCTCCTCACAGGTATTGCCCGGCACTCGTCGTTGCTCGGGCTAAACGTGTGAGGGTAGCGCAGATGGAACTCTGCGTCGGACGGACATACGGCCGCCATCTCGAATTCTTCTTGGCTGAACAGCAAGTCGCGCTCGCACTTCCTACGCACCCACCGCTCCAGGCAGCGATAGGCGTCGCGTACTTGGAGCTGGGCCGCCGCGTGGTCGCCGGAAGTCAGGAAGCCCACCGCGTAAATCCTCCGCGCCGCATCGACCAGCCAACCTCGGCCATTCTTGGCTATGTCCCGGCGCATATCCCATTCGACGTCGGATTCGTCTCCGCCTCGATTCCTCGCACGGTTGCCGCTGTTTGACCATGCCCAACAGAACTGCTCGAAATTGGGGACATTTTGCACCCAGTCCAATCCTCTAGGGTCGAGTGCCAGTTGTTGCCAGGTTGACGGAGGACGCCTAGATGGATATCTTCTATAGAACTCCTCGCGGCTTAGACTTTGATCATGTTAGCTGTTGGTCTTTTATTTTTCGCGGCTGATCTTGTAATTTGAGTACAACTGAGTCGAGCTCGTCTCATCGATTGGAAGCGGAGAATGGTCCGAAGAAAATCATCCCAAGATGAAAGATTGCGAGAAATTAATGGGAAAGAAAAAGTGAACAGAAAGGGGGAAAGGATAAGACTAAATCAACAAGACGGCGCAGGAGGAAAGGGAGAAGGGACATAGAAAGACCCATTGCGAGTAAGCACTTACAATCCAGCCTCCAGAAACTCACTGAATCTCCACTCCCAAACCCTATAGTGGCGCTCATAAGAGCCCTGGGCATTTTCTATCGACGCTCTCAGTCCATCGTAATAGGGACGCAGAACCGCGTGCCAAGGGACGAGGTGCAATTGTTCTCCATTGACAACAGCCTTCCTATGCATGCAGGAGATGGCCGCGACGGAACTACGGATGAAATCGTTGTCGTTGTGGGCCACAGCAAGCCATGGGGAAGTCTATAATTGATAGAAACAAAAGTCAGTGGCTGTCGTCTCAACCTTTGGTGCCAGAAAGTCGTCCCAGAATTTGGATGAAAACAGAGAGTTGAAGAAATATTTTCGGACGAACTGGGATCGTAACGATTGTTCGCGGATGGGGTTACCTTGTATGGCTCGGATATTCCTCCTCGTGTCATTTCATATGCAGCCTGCATATTGCGTCAGTCAGGTAATTCTCTTTCATTTTGGCGGTTTGGGGAGGTTGTCATGTGGGCATGCGTGTAACCACATTGGTTGTTGAAAATGTTATAGAAGAAGAAGGGAAGGAAAGACAGAACACAACAGTCGAGACCAGGTGGACTCTTCCAGACAAGCTCACGGCTTCCGGGTGATGATGGGCGCGGTCGAGAACCTGAATGCACGCGACAGCCCTCTGCTGGGGGAAGGAACCGTGTGTTCTAGGCCCTGGACATGGATAATGCAGCGGTCGAGACTGCTAGAATTTGCGTGTTGCTCTTACCTCGAAGACTTTCTTGTGGTCGCCGGTCGCAATGCTGCCGAAGTCTGGACGGGCACGTTCAACGACGCGTGGTAAGGCAGGCTCAGCAGAAATTGTTCGGCTTGACAAAGACATGCTGGCTAGCTGTGCTGGTAGAATGAAGAGTGAATATTCAACAAGACCTTTAGTGAGAGAAAAACGGTTGGAAGTTGGAACACCGTGTTGGATTTCAAGAACAGTGGAAAATGTTATGGGAGAATCGAAGAAGGTGACCAGGACCTACATTGAAATCCTCATGGCGATTTATCTGTTGTCGAGAGGCGACTCCATGAACTTTGCCAACTCTCACCAAGGTTCTTGGTTTACTACCAGGCGAATGTGCTGGCAGCCAAAGCCGAATACATCAAAATAAAACGAATGATTATTTTACTGTAACTCTGGTACTTAGGTGGTGCATAGACAAAGTTGATTTATTCAATTAGTGGTTGATTGAATGTTCGGGGCTTGACGAAGAGGAGTCTCTATTCCCAACCAGCGCCGAATGAGAGGTGGTTTTTCGTAAACCTTGATCCAGATACCACCCCCTGATCTTGGCCGCTGGGAAAAAGACGAAACTCTACAATATCCACGAGAGACCCTCAATCAAAAGTTTGCTTGCTATACAAAACCAAGAGCTCTCATGATAATACCCGTCATTGTACCCTAATCAACCATTATAGTACCCTTCTGCACAACCACCGCCTCGCCGCCGAGATAGAGATCCTTGATCTCGACCTGGCCTTGCCCATCCCTCTCCGCCGTCGTGTCGACGCGGATCTCGCTGCGCCGGCCCATCTCGACGCCCTGCACGATCTCGAACCCCCTCCCCTCCCCGCCCCCCTCGGCCAGCGTCAGGTACGCCGCCAGACAGCTCGCGGCGCTGCCCGTCGCCGGGTCCTCGAACCCGAGCTCGACCATGCGCGTCCTGACCTTGCGCGCGCCGCCTTCCGTCTCGCCCTCGTCCACGTCCACGTAGTAGTACCGCGCGACGAAGCTGGGCGCCCACTCGGGGTCCAGGAGCGGCGCGGGCGTCTGGGCAAAGTCGAGCCGCGTGCGCCCGACCCTGCCCAGCAGCTCGAGCGAGGGCAGCTTCACTAAGACAAAGGTCATGCCCTTGACGATACTAAACGCGGGCGCGGACAGCTCGGCCGCTCGGATCTCTGGCTCGCTATGCGACAGGCCTTCGTACGAGGCGTGCCGGTCCGCCGGGATCACGTCGGCCAGGGTCCGCGCGTGCAGGTGCACGCTGTGCGGGATCTTGGCGCGGATGTGAGAGGAGGCGGGCCCGTACGGCTCGAGGCCGATGGGACCGGCCTTGATGCGGAGCGTCGCGACCGAGGGCAACAGGTGGTGCCGGGCCAGCACGGCGGTGCCGATGGTGGGGTGGCCGGCAAAGGGCAGCTCGCTCTCGATGGTGAAGATGTCGACGGCAAGGGCCGAGGGTTGGGTATCTCCGTCCTCGGGGAGGTGCAGGAACGTCGTCTCGGAGAGGTTGAACTCCTGGGCGATCTTTTGCTTCTGGGCCTGGGTGAGCTTGTCCTTGAGAGCCGCCGGGACCTTTACCACGGCGAGGGGGTTGCCTTCCATGCGTTTGCTGGTGAAGACATCGAGGGTTGCAAACTCGAATTCCATAGTGGGCTATATTTTTCTGGAAATAATTCAAGTTGTATATGATGATTGATCTCGTGAGTTGTGAAATGAAGTCTACTTTGACTTATTTGTATGCAGTGGTTGACTCATCAAGGGTTTCGTTTAGCTAGGGTGCAGTCATACATATCAAGTGTCCCCACCAATACCAATGCCAATGCGCCTAGGGGCCGCGTATACTCCATCAACCTCAATCGAGTGGATTACACGATACAGAGAGCGGCCGCGCTTAGAAATCAATAGAATGACTGGCGCTATGACTGGCGATACGTGCAGCTTGAGTACGGCATCGGAGACGTTCAAGAATTGACTCCTTTAACCTAGATAGAACCGTGTAATCTTATGCGAAATTCGTATACTCAATCATACTCAATGAAATCCATTTACCAGTGCGCCGGCATATAAAACAAATCTCTAAATACAATGCCATCCTTCCCTTTCATAATACATTCCTTCGTCATACATGCATTCAAAATGTAAACGTCAACCCTCATTACATTCGTGGGCAGCGTCGAGACAGCTTGGCCGTCTTCCTGTACCATACTGAATATAGGTATATCGACTTGGGAGTCTAGGACCTCGTAGTTTCGATGCCCGCACCTGGCTGGAGCGCCGCAACCAGTGCCGTAAGCGTGTCAATCTTGGAAGACAACTCGGCGATCCGGACCTCGACATCCGTAGGCGCGTCCGTCGCGTCGTCGTCGACCTGTTGTCTGGGCCGAGTCGGTGAGGGCTGCGATATTGTCTCGTTGCCATGTCGAGAGGACAGTTGTGAGCGGCGGCCGCTGGACGACATGGGCGGCGCCGGGCCTCGCCGATTGCTCTGGCGAGGACCGCGGAAGCTGGCAAATCCGTCCTTCGGTGGCGACACTCGGAAAGTGATGAGCTCGTAAACTTTGATGACGGCGACGATGGGTAGGTGCGTGGCCTTGAGCAGGACGATGCGTGCCTGTCGGAATTTGTTGTCCGAGGGCAGGAATAGTCTCAAGGGACGGAAGATGCCCAGTGCGAGCAGATTGAACGGTGCTGCAAAAGTAGCATAATGTTAGCATATTACGTGGATCCTAAAGACTAGGTTTGGACTTACGGTAAAAGTGTGTGAGACGATTACTAGTGGACGCTTCAAGCACATACACACTGTAGACATAGAGATACTCCTCTCGAGCGTGTGAGATGACGCGAGAGAAACTGTTGCTGAGCATACCGGTCAAGGAGCCCATCAGAAGGATCGAGGACAGTGTTACAAAAATGATCATTAGGGGCGGGCCTTCCAGATGGGTTAGTAATGCTGCATTGGATTCGCCTCGATACGATGGAACTTACCAAAGATGGGGTCGATCCTCTCCATGATATCGAACCCTACATAGCTCGAGCCAAAGAAGATCTTGGTGACAATCATGGCCATGTGGTTGAACGAGTACGAATCTCTTCCGATCAACGAAAAGGTTGTCAGGAATCCAACGTATATGATAACCACCAGGACCATGAACTTGACAAAGTCCTTGCCCATTTCTTTCAAGCACGGGATCAGGGTTCCCCAGTAAGGGCTCAGACTCAAGATTGAGCAGATGCGAGGGACCATGAAGAGAGCCTCTAGCGACAAGACGTCAAAAGCAATGTCGACCATGATCAAGTCTTGATTGTAGAGTCCGATAAACCGCAGTATGGCAAACACCAGTCCAATGGCGATCATGATCATGTCGAACAGGTTCCACACGTCTGCCGAGTAGAAGATGGAACCGGCGTCAATGTACTCGCTCACCTCGTCGTAGAAGAATGCAGCAAACCAGACGTAGAGAAGTATCTCCCGCGGCGTAATGGCATAGCGGTTCTGCTCAATGAGCACGGCGTAGTACAGGAAAAGGAATGCACCAAAGAAGATGACCTCGTATACCTTGAGATACCTGGGCACGCGGAGACGGCAGAAGGGGTCGGCGGTCTGAGGGTTGTAGAACCTGGGCTTCTTGACTGACCCGGCCGATAGATGATCCCAGAAGATGATCTCGCCCGACCAGATGCCTGTGATAATTTTCTGGACGACGTGCTGGCTGAGGAAGCGCTTGGCGTCGGCGATGGCCGCAATCTCTAGCGCGTTGAGGTTGACGAAAGGAGCCGTCGGGTCGCTCTCGTCCTCGGCCTCTTCGTTCTGGTCCAAGGTCATGCTCATGGTGAGCTTGGAGAGCGACTGGATCAGCTGAGTTCGCCTCTGAGAACCTCCCTTGATAACATCCTGTCGATGATGCTCGGAAGCATGGTCGTGGCCATTCGAAGACGAAGACTGCAACAATGCGGTGCGCTCGTTACTCTCGCCCAGATCGGGAGCATTGCGAGCCAGGACGGATTTCTGCCTAGGATCCGGGATCTCGTAGAGGCAAAACTCGACGGCCTCGCGCTCAGAGAGGCGGGTTAGAAAGCGCCACGCCACGATTTCGCAGGCGTTTGCGCGGGCATCTCCAAGCCCAGTATTGTCGGGCCCGGTTCCATAGTGCCAACGGAGGGCCCTGAGATCTCGTCAGTGGGTTGGATCGGAGAAAGAAGTCGAAGTTTCCGTCAATCGGGGCCATTGTGGAGCCGCCGATGTGCCGAGGACCTCAGCGACACAACCGACGGGCAGTGGGGTTCAGAAGGAAGGTCTCGTGAGCACGGGAAATGATGCAAAGTTTCACCACATACAAGAGAGCATTCACGATGGCCGGGTTATCGACGTTCTCTGCGAGATGGTCGACGAGCGTCCTCAGGCAATCGCCATTGGATGTGGTCCTCAGCTGCTCGAACGTCAAGGGAAGATAGATGCAATCGGCAATGTATCTGAGAAAGCAGTTAGGACTTCTGTCCGATTCTTCACGGTGGATGTGAAACAACGAAGGAGCAGTACCTGGATATAGACTTGACGACATCGCGAAAGGGATCCTCGTATCCTATCCTTGGCAGGTCTGTCGTCTTGATCGGGGCAAAGTAAGGCGAGGGAGCACGGTCGCCCTGGGATATGGGACGGCTCTTGACGCGAATAGGCATGTTCGCAAGGCAGCGGCGGACGGAAAAACAGACGGACGCGACAGCCACGATGTGCGATATCTGATTCGGAAGAACAAACCAAGGAGCCCTCCCAAGCTCAAGCTGCCCTCGACGATCCGCGGCTTGAAGTTGAAACAGAGCTCGAGAGGATTTAGCCGCGCCTGGCTGCGAGGGAATTGAATATGTATGATGATGCAAGCTAGAAGAGGCCGCTCAGCGTCCGTGCAGGTCGCTACCTGGCTAGCTCGATCGCCCCAGCCTCTACCTAAAAGTTGTGGGTAACGGGGTCTGTTTCAGATTCAATGTCTCTCTAGTGCTCCCCGACTCGACACGCGCAGTCTTTGGTTTGATTGGTCCTCTACACGACGGGCACCATCAAATTGGAATTGATCATGGTCTGAAGTTGCTGGATCATGTTCAAGGAAATACTGCATTGTCCAATGGTTGTTCATTTTCATAAGGCGATAGTTAAAATCTGACATGGCCCGCGACTGATTGGTCAATGCTACAGTGTGCAGATACGAGCGAATCAACCTCGTATAGATGGCCGAGTCGTAAACAGACCACGAGGTCGAAAGAGTCGAGTCAGTCATGTATACGACGCTGTATACTCCATCATTTATTCCAAACCAGAAGCTTCAAGTTGGAGATTGATATAGCACGACGATCATGGGCTGATCGATTCCATGTGCACGTTATAAGATGAGACATGGCTAGGTAAAAGCAAGCTTGTCACACAAGATCAGATTGGCGGCCGGTACCCATCAAAGATATAAGCGCGGAATTATGGCAGGAAGGATTGCTATATAAATAATATTAAGTATATACAATTAATTTCTTTTTGCGCCTTTTGGGACAGGAATAACAAGTGGTATAGTACATGAAAAGCATAACTCGTTGATATTCGTATAAATCAGCTAAGCGTACATGGGGATCAAGGTAGGATGATGGTAATAGTGTAGGACAAAGGAAATTTTATTGCAGTCAGGGTTTGACTTTGGGGGGATATCATAGTTCAAAACAGCAAGCATAGACACGAGTCCCTCGGTCCATATTAACACTCATTATGCTCTCTCTCACGAAGAAGAGGCATGGACCCTTCTGGCCTTCAGAAGAATCTCGCTAGCCTCGTCTCCGCCGCGGCTTTGAGCCAGCTCCAAGACGGTCTTGCCGCTCTCGTCTCGGGCGTCGAGGTCTACACCCGCCCTGTCGACCAGGAGCTTCAAGACATCGACATCGCCATTCTCCAGCGCCTGGATGATGGCGTTGTGGCCTCTGTAGACCTTGTTGGGGTCGGCGCCGGCGTCGAGCAGCATGGTCAGTGTCGACGTGTCATTGCCTTCCATTCTCCTCAAGGCTTTGACAATGGGCAGATGTTCGCCAGGGCTAGACAAAATGTTAGGAACCAGAACCAATGCGTCGGGTGGTTCAATGAGGTACTTACGCGTTGACATCGGCATGCGCCTCGAAGATGAGGAACTTGACGATATCGGTGTGGTGCTCCCTGATTGCGGTAGTGAGAGGCGAAAAGACGCCGCCGTTGCGGTCCTCGACCGAGACACCGGCGCGAAGGAGCAACTTGATAGAGTCCAGCTGGTTGGCGACGACAGCCATCTCCATCACACCTTTGAAAGCTCTGGGCTCCGCCAGCGCCGGCAGCAAGTTCTTGAGGATTTTCGGTTGCCTCACAGCCATGCACACGGGCCAGTCTTGGCCACGAACCTGTGAATAAACATATTAGTCTCGCATTCTTCTTGTTTCTCGTTGTATGATAGCTGTGCTTACATTTGGGTCTGCTCCACGTTCCAAGAGGAGGTCCACAAGTTCAGGACGGTTTTCCCTGATTGCGGTTGTGAGGGCCGTAGCGCCAGTCTTTGGTACCTTTTCATTCATCGGTACATCGTGGTCGAGCAACCAGTTAATGGCATCCACGTTGTTGTGCTGTACAGCAGTCTCGAGGATTCCCTTTGGCGAGAGAAGATTACCGCCAGCCTTGACGAGAGGATCGAGGAACTGGATCCGGTTGTGGGTAACACACTTGAAGCAGGGGTATTCTGCTGAAGCTGTGTTTGGATCGGCTCCACTGGACAAGAGCAGGTGGAAGATGTCAGACCGTGCGTCTCTAATGGATGAGCACAAGGGTGTGTAGATTCCATCCTTCTTGGCGTTGATGTCCACGCCAGCGTTGATGAGGATTTTGACACTCTCGTAGTTGTTGATGGAAGTCGCCAGCTCGAGAATACCGGGAGCCTTGCGGTGATCTGCGCCACGCGCAAGAATTATCTTAAGAATGTCAGGGCGATGAACCGCAACCCACAGCATGTGCTTGGGTGCTGGGAGGTTCACATTTGCCCCATGATCTATCAGCATGGTGACAACATCCGGCCGGCCAGTCTGAATGGCATCAAACAAGGCCGACTTTCCCTCTCGGTTCTTGCCATTGACGTCGGCACCGTACTCGAGAAGCAACTCAATCATCTTCCTCGAACTCTTCTGCGAAGTCGCCTTGACGAGCAGAGTATCTCCATCATTTGTCAGGTGATTTGATGCATCCGAGTGGCCATAAGTGAGCAATAGGCGAGTAAAATTGAACTTGTCTTCAATAACAGAGAGCGCCAAGGGTGTTTCAAGCTTCGAAGTCGGGCTCAAGTTGGGCCCAGCACCGTATTTGAGCAACATGCTGGCACCATCGAGGAAGGACTCCTCAACTGCCGTGTACAAGGGAGTGTGTCCTGTGGTGGGCTCCGGAAGGTTCGGGTCCGCTCCGAACAAGAGCAAGAGTCTCACCGTCTCAACGTCATGGCGACGAACAGCGAGACAGAGGACATGCTCATCGGGACCATTGTCAGCGGGAACACCTCGGTCGAGCAATTGCTCTACCATTTTGCTGTTCCTTGCCTCCACGGCAGTGACAAGAGCCTCCCTAAGGGCAGGGGTGGGCGAGACCGTGTTTCTTGGCGACCAGCGCGGCATGGTGAATGGGTCCGCCTTCACCCTGACGACCTTGATCGGCCCCAGGTCGGCCTCGTCCTCGCTGCCAAGGAGCGTCGAGTGCCCATTGGTGCCGTCAGACAGTCTTTCGTCAATGCGAGCATGACCATGACTTGGGTGATGCGAACCATGGCCACTGCTGGCGTATGTTTCCGTGCCAGAGATGACGCGCTCCCGGCCGCCGTGGGACGAAACGGTATGATCCGAGACCGAAGTGCGGCGGATCAGGCTCGGGAAGTGCAGGTCGGGGATGGATCGGGCACTCAGGTCATCCCGGCCAGGAAATGGTGAAAGGTCTGTGGTGGAACCCTTTGGGATTTCGAGGACTGGAGGCACGTGATGGAAAGATGGCGAAAATGACCGATCCATGGAAGAGTGATGGAGGGATGATTGATGGAGGGACTCGATGGCAGATACCTCTTCCAGCGAATGTGCGACCATGTGAGGCTCGAGAGACTTGAGCTTTGAAATTCCAAGCACCGACTTTCCTCTGTCCATTCGGTCAAGAGCAGCCGCGAGACCCGTATATCCAATGCCGACGGCCTCGTCGATCTTTGCATCTCCCAAAGACCACTGGAATATGAGAGCACTCATACGAAGTGTCTCTTTTGTCTTGGCCAGAGACTCTCTCATCTTGTCGACTCCAGTATCTGCCATCTTCATTTTCCGCCAAAATTTGCCAACAGAGCCTTTTCGTTCGTATTCGAGGAATCGGTTGATCCATTGGTCAAGAATTTGAAAGTCCGAGTGCGTGGTTCTGAATTTCTTGTCGAGCTCCAAGAGCATCTCTGTCGGCAGGTCCTGGTGGCCCTTGGCGCAGGCCAGAAGGCCGGCCTCGAGCGACCACATGATTCGGCATACTTCGAGAAAGTCGTGAGCAAGCTCGTCGAAACCCAGAGGATGAGACTTGACCGTGCTCAGAAAGTCGAGCATGTGAATAGAAATGCTGTTGCCGAGGACAGTTGCCTTTTTGCAGTGCTCGAGGGCAACATCTGACCTGATTGGTGTTGGTGCCATGATATCTTACAAGCCAGACGATGGCTCAAAGACCAAGGAGTGTAAGCGGCAGTCAACGCGAGGACAGCAGAAGTGCTATCTGTCGAATCAGTCAAACGCAGATCTGAGAAGAGAAACAAAACAGGGAAACCCAGCAGCCAGGCGATCAGGGCACGACCGTATAGACACCTCTATGTCTATATAGCTTGCACTCACCAGGAACTCGGTTCATAACCCGAACATTAGAGCGGGCAGGTAGTCTAGATGAGACCGAACGCATCTGACGGTGCTTCACCGGTGGCTTGGGAGAGTTGCTAGCCTCATCTGATCCTCCGCACATACATGGGGTTGACGGTCCAGGATCTATTGGCCTGCTAGTATAATATCTTTCATCCATCGTACCCTAGAGTGAACACCCCGTTCGACCCGCAGCTGAAAGATACGCGAGGTGCTCTGACTGAGCTAGAGCGAGAGCTAAACCGCATCAGAGAGGTATACCGACGTTGGAACGCTGAAGTTGGAGTGTTTCCACGTGGCAAGGGGGTAGACAAGGCATCTAATGCAACTTGACAAGAGTCAGTCATTCTGATCTCGCCCAATGAGTGCGCATAGCTGTGAGTAAAGCCCGCGGCGCCCTGCACAAGTCTTATGCCTTTGACTCGTCGTCACTAGCCCATTGCCCCTCATTAGGTATAACACGAAGTCCTCTTGGAGTTGTGCACAGACGATCCGCCGAACCTTAAAACAGGTTGCCTGGCTAGGGTCTGCCGACAAAGCTGAATGGCCGGAGATTATCATGGCTTCGAGGCAGGGCAATAGTCGTTGGACCAACAAGAAGCTGGCCCAGATGTCCTTTCCCGAGGCGCATTGGAAATGGGAAGGCTTTCGATAGGTGAAATGGCAGATATCAGAGACTCTTGCCATCATTGGCCGGAGGGGGTCCGAAGCAGCAAGACAGATACACTCGATGCTCTACCCACCTAGGTAAAGTTGGTGTATCTGAAAAAGATCTTCCTTTAGCGCTGGTCCTCGTAGCTGACGTCCCGCCTAGCTCTCGAGTGCGACGAGCTAGCTGGAGGTGGGCGATGCCTTCGCATGGATTTCTCGCGAGTAGGCTCGAGTAGGGCCTGGGCAGGGCCAGAGAGATCTACAGCCCGTCTGCCATGTTCGGTTCAGCCGAAGCGGAGAGCAAACAACTGTCATGGACCGTGATGCCCAAAGTGATGATCTTGTCATGCAGTCGTGTGGGTGCTGTAAGTTGCTTGCGGCAGTCGATGACCTCCTAGAGCCAAGGTTGGTATAGCCCAGGCTCCCTAGGTGCTCAGCACGTCGCACTAGGAGAGTCGCGATAGCAAATCGGGAGCAGACCTGCAGCTCTGACAGTGATGATTGTTTCATCTGGCGTACCTCGTACATCAGGCCAAGCTGCCAGATTATACGACCCTTTATGAGCGGGCCGAGAAGGAGGAATGTTTCAGTCCCCTCGAATCCTCAGCTCCCCGGACCGGAGCCCAACCTCGATGGCTTCAGGACAAAAGAACGACAAGACATGTGCTGCTGCCATGCGGGTACCCAATCGACAGCCAAGACTCAGAAGAGGGATACCGAGGGAGCAACGTAACCTACCTACTAACCCAAACGACAGGTGGGACCTAGTATTGTCGCGCTCACCAGATCGATCAGCAGCCAGTGAGTGCAGCGAATGCTCCGGCCGACGGATGGCTTGACACCAGACAAACAAGTGCAAGCGAGAGCCAGAAAGAGCACCAGGCACCTGCCTGAACATCGGCAACTAGCTGTAGTGCAGATATTCCCTGCCTTACCTTAAGCTGACAAGCCGGCGCTTACAGGCAGCCGTCGTGAGAAATGCCATTAGTGACCGAGAGGCCAAGCCAAGCAAGAAGCGGACGACCAAGTTGAAGTGGAAGACGGAGAAAAAGCAAAAAAAAACGAAAAAAAAAAATTTATGACTCGAAATCGGATCATCAGTGTTGAATTCAGGCGACGGGAGGGTTGCGCATCAATCATTAGAAAGTTGTTCGGCCCTGGCGGCTGGCGAGCTCCGGCCTCGAGGTTCTGGGCCGAGACTCTGATCGCTCCGAACTCTAAAGAAGAAATGTCGACGCTGATCGTTGTTTCCTGTTTTGCCATACAAGACGAGTGAAAAATTTGAAATTATGTGTCAGTGTCACAAACGAGATTCCAGATTGGATCTGAAGGGGTCCGAACGGAGAACGGACAGAGACGGGAAATTTGTGACAAATGGCATGTCTAGCTTCTTGGTGGATAGTATGGAGTTCATGATATTGATGGGATGGAGATGCGAGTCACATGCAACGCTGATCCCCGTTCGCGCCTCTCGTCCGCCCTCTTTCAGCCATGGCAGACGCCTAAGAAGCATGGACCAGGCACTGAAGCCTGGCAGTTTCCGGGCTTGCGGGCCACACGGCAGCAGCAAGCCCGCTGCAAGTTAGTGGCTCCAGGTGCTAACACCCCGGGGCCCAGGCGTCGAGATCCACCACCACCAACATCCACAACTGCACTCCAGTCAAGCCGGTCCATCTGTTGACGTGCGCCCGTCAGCACTCACTCAATCTATTCGAATAGGGACCTAAAAGTGGCTTCTTCGTGCACTTTGTCAATCTCGACGCTGCTCGACTTCTCTGGCTCTCTTGGTGTTCTCTGTTTTCTCTCCCTCCCTCGTTTCAGTCTTGACACTGTCGATGTGTTTCCTTCTTCATGGACATAGGGGCTTACTAGAGATATTCTGTGCTGTGTTTCCATTCTGCAGCCATGCCTCTACCTGTGCCATGACGGGCTGGAACTAATCTTTGCTCACGTATAGACCTTCTGCTGTGCCAGACTGCCGACTTGAAAACTCCTTAAATTATTTGTTTTGATTCCCTTGTGCGGAAACAATAATGACGCCTATATTGACGCGTGGTATTTCGGAGAACAGGAATCATCTACGGTGGTATTCCGCTCCATCTCCATACGTCGCTAAATCTTGCCATTCTTGGGAGAAACACCCCGAGAAGTCCGCTAAGCTAAATCAGGTAAACCTTTCCCGTGGCTTATAGGACCACAAAATAGGAAAAGCATCCTTGGATAACGAATCTATAGAAGCCAACAACTTGAAGTTTGTTGTATACGGAGATGACTATATAGATATAGACTGGGAGGATTGTAATAGACTAGCAAAACCAATTTAACAACGCAAGACATCATACCCATTTCTGCCATATATCTCATTTTGCATATTTCACGCTTTCAACTTTCAAAGCAGCATTCTACTGTTAAACAACCAAAGCAAGCCACAATGTCCGACACAGCGATTCCCTTCTCTTACCACGCCAAAGCTCAGACGGACTTCAAGATCCCTCTTCTCGCAGGAGACAATGCCTACCTCGGGGACGTCTTCTCGTCGGACAAGACCAACCCAGAAAAGCCGATATCCGCTGGCCTGTACAGACTCGAAAAGGGCGAGCCCCTCGTATATACGTACAAGTATGACGAGATGAAGATCTTTCTAGAGGGCGACATGACCATTACGGATGCCACTGGCCAGTCCGTCAAGGCCACCAAGGGCGACGTCTTCTTCTTCCCTGCCGGATCTACCATCACCTTCACAACGTCAGACTATGGCTTGGCATTTTACTGTGGCCAGAGGAAACACAGCGACTTCTAAGTGGTCAATATTAGGAATACGGTGGGATCTGTCCAGGATGACGATATCTATATGGTTGATATTGAAAATATACCTTGGGCTTGTGTTCAAGGAAATACATGTTTTCTCCTAGTGTAACTTTGAATAAAAACTAAATATACTGAGAAGTTTCGCCGTGACGCGTGATGATTTAGTCATTTTTTATGATTTCCACCTATATTGTAACGTTTTTGAATGATATTATGCCTGTCTGCAATAAGCACTGCCATAAATAAAGCGGAATAAATTCTTCCAACTGATACAACTGCCGAGTCCTTCGAAGAAACTGGCAAACACTAGGTTAGCTATGTTCAGCCGTTGACGTGGCTTAGATAGAAGAGAATCAAACCTGGGGCGGTTTCATCTCGGTGCTCAATACCAGCTGAAGTCGTTTCGTGCAGGGCTCCAGGGCTTCCGTGTTGTCGCTAAATCTATTCCAGGTCAGGAGTTCGCGGTACTCCACTTTCCTCAATGGGCTCGTGACGATAGGTATAGCAGCATCATATTTGCTGATCAGAATACTGAACAGTGTGGTCTCGTCTATGCACGCAACCGCAAATATCTCTTCGAGCATTATAGAAGCAATGAATCATTCTACACATTTGATCTATTTCGTTACCAAGGGAATTGCCGCACCTGGTCTTCCCGCGCCAAGTCTAGCCCTCTATCGACCTGCTTCTGGTGCTCATTGTCTAGATATTCCAGGAGCACCTCCTCATATCTCTCTTTGCCCTTGTACCGGCTGACGTCGTCTCCCCAGCTGCGGATCGCGCTGGCAAGCCGCCGCGGGACGTAGTCCTCCTGGGCGATATCCACAATCGGATGAAAGTACGTCCTGATGGTGAAGGCAATGGCACCGCTCCTGGGCAGCCGCCGGAGGGTCTGGCGCTCCGACCGGAAGTAGTGGTGCTCGATGGCCCTGTTCTTCTCGGCCGTCTGCCAGCTCAGGCCGGGGGCGTCCTCGTCGCCGATGCTCCAGGACCAGGGCAGGGAGTCGTCGACCTGGACGAAGTAGTTGTTGCGCGCGTAGAGCTCGTGGCAGGACAGGCGCGTGAAGAACTTCTTCATGCTGGACTCGAGCTTTTCCCTGAACTGCGGCACGTCGCCCGACGTGTGGATCTCGGACATGGGCATGCCAAACTTGTCCTCGAGCCGCCAGAATCCGGCCAGCAGGATGGAGCCCGCGAGGAGGTAGTACTCGCCGTCGGGCCTCTCGATCATGAGCGCGAGATCATCCTGGATGAGTCGTCCTGCCATGCACATCGGATCTTCTTTAAGCGGGCGCTCTGTAATGTTGAACGACTCGCCGGACCATAGGTTGTCGATGCCGACATCGGTTCGCTTAAACAATGATGGATATCGATCTGGCAAGTACCGGGCCAACTCCTCCAACAGTTCGAGGGCAGCCGGGTAAGCCTCGGGCGCGGTGCCGTAGCACTTGCTGCCACGTTCCTTTATCCTTTCGGTCTTGTCGTGATGATATTTGGCATAGTCACTGTCGAGCTCTATCCATTCATCATAGGGAGTTGAGCGCAAGCCCATGTTCACTATAGTGGTGGGTCAAGACGTTAGCTTCTTATTCTTATCAATGACATGCCCCTAGACGCTTTTATAGACGCGCTACAGAGATAAGCTATTTCCATAGTGATGGGGAAGAGATTCATGATGCGACCGGACTCTCTGGAATCACATAATCAAGTTCTGTAAATTCTGGAAACTCACCATTATACTTGGGCCCATATCGGAATGCTCGGTAGGGCAATGGCTTTGTAGAGGTGACATCCCAGTCAGGATAAGGCGCGACTGTCGGGAACTCGAAATCGGACGGAGTCCACTGGCCTGGCTGTCGCGGGGGGTTCTTCTCGCGCCGTTGCTTGCCAGCCACAGGTGTGCCGGGCGCACTCGACGGCCTTTCCTTTCTGCCAAGCAGTACGACCAAGGTGATGATTGATAAGAATAGCATCAACCATGGCAGGAGGAACGGCGACTGCGACAAGGAATACATGATGGCTGCCATTGTGTTTACTTTTTAGCGGGTCATCTCCTGAGTCGGCTGTCACTTTGGTGTCGATACTCCGTATCATCCGTGGGATTAACTTCTGTCTATATCCTACTTTCCCAGCCCATGCATACAACGGCAAGACGTCACTGATGACATGCGTACTGGCATCAGTCGTCCAGATAGTGCATGTCTCCCCACGGCAGCATGAGAATAGCAGCATAAGATTGCCTGATTAGGTATTCCTGATAAGAAGGGCTCGAGAAGACAAATAATCAAGACAAATTACCTATCATGTGGAAGCGCGACATTCGTCCACAGATAGATACAGTGCATCTGGCATTAGACTGGGAACTTCCCCGCATTTGTAGTGTGGAGGGGCCGTTTCACTCACTGTCTTTTGTCGCTATCTTGAGTCTTGTGCCCGTATCTTTCCTACGGGTTGATCAATCATAGCTGCGCTTGGCCGATCGATCTCCCACCCCAACCTAGCATATGCCGAGTTCGGGACGACGTTCGACTGGGACTGGGAGCAATCATGAGGCCTGTTAGACGAGCCAAGCGAACCAGACACGCCGGCCCTGGACCGTCCTGTAATCGCATTTGCACGGCTTCTGTTTGGGCTGGGTTACTTAACCCATTGGACCGCAGTTTCCCCAATCTGATGAAATCAGCAATCTTACCCTCCTCATCAAATGTCGTATGTTTTCCGAAAACGAAAGCAAATCCGATTTCCAGTCTGCCCTGGGCGCCCTGCCTCGAATGAACTCGGCAGCTGGGGGTGGGTACCGGCTATTTTTTCCTCTTTAGATCATGGACCATGATACTGTCGCTGCAGCTGTTGCGAATAAGCCCAACACGAAAAAGGTAAAGACGAGGTCTCGGAATGGATGTCTCTGTTGTAAGAGCAAGCGGGTAAGAACTGGTCCACATCACAAGATAAGATTACTACTTCCCGTACTGACACGACTTCTTCTAAAGCTCAAGTGTGATGAACAAAGGCCGGAATGCCTCATGTGCATCAAGAACAACCGCAAGTGCCCCGGGTACGCGCAGAACTTCAAGTGGTCCACCAAACATGAAAAGTCGTTGAGCGGCAGAGCAAAGGGGCCATCCAACCTGAAGGACCTGGTGACTGCCACCTCCAAGACTATACAGCCACCGGTTCAGGCCCCATCAGAAGTCCTGGAATTGAGTACCACTCCATCGTCGGACTCATCTCCTGCCAGTCAGTTCGACCCATCATGTCAGCAGGATGCACAACCACAGCCAGGCGATTTTCAGAAATCGCTGTCCCCGATACTCGATACCTTGATGCTGTCCGACTACGACTATGGGATCGAGGACTTGCTGCAAGACATCTGGCAGGATGTCCCCCAGCCAGCGTCAGCCAGCAAAGATGCAAACCCAAGCATAGATCAGTCGCTATGTTTGTTTAACGGCCCTGTTCCTGGGGATGTTGCCTCATATCTCTCACTGCAAAATGGTATGCCTGCTACCCCACATCACCAGCCTATATTTTCTCAGCAGATTCCGCGCACCATCAACGACCGTTCATCCCTGCTTGTCGAAGAGTGGTTTCGCAACGTGTGCCCGATGTGGTCGAGCTTCGACTCGGATTCGAATTTGAACCGAAAACTTGCGTTTGACACTTGGACCCGCTCTGAGACAGTCATGAACTGCCTACAGAGCATGAGCGCGACGTGCTTGAGTAGCCAAATGCCGGCAATGCGACAGGTGGCAGTCTCATACCTTCAATCAGCCACCAACGCACTGCAGAAGGAGCTGAGACTCACTCGGGAACAGCCAGTCAAGAAATTTCCCACCGAGATCCTCCTCGCATTGTGCTGTATTGGAACCGCAGCATGTTGGATAGATACCAAGCGCATCGGGAAAGAGTTTTTGCGCGAGGCCAAAACTGTGTTGAAGCGTCTGAACGTGTCCCAAGATCTATCGACCCAAGATAGGCAGATGTTGTCGTTCTTTAACAACAGCATCATCTACTGGAATATGTTGGTGGCTGTGGTCTCCGATGACAGGGACGATCTGGGCGTCCCGAAACTAAAGGAACCACAGACCAAAGAAATGGTCACGGTCCATCCGTGGACGGGAGTCTCGGCGACAGCACAGCGGCTTTTCACCCAAGCTGTACGCCTCTGCCGCCGCTTTAGATGGAACCTGAGGCAGGGTTCTATTGGCACTATGCAAAACCTGGAAACCGCACTGAAGGATATTAGAGAAGCGCAAAAGGTGGAAGAAGAGCTTCTCGGCTTGGAGCACTACCAGCCTCACGAGATATTGGAAACTGGGGATCGCATGTCTCCGGTGGCCGACTTTATCAACGTTGCCGAGGGATACCGGCTGGCCTCGCTGGTTCAGCTCTACCAGACCTTTCCGGATCTGGTGACGAGAAGGTTGCCCGAGGATGCCGCAGGATCTCCCGGATTCGTTCCGTGGGACAACTGGATCGTCCCATTGACTCTCAGACTTGTCAACACTCTCAAAACGGTTCCAGTCACTTCAGGCACGCGCTGCATTCAACCGTTGCTATATCTATCAGCTAGCACTGGGTTGAGGTTTGATGCAGAGACTTTGGTGCAGCAACACCGCATCGCACAGGCCACAACCTTGGCTCCTGGCGGCGATTTCCCCAATACTAGAGAGCCGCAAGTGACACGACTTTCCATCGAGGTCACTCATGCTCGGCGATTCGTCATGGAACGACTCTCGGCGTTGGAGCATTCCCTGCCCCCAGCGCCTGTTCTTGTCGCAAAGGACTTGGTCACTGCTGTATGGAATGGCTACGACAGCGACACACCAGGGGCAAATAACACCCACTGGATTGATGTTATGGAGGATTCTGACTTGAGGACCATCTTTGGCTAGGAGCGGCGTCTAGCTCGACACCGTGGTCCTTCACGGACAAGGCAGAATGCACAACACTAAAATGAAAGGAAAGAAAATGAAACAGGGAAAAAAAAAACATATCATGTCACTATCTAGGTACAGTAGGTACAAATTGAAGTCCTACCACCAAATGGTCGTTCTTGCCCTTTTGGATTTCGGCGTGATGGTCCCACGGCGAGAAGCCGCAATGGTCTCCCACAGACCAATGGTTGTGTCTCAATAGACGAGGGCTGAAGCAACGTTGCTTCTCGAGCGGGTGGCTTCAATGCCGCTGACAGCGGGCGGAAATCAGAGACAAAACGGTTGAGCATGTATCGAAACTTTGTGGATTGGATTATAACGATTGTAGGAAGCAAGTGGATCTTCGCGGCAACCTTAACCCTCACGAGGTAGACGGACAGTCTTTATGCTCATAAAAAGATCTTGTCTGGTTCGCAGTGGGACTTGATGATCAAATTCAAGCGCATGCAGCGTTCCTCTGTTTCACAATAATTTTACACCTTGCGAGGCCATACGCTCAGGTCGCAAGAGCTTTCTTTCTTCGACAACCATACGGCTTGCAAACTGTGGTGCCATTTCGATCTGGAAAGAAAACCACAAGCAGCAAATGATTATTTCTATCTGTGCCAGCCCCGCCATTACCTTGACTGTTGCGATCTGTTTTGGGAGTTTGTCCAGTCACAGAGCCTGACAGGTAAGGAATAAATAGGTAGGTATGTATAAGCCCCACCTCCCGAGCACGGTCATGTGTCAAGTATGGCGCACGGGATGTTAAGACAGGCAAAGCAAACGACAGCTGTGGTATTCACGGTCATAATTCAGACTCTTATGAGTATATCCTTCCGTGGTGATCATTGAAAGAAGCAGTTCACGGTCTGACAGGGACGCTATACACAGGAAACTAGTTACTTTGAAACCCACCTATTCATTGGCACAGCTTCCATTGAATTGTGTGATGAATCTTCCCCTGAAGCCTGTTTAATCAAAAGTCATCCTTCCTAGGAGGGATCCGTATTTGAGCTGCCGCAGGCTTGGTATTCCCACAGCCGAAGCTTTAACTTGCAGTGGCGGTCATGTCGTGCCATAGAGTGAAACATTTCAGACATGGCGAGGAGTAGACCACATACATGATAATATTATCCCAATTGGAACTGAATATGTCAGCTCTCCTTCACGATTCGTCGAACTATACATGTCTGAACCTTGATCCCGCAGCCAGTGATGTCTCAATCCCTTCACTTGTCTTTGAAGTTTTCCTAATAGGAAACAGTACCTATGCATTCGTAAAAACTCACGGTAGATAGTATTTCGGATTTCATTTAGTATATAAGGCCGACTTTTTTCCCTGTTCCTAATCAGAGACGACCAAGCAACGCTCAAGAGCTCAGTCATCCAATCAAGATTATTAGATCACTGACAAATCTCAACATGAAGTGGACATCAGTCATCAGCATCATCGCCACCCAGGCTGCTGCCGTCCAGGGCCTGACCATCTCGGTCAGCGCGGCGCTGCCCACGACTAGCACCTCGGTCAGCATCGCCAACCCGACCGCACTGCCCCCGCTCGTCTGCCCGCCCAACCCGGTCTTCCCGCTTCCCATCACCTCCGACCGCTGCGTCCTGGGCTGCGTCGCCGACTTCATCAAGGCCTTCCAGGCTGCCTCGACCCGCGTCTGCCCGGCCATCTACCCGCCTCCGCCCTACTGCTCTCGTCCCGTCGAGAAGGCCGTTGCGGCGCTGCGCCAGTGCGTTCTCGGCTGCGGCCGCTTCAATGTTCCGCGTAAGTCACTCCCCTCGTGCGCGCAGTCAAGATTGGGATTTTGATGGAGATGTACAGTCCCGACCACGGCTGATCTCCTGTCTGTTGTCTTCTGTCCTCTTGAAGTCGAGGCAGTGGCATAACCGAGGCTTGAGAGACGCCTGTGAACGATCAGAATCGATGCAGTTCAATCACTCTGGATACCAGCAAGAATTCAAACGATTCGATCAAATTACTGAGGATTGCTTTTACTTCTGGACCTGTTGTGAATGGGCCGGGCGAAACGTTCTCGGATGAACTAGATTGGCCATCAGAGCAAGATCATGGACTGCTTCACAGTCTAGCTACTCAATCCATGGCAGTCTTTTTGACTGATTACAGTAATTTGCATGATGTTCTGAATGATACTTGAAATCGCGTTGGGTCGAACAAGATGGCCATTTAGAACCAAAATTTATCCAGATAATGAGACGGTTGTTGTCGTTTCCTGAACGTATTTGGATTTATGGCAGTAAATTAGAACGTTGGGTGTAGATAGGTATGTGATAGCTCGATATGGCTGGATGAGAAAAGATCATTCAACAGTTGACTCAATTTAGCTCAAGCAGTCAGATCAAGATGTTTTTAGCGAGCTTACTTACCATAATGTATCTGTCTAATTTTAGCGAGTGGAGAGTGTCTGCTGTGCCACATCGATAACAAATTGCAATCCTTCGAGAAATATAGAAAATTTCCAGGACCAACAAGCGTTTTACCTTTCTCCCTTCGCCACATGTCTGACCTCCAGCGCTGGCAGCATCAATATGACCGCTAACTGGGAGAGAAACAGCTGTTTCAGCCAGCAAGCTCTTGTCGCTTTCCTTGTCGCGATCCTGGTGTATTATCTTGGACGTCTTGTATACAATGTCTACTTTCACCCGCTTGCACGGTTCCCAGGACCGAAACTGGCTGCGATTAGCGACATCTGGTGGGGCTGGGCCAGGTCCGTTTCTGTTTTGCCATGATTGCCTACCTACCTATCGATGGCAGCATGGAAGCTGACAAGTGGACGTGATAGTACTTCAGGAAGATATCCCTGGATTATAGAAGATGCGCTCAAGAAATATGGTAGCGGACCAATTATTCTCGATGAATTGGCCCGAGCGGGTAACTGATGATAACACAGGCGATGTTGTCCGTATTGCCCCAAATGAGCTCGTCTTTCTCACGCCCCAGGCGGCGAAAGGTCAGTGGTATTTGTTCTAGACACAAAGTGGTACCACGAAAGAATTGCTCAATCGATACAATACACAGATATATACCTTGCGCAGGAGAAACACCTCGAGCGTTTTGTCCAGGTCGGGTATGACGCTCTGGACACGGGCGACGGCGGCATCAGTGGCGAGCCCAACCCTGCGAGGCACTACGAAGTCGCCCGAAAGGTTGCACCGGCGTTTAGCATGAAGAGCTTCAAGGCGAAAGAGCCGGTTGTGCACAAACATATCGATGTCTTTATTCAAAAGATGCTCGAAATCGGCGACCGAGGAAAGGGCGCCGAGCTACGGCAATGGTCGGACTGGCTCGGGTTGGACCTTTCCATGTCAATGACCTACGGTGCCGATATGGGTCAGATGCAGGGTAGTGAGTACCGCCAGATCAAGTTCTCACTTTAGCCATTGCTTATGAGGAGTAGCGAAGGATTCCGTATTCCTGAAGTCCACGCTCAAGCTGAATCTTTTCTTGACCATGAGCCAGATCACGAGGAAGTTTCGCATATTGACCCCTCTGATGTATCTCACCATTCCGCCATCGATCTGGTCGTCGTTACCGAAACTCATGGCCATGAATTCTGAAGATGTCAAAGCCCGCATCGCACGTCGCGGACAGACAGAGGGCTTGGATTACTTCGAACAACTTGTTCCTGCAGACAAGCCCGTGCCTCAGGAAAAATCGGAATTGCTACATTTGCAAAATGTACTGGGGCAGCTCTTGCTGGCTAGCTGGCAGCCCCTGTCGAACCAGTTTTACAGTCTCATCTTCTTTCTTCTTAGCGAGCGAGATGCTTATAATTCGTTGGTTCAGGAAGTGAGATTTGCATTCCGTGACTACGATGAGATTACCAGTGAGACCACGGCGAAACTGGAGTACCTGAGGGCATGCTTGAGCGAAAGCTTTCGTCTACATCAGGAGACTGTCGATGGCTTGCCTAGAGTGAGCCCCGGCGCCATGGTAGATGGTGAATATATCCCTCCAGGTGTAAGTCTACTCGATAGCCTTCACAGCCACAATCTTCGAAATTCCCTCCAACTGACTTTGACTGTCACAGGTGACCTGCCAGATCAGTTATTTCGCAGCAGCGAGAAGTGAGCGCTTCTTCACTGAACCGCTAAAGTTTCGCCCGGCCCGGTGGCTATCGCCAGATCACTCGCGGTTCAGCGCAAAGTACAAAAAGGATGATCTCAAAGCCTCCAAACCATTTAGCCAGGGCCCGAGGGGCTGCCCCGGAGGGCATATTGCATCGTCTGTGCTTAGATTGTTCGCGGCAAAGGTGTTGTGGCAATTTGATCTGGGCATGGCTCCAGGGCAAGACATATCGTTTGAGAAAGATTTCAAGTTCATGACCTTTTGGGAACGGCCGCAGTTCTTCGTGCAATTCAAGCCCGCACATCGACCGCTCATGTGAGGGTCAAGCCAAAAGAAGTTTACGGAATATACATTTTGCGCTAGGCGATCTAATACTATTCCTTTCACTGAGAGTTTGAAAGTGCTATCGCCTAGAGCTTGGCTTGGTCCGTCATGACATCCCTCAGAAGTTTGAGAGCCTCGACGGCAAACCTCTGCATGTTGGCAACCCTATCGTTGCCAAGGCCGGTGTTGAGCTCACGGACAAAAGTGCCCTTGTCGCAGTCGACCGCCAGTGCGACATAGCCCGGTGTGCGATTGGGCGTGTCGCCTCCCGTTGGACCAGCTTCCGAAGTGTCAGCTCTGGTTACATTCGCTGCATTATAGCTGATGGAAAGAAATACCTGTGCCACTCTCCGAGATGGTGTATGTGCTGCCTAGGTCTTTGCGAACGTGCTTGGCGAGCCCGCTCACGATGTCCGTCGTGGGGCCCTTGTAGCCCTTGACGGTCTCCTGAGTCCAGCCTGCATATGCGAGTCGCGACGGCAAGGTGTACAGCGTCAGGCCGCCTTTGTAATAGGCGCTTGCCCCGGCCGCCGTAAGCAAGCTGCTGCTGATGAGGCCGCCGGCGGCAGTTTCCGCGACGCTCACTGATTCATTTCGGGACTTCAAGAGCGATGTGACTTCGTCCAGTATCGTCTGTATCTCGGCAGGGGGGAAAGACATGGCTGCGGGATGTGGGATTTTGGACAACAAGCAGTTCAAGTGCCTAAGGTTAACTTGCCAGTAGACAGAACTGAGAAGACGTTAACCAGGTGTCAGTACAACGTCTGTTCGGCTCTCTCGGGAGGAGGCGCGGGGGGCGTGGGGCATAACCGTCATGTTGGTAATCAATATTGTACGGTACCTGGCTGGGGTCTGCGCACAGTTGTCGATCATGGCTAAAACTCGCGATCTAGAAATAATTAAAAATGTCACGAATGAGATATCCAGATGTGAGAAGACTGATTTATCACAAGCTTCATCACCATTGGAAAACAGCCATTCCAGCTGTTTTAACCCCATTCTAGTTACGTGTACCGGGCCTAGGTATGTATCACGTATCTCCCACCATGTCACTACATTAGGTAGTATAGCGCCGGTGCGGCAGCTTATACCGCTCAGTGTATAATACGGGGCCGGGGTGGTTACAACAGTACATACAACAATTTACATAGCTACAGAAGACATGCCGCATGCCAAACAACAAATTCCATCGTGTTTTCAATATCTGCATGTTATAATTAGCATGGCGCATAGACGTATATCAAAGTCTACTGGTTCGAGACTCATGCTCAATGATACCTATCAATGGAGATAAGCGACAATCACCTTCCGCCTCCGGTGGGGGTTCCGTGGCAGCGAGGCCTGGAAAATCCAGGTCAGGATCCCGTACTCAGCATCCAAGATTTCCCATTCCAAGGTCTGGCTTGCAGATTCTACGGCGACTAAACCGATTGGCCCCCCAACCACTCGGGCGCCGCCGGTAGCAGCCTCATCGCGTGCTGAGGCAGCATTGCGAAATTTCGGCGCCCACGTACCCATTCGGCTGTCCATTCGGCTGCCCTTGGCGAGGACGCGAGTCCAGGACGGATCCAGGTGCTCAGTTCGTCTTGGTCGTTCTGGATTCCCAGCTTAGTCACATTGCGAGACCGGATCTCGTCAGCTTACAAGACAATGTGCATCCTCGAGATGTCACGGTGAGGCGTCTTCACATGTCCATCCTGATGTCTTTTCACTGGTTCGACATAATCAGACTGCAGGCAGGAATATGGCCAGACGAACATCTCGGCTAGTAGTAGCTGAAAAGGTATCGAAAACCGACCAGGTTTCCCGTGTCGCCTTAGCGGTGAGTGAGCTGTCTATGCAGGTGTAGGATGGAATACAGGTCTTGGCCGCATGTGGGCATCTGCTCATGATGACAAGCCATACGATGCACGCCAGCTCGGTTCACGGGCGAGATGCTCGCTTAGAGCTTTGCTATCCGGTCCAAGGTATCGCGACTGCGAAAAGTCCGGTCGATGCGAATTATCTCGGTTTCCATGAGATGGCATGATCGCAAAGGGGCCCCCTCTCTCTACCTATATAAGAAGCGCCGTGTCTATCATTATGGCCAAAATGTGTGGTGGTTCGTCGTGACAAGTCTCTCGTTTAGTTCTTAATCTTCGTTCGTTTGATTCTCATTGTCTGAGAATTTGTTGCGACTTAAGTCTCTCAACAATGGCCATCTCAAGAATACTCAAGCTCATTGCCTTGGGGCTCAACCTCAGGGCCATAAGCGCTCTCACGGATTGCCCAACAGCTGTGTCTTACTACACAGATACTGATGGGGCGAGATATGCAACCTGTGCAGGAACCGATCTCCAAGGAACAAGTGCGTTGATCACGAGTAGTGTTGCGACCTCGTCAGCGTGTGCTCAGATTGTAGGTCTATATAGTCTTCCTCAATGCATTCTGTATGCATCATCTCGGAAGACTTCTCAAGCTTACTTGCAGTACAGTGCAGCGCCAACACGACATGCACCAAGGCAGTCTATGATACGACAGGCAAAAAGTGTCATATCAAAGACACCACAGCGACGTTGACCTGGGTTGCTAATACACAATTCAACGTGATCTATATAAACAATACCTTTGCCGAAGGCACCATCATTGCTAGGTGTCCTTTCACTGGTACGTGCTACCCGACGTGGCCTGTTAAAGTGATTAATCTAATTTCCTCTCTTTTTCAAGGTACCAACTATACTGGGACTGCTGGGGTCTATTCTACTTGCCCTGATACTGACCTTCAGGGCACAAGTCTTCAAATCGTGGGAAGTATTGCAACATCTGATGCCTGCGCGAAGCTTTGTGACACGACCAGCGGATGTACTCAAGCTGTATATGACAAGACCGGAAAATATTGTCATATCAAGGACACCACAGGACTATTGACTGTAAGAATTCCATCTTGGACAGAATACAGGATGCATGTTACAATGGCTGACCCTCTTAGTGGGTGTATAACAAGAAATACAACGTGGTCAAGAAGAATGTCGCGGCAACACCCGCAACGACCGGACAGTGGACAGACCTGATCCGCTTCCCCATCATCCCGGTGGCAGCTTACATTGTGCCAGAGACGCCCGACACCAGTAGGATGCTGGTCTTTTCCTCCTGGGGCGCGACCACGTTTGGCGGCGCCGGCGGTTACACGCAGTTTGCGGACTACAATTGGAAGACTGGAGCCATCTCTCAGCGCCAGGTGTCCAACACGGACCACGACATGTTTTGCCCAGGCATGAGCCAGCTCCAAGACGGCAAGCTGGTGATCACAGGCGGATCCGATGCGGAAAAGACGAGCATCTACGATCCGGTGACGAACGCATTTACGCGCGGCCCCGACATGAATATCGCTCGTGGATATCAGGCTTCTACTACCCTGTCGAACGGCAAAATCTTTACCGTGGGTGGGAGTTACTCCGGTGGCTATGGAGGTATGCTTCAGGTTTTCTGAGATTACAGACAAGTACTAAAGTTCTTTCAGGCAAGCTTGGAGAGATCTATGATCCCTCCGCAAACACGTGGACGATCCTCAGCGGTGCACTCGTTGACCCAATCCTGACTGATGACCACGAAGGTAAACATCTTTGGTACAAGTCTCTCACTACCAAAGTGACATGCTGACATGCGATTCTTTGATAGGTATCTGGAGAGAGGACAACCATGCTTGGCTCTTTGGATGGAAAAACGGCTCTGTTTTCCATGCCGGACCATCCCGAACGCAACACTGGTATGACACAGCAGGCAACGGGTCGATCGTGACTGCCGCCACCCGCGACACTGACGATGCCATGTGTGCGATCAACGTCATGTAAGACGTGGGGAAAATCTTCTCGGCCGGAGGAGCATCCGACTATGATGACAGCACGGGATGGACGTCGGCGCACATCACGACGATCGACTCTCCGTACACCGCCGCGACCGTCGAGCGTGTAACCAACATGACATGTTAGAGTCCTTTCTGAAACATTAAAACTAGAGAGCTAATTGGTGGTATCAGACGCGCGAGCATTTGGCAACGGCGTTGTGTTGCCCGATGGAAACATTATTGTGACGGTACGTACATGAATCTGCTCCATGACATTTCCAATGGTCTAACTTATTTATTGTACATAGGGAGGTCAAAAGGTTGCTCATGTGTTCACTGACACTGACGGCGCACTTGCTGCTGAGCTCTTCAATCCGTACACCAAGACTTGGGCAACACTAGCCAAAGCAGCCGTCGCCCGTAACTGTGAGTATTCATACCGAGGCACGATCATATCGGGCACCGAATATCTGCCTGTATTTGTGTTTCCGCTGAGCCCGTCAACATAAATGAGAAAACATTTGTGGTTTGTGTCACTAACTCTGATATCCTTTTAGATCACAGCGTGTCGCTTCTACTTCCCGACGGAACAGTCTTCAGTGGAGGCGGAGGACTGTGCTACGTCGGAGCCCCAGGCTCTTCGGACGCTGCCTGCAACAAGGCCGTCGACCACGCAGATGGGCAGATCTTCAGCCCCCCGTACCTCTTCAACTCGGACAACAGCGCCGCGACGCGCCCCGTCATCAGCTCCGTCTCGGCCACGGCAGTCAAGGTCGGCGGCAATCTGAGCGTGAACATGAGCTCGTCGGCCACCGTCAAGTTTTCCTTGATCCGCGTCGGCAGCGCCACGCATTCTATCAACTCGGACCAGCGGCGGATACCCATCTCGACGACGACTCAGAGTGGGACGCAGTACAGCTTCACACTGGAGAAGGATAGCGGGATCCTGTTGCCTGGCTTCTATTACCTCTTTGCGCTGTCGAGCACTGGTACGCCTTCTTTGGCCAAGACCATACAAGTGACACTGTAAGGCGACGTCTTTTCGGCGAAGCCAACAAGGCATCACATATTTGAATGAATCTTTTGGCGCACTAATCGGGGAATATAATATCGAGTACTGGACATAGAAGGTAATGCTATACACGAGGGTTTTGGGGAACGAACATGAGTAAACGAGCGCATGAAGTTACATTTAATCATACAATAGACAAATGTTAAGCAGCATGCAACGCGGTCTGCGTATAACGAAGCAGACAAATGTGACCTGCTGCATAACGCATTGACTAGCGCTTACACAACTCTATGATGTGCGTGCGTGTTTACTTATATGTTGGAGAAGATCTTTTTATGCTTGGTCGCGACAGCATCTTTTACATACTCCATGTGACTGAGCAATTCATTGCAGTAAACGGACTGAGAGCTTCATTCCAAGCCCACTCTTCTGTAAAATGGCCGCAAATATCCTTGAAGAGCAAATCAACCTCAAACAAATATCCTCACACTCATACACCATCTCATCTCATCACGATTGGAGCATAGGGCCCTGTAAGTATTTTCTTGGCCCCAAGAACCTCAATGTATGAGCATAACGCTGATGCCGAAATTCACCAGCTCTTCACGGGGGTTCAGTAGCCGCCGCAATCCACCATGTCGCCTCAACTCACCTCGCCACCACCTTGGCCGCGCAGAAGCAGCCCGACATCCTCACCATGCATTTCCAGTTCCTCCGATCCTGCGGGCTGCGCGACAGCACCATCGCCGTGACGGATCTGCGCCTGGGCGCCGGCACCAGCAACCTCCAGCTGCAGCTCTCCCAGGGCGGCGAGGTCAAGGTGATCGCGCTGGCGACGGCGGTCAACTTCGACACCGTCGGCGGACCCTCGGCGCCGACGTCGTGGGCGCTGTCGCCGCGCCCCAAGCCCGTCGACCTGGACAAGATCCGGGCGCGGCGGCCCGACGACAACTGGCTCCCGGTCGTCGTCGCCGGCGAGGTCGTCCCGCTGACCCGGCGCATCCTGTGCCTGAACCCGCGCGAGGGCTTCCCGCGCGACGGCGTCTGCGACGCGTGGAATGCGTTCCTGGGCGGCGAGCGCATCGGCGCGACGCACCTCGCCCTGATGGCCGACGTCATCCCGTCGCTGCCGGACACGCTGCTGCGCAACGGCGGGCTGTACGACGCGCGGGCCAACCTTGCCGCGATGCGGCGGCTCGAGGGGGAGCAGGCGGAGGAGGACCGCGGCGCGCCCGTGGTGCTGAGCAACAGCCTGCGCAGGGCCGCGGGGGCAAGCGTCTTCAACCACACCGTGACCCTGGACCTCGAGTTCAAGCGGAGGCTGCCCCCCGGGGGCGTCGAGTGGGTCTTTACCCGGGCGGAGATGCGCATGCTAAAGGATGGGAGGGGCGACGTCGATGTGACGCTGTGCGACGAGAAGCTAGATATACTCGTCCTGGCGCGTCAGGTCGTCCTCGTGCTAGAGTCCAAAAGGAAGTTTGGGCGCGGGAAGGGGCAGGCGAGGTCGGCGCTCTGATTTCGGGATTCTAAGCGATCCGTGAGAATCCGGTCCAATGGTAGGGAAATGTTGATGACGAGGCAAGCGCAGCAAGTGATGTATTTCGAGGTTCAGGTCAATGAATCAATCTGATTTCCATCATTATTATTAGGATTAAACAATTGTCAAGATCTCCAGCTACAATGAATATCCTACACAGGAATCGCATCGTCCCAAAAGTCCAAGTCCAAGTCAGGACACGCGCTGTCGTAGCTCGTAGCATTTACAAAGGTGACGCTGTCACTGTTCCCACTGGCCACCAGACCCAGCGTCGCCGCACCCGGAGCGTACTGAGGCCAGCCGAGGACATCTGTAGGACCGCTGGCCGCATCCGCCGCGAACGCCCTCCAAGCACTCGCCATGGTCGCCGTAATGTCGGCTTGCGCCTCGGCGGGCGCCACGCCGCTGACGAGCTCCGAGTTGCCCGTGACCATGTGTATCTCGACGCCGTGGTAGGCGCCGCTCGAGGGCGGGTCGTACAGGCGCGTGTTCGCCCAGTCGGCCATGTTGCGGAGCCGGTAGGTGGGGACGCCGGCCCGCGACCGGTAGTAGCCCTCGGCAGCGGCGGCGCAGGTGAACGTCTCCTGCTCGAACTCGGTCCACGCGGCCTCGCTGAGCGTGTTGCCCTGCGCCAGCGCCGAGATCCGGTAGAACCCGGACTCGTGGTCGCCGTGGATCTGCAGGTACGGGACCCTGGCCAGGTCGCCGGCCTGGGCGCGGGACACGTACGCGGCGTCGGTGAACCACGTGACGTTGTCCTGGGTCGCCTGGAACTGCGGCTGCGAGCGCGCCACCGAGCTGGTGGCGATGGTCGGCACCTTCTTCACGGCGGCCAGGATCTGCTGGAAGGTGATGTTGGGGGACCGCATGCACTCGAGCGTGAGCCCGGAGCTGCCGCAGCCCAGCGTGCCCGAGACGTTGTACCAGTTGGTCGCGGCCAGCTCGAGCGTGTTGGTCGGGAAAGACAGCTGGTTGCCCGAGTGCGAAGCGAGTCCCGCGACGATGGGCTTGTCCTTGAATGCGTAGGCCCAGTTGCCCACGGCCGCCGCGCCAGACGACTGGCCGAACAGCGAGATCTGGTCTGGGTTGGCGCCAAAGGATCCGATGTTGTCCTTGACCCACTGCGCGGCCGTGTGGTGGTCGAGGAGGCCGACATTCTGCGTGCCCTCGGGTGCTCCAGGGAATCCGAATATGTTCATTCGGAAATTGAAAGTGACAAACGCGGCATCCTGAGCGGCGACAAAGTTGGCGCCATTGTAAAATGGTGTGTTGGAAGTGCCAGATGTATGTCTTCCGCCATGAATCCACATGAGCACCGGGTGGCTGGCATTCAGCGCATCGGCCTTGATCCAGACGTTGAGCTTGAGGCAGTCCTCGCTCTGGGTGTGATTCGTCTTCGTGGTGGAAACAAAGGCCGTGAATACATCTTCGTACTCTGCCGTGGCATTGGGATAAGCAAACAGAGAAGATGGGTTTTGAGGGCAGTCAGCGCCCTAGGTAGTTCTGTTAGCAAAATTGCACGGACTTCACAGTCTCATATGAGAATGATTACAATCAACTCACCCAGGTGTCCGCAGTAAAGTCACCGGTCAGGTTCCGCGCCTCCGGTGCCGCAAAGCGCAGCTCGCCGACAGGAGCGGCGGCGTACGGGATTCCGAGAAACTCGCAGACTTCCGGTTGGACACTACTCCGGTGCCCGATGATTCGGCCATTGGGGGTCGTCACGACACAGTCTGTTGCGGCAGCGCCATTTGCGCCACCCGCCAGGGACGCAGCTAGGAGGGTAGCCAATGGCGCCCATGAAGAAGACCTGCCGATCATCTTGGCGGCTGAACAATAGTCTTGTTTTCAATGCCGGCTGTGTTGTCGGTGCCGGTTTCGAATTGAACCTGACAATATCAGATCAGAATTGCCTAGTATGCCCAGGTAACAAGCTCGTGTCGAACGAAGAGCGGCAAAAGGGAGCTTCACCGAGTCTCGCAAACGACCTTGGGGGTCGAGACTAGCAATACAATCGAAATTTCGCATTTTCATTACAGGTCCCCTGCCGTTATGGGGTCCTTCGGCTGCGTATAGCCCCCTGTTGGCGAACCTCGGATGCAGACTGTGGATAACCTCGCACCAATCGGACGCCGGCCCGACAACCTGGTTCGCGATATTGCTCCCCCAGTCCCCATCGACAGGAACTTGCGAGATAAAAGTCGGGGATTGAGATTTCGGACCGATAATCATGTGTATAACTCATGTATAAAAGGATTTCATGCTTCGCTTCAGCTTGTACGGACGATCGGGTTCTTGCAATCGCCGTGTCTCGTCTTGGGCGCGCAGGCTAAGAGGTTGGGATGAAATGGAATGAAGATCATTGAGAAATCACCAGGCATTTCAATCCCAACGCGAATTCTGTAGCCAAGAGACCCACCTCGGCCGCTGTCATCGTGGCTAAAATATATAACACCCATGTCGGTGCATGCATGCCTGGTTCCTTCACTATTCTTGAGACAATAGCTCACCGGCACGTGTTTTTCTCCCAACTTGGTTCCCCTATCGCCGCGGCTTCCGCAGGTGTATGTCATCGTCTCGCGGAGTGATAAATCCTCGAGGCCGACATCTCTCTCAAGATGGGATGAGGATTCCAATACAATGTCATTTGTTCCGAATTCTTTCGGTGTGGGCTTTCCTACCGACGAGGTCGATAATGGCGGATACATATTGTTCATCACCGGAACGGTGTTTGTCATCGTGGCCGGCCTTTTTGTCGCCCTGAGGTTTTGGGCCCGACACCAAAACGGCAACATTGGATCCGATGATCTATGTATACTTGCTTCTTTAGTATGTCGACAGCCACCTGTGAAACTCTGGTATACAGTGACTAACCCGTGTAGTCATTTTCGATTGTCTTGACGATATGCATGAACCTCGGTATGCGTCCAGTATATGTATCAATTGGCATATCCTCGCTGACTTGCCAAAAGCCGTTGAGAATGGTTATGGCGTGAGCAAGAAGAAATTGACCAAACCGCAAGTCCGGGAAGCACTAAAGGTCTGTCTCCTTACATCGATGACGAAAAATTTGAATCCTGCTCACAGTACCGCATGTAGTGGTTCTTTCTCGCTCAAATCTTCTACAAGATAGTCATCATGCTCACAAAAGTGTCGCTACTGCTGCTTTACCTGCGCATTTTCGTCTCCAAACAATTTCGCATCGCGACATATGTAATGTTGGCAATTGTCGGGTGCTGGTCGATCGGCTCAATCGTCGCGACGATATGCCAATGCATCCCAATACAAGCCAGTTGGGACTCCTCGATCACTGAGAAAACTTGCATCAACAGCGATGCTGCCTGGTATCAATATGGTATCACAAATATCTTGACAGATGTAGCAATACTTACCCTACCTATCAAGCCAATCTTGGAGCTTGAATTGCGTCACAGGGACAGACTGGGGGTGTTGGGGGTCTTTTTGTTGGGTTTTTTGTGAGTAACTGTGTCTGATTCCCCATTCATTGCGGGCAGCGTCTGACAATTCCAATTTTCAGAGTCTGCGTCATCAGCGTCTGCAGGGTTGCCGTCGTAGCAAATTCGACCCAGCTCAAAGCGGACCAGACAGGCAATTTTATACCCAGATCAACATTGACGCTTGTGGAAGCAGACTTCGGCATCATCTGTGCCTGTCTTCCACTGTTCCGACAGCTCCTTCGACTGCTCTGCACAGGACATAGATTTACCCGGAAGTCTCAGAGCTATGAGCTTCCAGACGCGGCCTCTGGCCCGCCTTTCGCGCATCCTGTGGATTCAAGAACTGAACTCGGGGCTATCAACGAAGCTGGAAGAGAACGGCCAGACTCGGCACCAAGTAGTAGCAGTATCGGCCGCGAGCATTATGACAAAGAATATAGTCCGTAAAATTAGATATGCCAATAAATCAGCATAAAAGCCATCTGGACTAACGGTTGTGTCATATTGCATCATGGGCTGAGCTAATTTTCAAATCCTGCTGACGTCTATGGCGGTGTGCATTGTGAATGCATACGGTCGATCAAAGCACGCATCCCACGATGTGTCGCCTGAAGTCCAAAATCGCTCCAAAACCTGCTTTGCGACTATGGGTGCGTACAGTCCGGAGAATCGACTGAGCTCAGGCAGCTGAGCCGATACAAACGCTCGCATGTTACTATCGCTGTTTGATCCCGCAACACCGAGGACGATCAGTGGCCACAGCATGAACCTTTTGAGACTTAAAATTTGCACCCCACTGGAGAGGAGTGACTTGAGCTCCTGCGCCGAGGCCCTGCATCTTTCTTGAAAGATGGGGACATCGGTCGATAAGAACAAGCCTTGCAGCGACAATATGAAGTATATAAGCACTGCTCTCTTGTATACATCCCCACTGATTTTCCAGTGCTCGGTGGAAGCGGGCTTGGACTCGGCCCAGGCGCTGGAAGAGAATTTGTCGATCTTTGCCAATGTGGTATGCGCTTCTCGTCGAAGCTCCTCGACTTCATTCTTGGCAGTAGTTTGCTTTGAGACGCGCATCCTGATGCGATTGATATGTACGATGCTGCCAAATAAGTCTGGAGGGCATAGCTGGAAGGCAAACACATTATGCCCGTACTGATCCAACAGAGCCTGTAACTCCTCAAGCTGTGAATCGGACATTACTATTTCCAACGATGGTGAGGTCGTGTTCGAAATCACTGCAATGCTTTGGAAAGTCAATTTCGATACCGCTGACAGTCGTGTCCGGTGTGACTTACTAGGAGAAGCTGAGAAGCATCGACTCAAGACTCGGAGACATGGCAAGTTGATGGACGCCACCTCTGAGTCGAATGAGCTGTTCCAAGGCCCGGAAGTGATAATTCCAGTCACGTGAATAGCCAGCCTGGGTCTTTGTCCCATGTCAATTGTGTGCAGTCACCAAACATATCAGTTACTTACGTCAGTAAGCAGGAGTGTCATAACACTGGCCATAACAGCATCAGTTTCTCTCTTGTTTCCATCTTCGATGTCCTTGGCCAGGGAGCGAAGAGCCATGCCACGGTATCGGTAATACGTATCTGGCAGGTTGTGCAGGTCATGGTGCTTTCTCATCTGGTTCATTCGATGGTTCAGCGCGATACACAAGAATCCAAATCGCAAATGGTCCGGTTGTGTCATGGCGTGTTGAATATGCAGAGGAGAGACTGGATACACGAGAGCATTCGGGCCCAACTCGCAGATCCGTAACAGATCTGGGTGTATGCAACTATTGTCTGTTCTAGATCAGTATGCCGCCTAGCAGCTTAATTTAGCCAACACTATAATCACTTACAGTACTCGGCAGCTTCGTGTAGAATCCTGATCTCTCCCACCGTATCTCCTGGTAGTAGTAGTTTTGCATCCAACTTCATGAGAGAAGGTATTGTGCTGATCAGTGCTTGACCTTCTGCACACTGACTGATAGGAGATTGCTTGGGCCTAGGTCTGCGCGAAACAACCGTTCCCGGAGGAAGCCATTTGAGTCGTGTTGGTTTATTTTCCCCGTCATATCCAGGACATTGAACACCATTTGCTGTGCATCTCCTGCACGATGGAGTTGTGAAGTCGCAAACCAGGCAGCGTCGGCGGCATTCCCAGCAGTGGAGTTTTGGAGGTTCAGCCATGCCCTCACCTGGTCTCTTGACCAATTGAGCAGCCTCAGTCGCACAATCAAGGGAAATATGAGGTTGGATGTTGCAGATTGTGTCATGAATGACGATTTGTTGAGTGGTGAATGTCCGTTGAACAGACGGACGCGGCAAGAACAACCACGTCGACCGACAGCATGTACAGTGTGCGCTAGGTGGATTTAAGAGCGCTTTACACGGTGTATCAGGCAACAGCGAATACCTAGGTAATCTTGGACAGTGCTCAGTATAAGCAAGACCCAGACCAGCAGCTCCTCACTGTCATTATATCATATCACTATCCATGACAAAAAGCCCAACTGACATCTTGAATGATGGATCGCGTACTCGATTTGCCTCTGGAAGTCAGAAATGTTTTCGTGCAGAGTACGAAATCGGTGACAGTGGAGTTGCAGTTACTTGGGGCGCCGGGGTAAGCTTCCATTAGCGTGCTCTCACATTGATCGCTTCCCCGGGCGGAGTCGGCAGTGCGTCTTTGCGCGAAGCGGAATTCAGCTCCGATGCATCGTATACAGATGTGCGTTTGGTAGAAATATTCTATGGAAAGGATGACGTGAAGAACACTGCTGTGGTTTTCCATCATATTTGCATAGTAACACACATCCAGCATCTCATTTATTATTCAATACAATTGCATACGAGATAGAGAAGGACGGGATTGGACCTTCGGCAATCTGCGGTTTCGGCAATCGGGACAGTGGTGATCTGGCAGCCCAGGATATGCATCCGATGCTAGTATACAAATGTTCCTGTGCCAAGTGATAGGTGGTGGATATAATTGATATGGCTATTAATCATGGCCCAATCGCGCACGATCCCGAAAGTCCACGGAGGTTGGCCGTCGGTAACGGCGATCTTTTGATTCCTTAATCCATGGCTTCCTCCTAACGTCCAGCATCGATGGCCACAGTTTGGATCTACCGGGCTCGCTGGTTACACCATGTTTGTTCCCTGTGCCCCTCATGTTGTCTTATCTGCTCGTATGGGCATGCATGTCAGCTTGGCAGGGGTAGCAGAGCAACATAGTTGCGCAGATAAATAAGTCTCATGGCCACTCTTCGCGTTCGAAGAATTATTATATGGATTAGAAACATCGGACCCGTCGGCGAGTAGCGGTAAAAACTGTCTCTGATGAAGCTGTTGTCAGTTTTCGGCCTGGCCAGCCTGGCTGTGGCGCAGATTATACCTCAGGGAACGACTTTGAGCTTGGATGGCGTCGACTATTTCATCCCACCCTTTTCGGACGGGAAAATCGATCCAACGCTCCTTGAATCTGCTAGCCTTCTGTCCGCTTCTGGCTTCGCACCCATCACAGTCGTATCCAAAGCCACTTCTGCAGACGACCTGGGAAGCTTGTTCTCAAATTGGACATTGGACGACGATGTATGGCAGCCTGGTTTTACAGGTGCTGTTGTGTTGGACAACGCCTCGGATTGCGGAACCTTACATACCAGCTATTACACTGGCATTCAGTCATTGGTATTTGGCTTGGAAGATGCTCTCGCGATTCCAAGTGGTCCCTATTTTCTCAATATCTTCAGTGGTGAGCTGCATCAAGCATACCGCCTGTACGAGGATTTTGCGGGTGCTTTCCTCCAGCCGCTTGTACAACAAACGGACGGAAAGTTTCAGACTCTATCAGCCCACGTGCAAAGCAGCAGCTCTTTGACCATCGGGGTGCCCTCGCGGCTGTACTTTACTCGCACGGCGGAGAAGCCGTTGGCCGGCGTGCGCGTTGGAGTCAAGGATCTGTACGATCTGGCTGGCGTCAAGAGCTCCCGAGGAAACCGTGCTTGGTACGGCCTATACCCGCCCTCAAACGTGACGGCGCCGGCCATACAAAATCTGATCGACGCCGGAGCCGTCATCGTCGGCACACAGAAGCTTTCGCAGTTTGCCAACGGGGAAAATCCCACCGCGGACTGGGTAGACTACCATGCGCCCTTTAACCCGCGCGGCGACGGCTACCAAAACCCATCCTCCTCCTCGTCGGGCGCCGGGGCGTCCGTTGCCACCTACGAGTGGCTCGACGTTGCTGTGGGAAGCGATACTGGAGGCTCCATCCGCGGCCCGGCGGGCGTCTCGGGAATTTTTGGCAACAGGCCGACACATGGGCTCGTCAGCTTGGATAATGTCATGCCCATGTCGCCGACCATGGACACGGCTGGCTTCCTGACCCGCGATCCATACCTCTGGCAAGCATTACAAGCCGCCATGTACGGCGAGAACTTTACTGTCTTTGCTGACACTGCGCCGAGCTATCCCACGAGTATTTATGTGGTTGGGTTTCCGGCAAACGACACTCCCACGGGAGAGATTCTCAACAACTTCGCGAATGATCTGGCCAGCATGATCCAGGCGTCGTTGACCACCTACGACATGGACGAGCAGTGGGCAGCAACCGGTCCGGCAGAGGTTTCGGGTCTCGAGTTGAACGATTTTCTCAACACAACCTACCCCGCCCTGATCACGAAGGAGCAGATTCCGCTCGTGAGGGAGCCCTTTTATGCCGACTACGCCGGTGAGTATATGCTGATCCCAGACACGAGCATGGACGCATGAGAATTTTATCTGACTGAGGATTCCCAGCCGCTCATGATGGCCGCCTGCCGTTCATCGACCCCTCTCCACGAAACCGATGGGGCTGGGCGGACACACAGCCCGACTCCATCCTCGACGACGCGAGGAGAAACAAGACCCTGTTCATGGACTGGTTCAACACGGAAGTCCTGCCCCCGGTCGACGACCCTCTCATGTGCTCCTCTCGTATTCTGCTGCATCCGGTAAGTACCGGCAGCTTTGGCCGGCGCGACGAGTACCTCGACCCTCCGGGGGTGCCGCTCGGCTGGTCCCTTAGCAGGATGTCCATCTTCAGCAACGCCCCGGACAGCGTCTTCCCGCTGGGCGAGGTAGCGTCGGTCAGCGACATCACCAACCACACGGAATATCTTCCCGTGACTGTCGACATCATGGTTGCGCGGGGATGCGATGGGCTCATCCCGAGGCTGGCGCAGGATCTTGTTAGTGCTGGTATCTTGACCATCCCAAAGCCTGGCGGTGCATTGACGGGTGGAGCAGTGCTGTTGTAATGTTGAAGACAATGTGTTAGTCTATAATGAGTAATAAGTAATTGCCTGAAATCCTTTTCAGAATCCAGGTGGTTCATGATAGGGTGTCTGGGGCCAACGCGATGGCATCGGGGGCTTCCTTCCGTGTATGCTGAGGTCGGTGGGAATTCCCTGAAGGCAACCTGGAATGTCATCGCCCACAACCCCAGTGGACTCAGCGCATATGTAACTTTGCCCTAACCTTACTACATTGTCCCAGGGTCATCTACTAAAAGACAACGTTGCAGCCTTTTTTTTTTTCCTTAAATTCCCATTTGCGCACTATCGGGAATCTTCCCCATGTCGGTTAACACGACTAGGATTGATATCTTGACATTCCGGTCGCATCGCAACTTTTCCTTAGCTCCGGGCACAAGGAGTGAGTACAGAGTAACTTCTCCGCAAACTTGGTCCTGAGAGATAGGCTCCCGCTGTGGGGATCTACGTCCTCACCCCCACTATTTTGGGGGTTCATCTGAATGGCATCTCTCCTCAAACCGCATTTCATCATCAGCTTGCGCTGGCTTCCCAGATTGGCTTCAATATTGTAGATTCATCTGTCACTATATTTCTCATCACTTTATACACTTAGACTTGTGCTTCCCGTAGAATTCACCCGGCAGTCTTGTCTCTGCTTGGTCCTGATCCCGCTGTTCTCCTATCTCCATTCGCCACCGTGCGTGCACCGACAGTGACGGCATTCGAAGCTTGGCACGTGGACTGCACAAAATCGCATCATTCCCTCAGCATCTTCATTAGATCATTTCGATTCGGTAGGCGACCGGATTCTTCGGCATATCAGTCGGTATCCTTGAGGTGCGTTTGGGCGTCTGTCGAAACCATCATCGATATCGAAACCGGCTTGCATTTATTTGATTCTGCAACGACATTTCCATAATGGACGGCCTACCAAACGAGGTATGCTCCCCGTTCGGAATCTTGTATTAGCGGACGGCATGCTGATTTGAGTAGATCGTAATTCACGTCCTCGAATTATTCCAAACGCAGGCACTGCTACCGCTCGCGCTTGTGTCGCAGCGGTTCTACGGGCTGGTCTCCCGCCTGCACTATGCCCGACTCGTTGATGCTATAGCTCTACAGGAGCACGAGTTGATCCTGGAGTGTTACCACCCGAGCGCCAAGATATCTACGCCTTACATGTTCTGCGACTATCTGGGCACGGACAATCTCGAGACGGTTGGTCAAAATCCGTCGCTGAGGGACATCGGCGCTTTGTACTCGCGATTCAGCCCCGTGCTAGGCGAGGAACACAGACGCCCCCGCGCTCGCTATGCGACAAGAGCCGTCCTCGAAGGCACAGAGGAGCCGATCGACGACGGGCCGACTCAGGATGTATACCTGGAATCGTCGGAGCTGTTCTCCCAGATTTGTACAGTCATCAACATCATCAAGGTTGGGCCGAAGCGCGGCCTGTTCCTCAGCTACGTCAACGTGATCGAGTGTGTGATTAGGATATGGCGGGAGTGGCTGGCGAATGAGGCCTCGAGATCCTCTTCTGAGCGGTCCGTTCCCCCTACCATTACCGACTCGGCTGTCGTGTGGACAGATTCGTCCAGGAACTACGGTCTCCGATTGAAGGTCACCGGAAAGTCAGAAGTGCAAGGTCCGATATTAATTGACTCAGGCGAAGATCCTGCCGTCTCGTATGTGCTCGAGTATCAAGGTTAGTCTCACTGCGTTTCTGTCCTGGTGTATTAGATACAGCGTGACTTACTTCTCCCCAGAACTCATCGTCCGCTCGAATCATCTCATTCGCGGAATGGAAGCGTCGGAAGCTCAACAAGTCAATTCCTCTAGCAAGGCCGTCGTCATAGCTTCTATATAGCAACACCCAACATAGTGCAGGTCCATGCTCAAGTATTCATGCATCAATGTTATGTTATTTTTAGGCACCTACAGTATAACCAATCGTCGAGAATATCCGAAGGTCTCGATGTTCAGGCTGCCTTTTCCAGCATAAGCAATGGCACACTCCACACAAATCGTACACGGCAACAAAGATATTTGCTCACCTTGGGCGCGATCGGCTGGAAATATACGGGATCGGTGTCAGCATAAAGGCCCGCCCCGTTTTTCCAAGTAAGCCAGCCCACTCAAGCGTACCAACCGGCGGCGCGCATTGAATGGCAGGTACCCGAAAGACCCGGGCAAATTGTACCAAACGAAAATTTGACCACGAGCAAATAACTCAAGATTCTAGGACTGCAGCTGAATGTAGAATCTATACAAGATTTTGTACACCTCGAAGATTCCTCAAATCATGGTTCGATCAGGGCTACCTAACTCTATAGCTCGAGCTCTAGTAGTAGTACTACTACTTGGCGCGCAATTATCTATTGCACTTTACCGTCCGGCCGACCCGATTGCGGATTTAGATACGAGAACATTGAGCGAGGCCATCGAAGCAGTGCCTGACTATATCATTCAGCATGGTGAGCAATTGTACCGGTACTACGATTCATTGAAAGTTTTGTTTCCTCGAGACAGTGCTGGATCTCATGAGGACATGGGCTGATCAGTCGTCAATATAGCGCCTTTGGTATGGCTTCATTCAGAAGACCCTTTCAGACCAGCAGATATATTGCAACATTTGCGACATACAACCCCCAGGGTGGGCGAGGAAACCATCACTGACTTGCCCGAACTCGACTTGGACAATTTAGATATTCTCAACGATCGGCCGGAAGGTGACCCAGTCGCTCTGACAGCGAACGACGACGTCAGAGATCTACCTGCTTGGCTTTACGGGGAGACGCCGAATGAGTCGGGCGTCGTCGCAAATTCCACACCTTGCGTGGTTATCCTAGTCGAGTCTGGAGAGGCATCAGGCGACATTGACGCCTTCTACTTCTACTTTTACTCGTACGACCGGGCGGCCAACATCTCGCAGGTGTTACCACCTCTGAATGGCCTGTTGGGTAATAAAGTTGACACTAATGCTAGTTTTGGTGATCATGTTGGTGACTGGTAAGCTTTCACATCCGACCGGTCCAGGAAGCAATCACTGATCATACTTTTTCAGGGAGCATAATATGATACGATTTCGCGGCGGCAAGCCTGTTGGCATTTACTACAGCGAGCACCAGGACGGCTCCGCTTATGACTGGGACGATAAAGCTTTGTCTGTAGAGGATGAGCGGGTATGATTGCAAATTATAATGTCCTCAAAAGATGTGCGTCGAATATCTAACATTGGAACAGCCCGTGGTATACAGCGCCTATGGTTCGCATGCAAACTGGGCTTCCCCAGGGTAAGTGCAACATGATTTATGGTGTAACCCCTGAGGCTGTGGCTAAACGAATAATGCTTCCAGAAACCACGTTCACGACTCAGTATTGCTAGACTACTGTGATGCCGGCCTGCTCTGGGATCCTGTATCCTCGGCATATTTCTACTACTTTGACCGCAAGACGTCAAAGTTGACTCGCATATTCCAGCCCGGCACAGCTGATGGGTCCAATTTCACATCGTTCCTCTACTTCTCGGGGCGGTGGGGCGACATTCAATATCCGGATGACGACCCGCGGCAAAGGACAGTGCCGTATTTTGGTTTGAAGCGCTATGTCACCGGTCCCACCGGTCCCCTTACGAAGCAGCTCGTGAGGAAGGGCCTGCTTCCTGACCACACGGACAAGAAACCATGGATTCAAAGAGCCGTGGCCATGTTTATGCTTCTCTACCCATACTTCTTCAAGGGGTGGAGGGGTTGGGTGACGGGGTTGGTGTCGATTGGTATTCTTGTCGCTGTCATTTTCGGCATACGACAAGCCGTCAGAAGGTATCAATCCAGAAGACAGGGATACAAAAAGGTCAACACTGGCGAAGACGTACCGCTAGAGGCCCTTCAGTTCAGAGACGACAATACCAGGCATCACAATGAGGCCGAATAGAGACCAGCCTGCCTTGAGAGCACGTTACGGCGTACATGCTCACATCATCTCAATCAACAAAACCCCCTCACGTTTCTCATATTTGGCCACAGTCTTGAGGTGCAGCTCAAAATCAAGTTTTGCATCATGACCATTATTCGATTATCCATCTCTGGCTCAACTAAGTCCACAGATCCCAATTCTTCAAGAGCTCTCTAGACTCCACACCCCCGTACCCCAGCGGCGTCTGCGGGCCCTCGTACTCGAGCAGCTGCCCGCCGAGGCACTCGGAGAATCTCACCTTGGGCTGCTCCTCGAGGTAGAACTGGTCGTACTTGGGATCGAGCGCCTGCGTCAGGTCGGCGACGTCGCCCTGCGGGTGCAGCGTCTCCCAGGGCCGCGTGCAGACGCGCCCCTTGCAGCCCTTCAGGGTCAGCAGCAGCGCGTCGAGGCGCGCCGTCAGCTTGGCGGCGTCAACGCCCGCGATCGGAGCGGACTGGTTGTAGAGGTTCTTGCTCTGGTACGGATCCGTCTGGGGAGGGAAGAAAAAGTCAGCATCCCAGTGGGTGGAATTTAGACCGGTCGGGGGCTTACCTTAAAGTCGAACAGCTCGTGCTCGTTGGAGCACCACACGGTATACGAGAGGTCAAAGGCCTCCGAAACTACCCGGAGGTGCTTGTATGTGTTGTTGGCCAGGGCTGGAATTAAAGTCAGCCTATCATACAGCAAAGGCTTGGAGACACGCCCGCGGAGACTTACTCGATGTGACCCAGTTGGAGATGGTCCCCTCCATGATGCCCTCGCCCCAGTACTCGACGTTGACGTACTCGGACTTGGTCGCGTTCTGGGCCCGGAGCTCGGTCGTCACCGGGATCGGCTCGCCGTCAAAGTCGTCGCGGAGGTCGATGCCGGCCAGCGTGAACAGGGTGGGGACGATGTCCGTGTGGGTGGTGGGCCCGTCGTAGGCCGCGCCGCGGGCGACGCCCGGGCCGCGCACGACAAAGGGCACGTTGATGTCCTCCTCGACGCACGTCGTCTTGCCGGGCGGGAGCCGGTGCTGGCCGATGTGGAAGCCGTTGTCCGAGGTGTAGATGACGTAGGTGTTGTCGAGCAGGCCGAGCGCCTCGAGCCGGTCGACGACGCCCTCGACCAGCTCGTCGACGGCCTGCAGGGCCTGGATGCGCCGGCGGTAGAAGAGGTCCACGTAGGAGACCTCGGTGGCGTTGAGCTCGGGCAGGGTGGCAAAGTAGCCGGTGCCGCCCTCCTATCATAAGAAGATCAGTAATTGTACATTTTGTGAGTAGAATGGGTAATACTTACTCTTGCTTTGTTGAAAGAAGGCGATCGCGGCGCGGTCAAATTCTGGAACAGGTCCGCGTGCCTATCTGCTGGCGTGGGCAGAAGGAATTCACCCGACAACGAAGGTTGCATCTCGGCGTGAGGCCCGATGGGAGTGACGCCAAGGAAGAAGGGCTGATCAGCAGCGGCAGCGGCGTCGAGGAACTCGAGAGCCGTGTTGGCTACCACATCCGTGGAGTAGTTCCCAGGCAGGTACCGAAGAGTCGAGTTATCTCGCGACATGGAGGCGTTGTAGTACCAGTATGTCTGAGGATCAACCAGAACTGCGCTTTTGTAAGTATACTGTGTGAGGCTTGTAAATTGAAGTTACTACGTACAGTCTGTGTCGTTCCAGCCGGCAGGATACGGCTTGTTGTAGGTTGTTGCCGAGAATCCATTCATCAACTTGCCAGTGTAGTACGTGTTGTAGCTTGCCTCCTGTAGCCAAACGGGTAGGTACTTTTCATGCAAGCCATTGTTGATGAACTGTTGGTAGCCTCCATACGGAAGACTTACATCAGTCACGTTGCTGTTTCCACGGTACATTAGCAGACATTTTATCAAAGTAGTCAATGAGAATTAATACTGACGTGTTGTGAGCAGCACGCCCGGTCAACAAGGAAACTCGCGACGGACAGCAGAGAGAAACGGTGCAGAAGTGCTTGTTGAACGTGGTGCCCTCGTCTGATAGATATTTCTTGACCAACGGCATGTGGTCCAAGGAGCTTAGGTGCAAGTCCTGGTCGTCTGTCATTATGAAGACAAAGTTGGGCTTGCTCTGTGTTGAATTGAGGCTGGTCGATATGTTCACATTGGCAGATGCCAGCGTGGACAAGCCCATCAGGGCGACCTGCTTAACTGAGACCATAGTTGCGGATCTACTCTCGAGAGACGGCGGTTCCAAGGGCACAATGACACGATCCAGGAACGAAAGAAACAGGAGGCTATCAAGTCGTATATATGTACTTTCCCTGAAATCATCACAGCGGAGTATGCCGTGACTTTGCAGGCGGCATCATACCGACAAACTCTCTACAATCCATGCCGTTTTCCTAGGATACCGGGGCGGTGGGGGTTACCATGGCCTGTTAGCTCCGAGAGACCGATGACACCATCGCCGAACTTGATCCACCGAGGCCGATCCAAGGTTAATATGAGTAGTGATGTCTGGTTCTGTCAGCCAAGAGAGGTTAGAGAGGTAGCAATCGCTCAGATGCCTCATGCAACGACAGCCATCCCCGGTCCCTGGTTCTGCCCATGAAAGACAGAACAGACCGGTATCTTTCCATGTAATGGAGGCTCTCTAGGCCCTATCAACGAGTACTCGAGGGAAGAAAAAAAAAAGGTACCCCTAGCATTCCCCGTTCCTGGGATGACGACGGTGCTGCTATCAAGTTCCCCGTCTTGGCGCTCTTTGGGCTGGCGGCGAGTTGCGGCCCCGCGAGAAATCCACATTCCGGGTTTAGCGGGAAGCACATCATCGTCCCAGGAGATTCTGTCATAACAGGCCAATGGGGTCGTTCCAATTCGCTATCGATAACTCTCTTTCTATATGTTTTATTTCATGGTAAGAACTTACAAATATTCCGCTTCAAATAAGAAAGACGGACTAACTTGGGATATTGTAGGATCGGATTAACTTGGGCGACAATAGTGACCAATTCGAACACTGCATACCCAAGGAAACTTCGCCATTCAATTCTTACTGTATATAAGTGCTTAAAGAGTCGACACGAACAACACTGGTTTGTCATTGCAGAGCATTTTGATCAACCGGCTGAGCATATCGAATCGTGTAACCAATTCTCGATGGGTCTAGTCGAAACCCTGTACTGATCTCCCTCTAGATGCGAGAGATCGGGGTTTAGCCCAACCTTAATGTCTTGGACTTGTCCCCTTGGCTTGGGAATGATTTTATCATACTTATGAGAGTAATGCCGTTACTGTTTCTGATCTAGGTTTCCGCAGCTCATGATCATCTAATGTATACACAATTAGATCTACGCAACAATAAACTGGGCATCGTCGTGCATACACAGTGTGCAGTATTGCCTGGATTTTCTCAAGGGATGCACCTGACTGAGCATGAGCATGTGCGTGCTGCTGTTGCTCTATGCGCCGAAGGCTTTTCTCTCTCCCTCAAAACTGGTGCTGCAAGTATCCGAGTCGCAATTACTTGAGGTCTATAGTCAGGAATCGTGCAAAGATCGACATGTGCTACCATCTTGGCATTGTATAGGCTATTCTGCTCGTGTATGTGGTCTTTGCAGTCTAATGTGATTGGACAACGACAGGGCCCAAACACCCTGCAAATAGCCAACAGCTTGTGCCTTATTCAACTCGAAATACTTGGAGACTTCACTGGCATTATCCAGAGCCTGGTGCCAGAACACCAAAGGAACTTTTTTAAATTCCATTTCTGGCCCTGCGACATGAAAAAGTCCCTGCAGCTGATCATGCAACATTCGCGAGCTGAAAATCCATTATGTGCATTGCAACAGTGATCGAAGGGGGCTACGAGTCACTGATTCAAAGGCAAAAGAAGTCGTTTTTGAGCACACCAGCGAAATGCATGGTGGTTGCTATTGCGTTGAGACTTTTTCGCTTGGCGGCAGTGATTTCGATTCATAATTGCAGGTTGGCCCAAGTATCAAAAGCAGTAAGATCTATATGCCGATAAGTTATTACAGTGACAGTGTGCTTGCTTTTCGTTCGAAATATGTTCTTGTGATTTCACCGACTGAAACATACCCAAACAAGAAAACGCAGCTTACGATCCTTACGATCCAGTAAACGAAGGCTGCGTCTGCAATTATTGGGGAAATACGATTTATCAACGACTATTGAAAGCTGACTGCATCACATGGGACTTGCAACCCCAGCTTCTTGGCATGTGAGCTCCCCCCGCCAATCATGACTTGGAAGAAACGACGCTTTTGCACTCACTGTAATACCCGACAGATTCTATGACCAACTTTTTTTTTTCAGCCAGCTCGCGGTGGATGTCTGGCACTAGTGTTACTTTGCATTTCTGTGAAACTTGTCAAAGTGGTCACTTCGATGTGGCTACCATGAATGAAGAGTATATTAAAATAGCAAAACATCGCCGCGATCCGGATGCGATGATGCAGATCGGCGCAGGTACGGCCGGGCGTTCCTCGAAAAGATAAGACATGTGAGAAAACAATCCACGCGAATTCATCAGTTCAGGAAGCAATCGCCGCTGTCTTTCCTCAAACGCGAAATTGGATGCAGGCATACTGGACCCTTTCTTTGACCAAAACGGGCAGGTAAGAAAAGTGGGAACACACGACTATGACATACCGATCCACTGACACCTGTTATACCAGTGCCTTATTGAGATCGGTTCCTCGCGGTCGTAAGTCTCGAGTGTACTTCTTTTCAGCTTGGTGCCTGACATTTTTTTGATCAACTTGAGCTGACACCAAGACAGAGCCGCACAATATGGCTAGTCTCGCAGCCTTGTTCTTGGCATTCGGTCTCGGGACAAAGTATGCTCTGGCCGCAGGTCTTTGCGATGCTTCGACCTTTGCAGGAGTACTCCCGGACAATGCGACCGTGAAGGCGGCGCAGCATGTTGCCCGAGGCGGAACTTATGGAGATGGAATTTTGGATCTGAACTATCCGATCCAGCCGACCGGCTTGCCAGAGCTATGTGCAGTCACAATCTTGGTGAACACGTCTTCGACATCCTCATACCGGTTTGGAATGTTCCTGCCAACAGCATGGAACCACAGATACCTGGTCGTCGGAAATGGAGGTTTCGGTGGCGGTATCAACTGGCTCGACATGGGCAACGGGGTGGGATACGGGTTCGCCGTGGTGTCAACCGACACTGGGCATAACTCCATCTCGACAGACATAGGATGGGCACTAGACAACCCAGAGAAGAAGGAAGACTGGGGCTGGCGATCGATTCACGGAACCACCGTTCTAGGCAAGGCGCTCACGGAAGCCTACTACGACGACGACATTACATACTCGTATTACCACGGATGCTCGACGGGAGGCCGGCAGGGTCTGAAAGAGGTTCAAATATCACCCGACAGCTTTGACGGTGCCATCATTGGATCTTCTGCGTGGTATGTCAGCAACCTCAACCCGTGGGTCACCAAGGTTGGAACGTACAACCTTCCCTTCAATGCGCCCAACCACATCAACTTGAGCCTGTTTCCGACCATGGGCGCGGAGGCGGTCAAGCAGTGTGACGCACTTGACGGAGTCGAGGATGGCATCATCAGTGCTCCCACGCTGTGCACTCCCGACTACACAACGATATCATGTGATAAACTAGGCGCAAACGCGTCAGCCTGCTTGACGGACGCACAGATCGAAACGGCCAAGAATGTATATTCCGACTACGTCTCAAGCTCAGGAGAACTGCTATACCATGGACTCTTGCCTGGGTGTGAAAACCAATGGTACTTGGTTCTCAACTACAACGACACGAGCCCCTACGGTATTAATTACATCCGAGACTTTCTTTACGACGACCCATCATGGTACTGGACGGACTACAACGATAGTGTCGTATATGATGGCCACAAATTGAGACCGGGTCATGCTACCGCGGACGACTATGACCTCTCCGAGTTCAGGGAGCTCGGCGGCAAGATAGTCATCTACCATGGGCTGGCGGATGGTTTGATCCCGCCAAAGGGAAGCCTGTACTACATCGAGCAGGTGGCAGAGACAATGGCAGACGGCGATTTGTCGGAGATCGGTGACTTTTTCCGATACATGGAGGTGCCCGGCATGGGACACTGCTGGTCTACCTCTGTCGATGCTCCTTGGTAAGTTTACAAACCAAAGTTCCCTGCGCTGGGCAGTACTGGATAGACCACTGACTGTTGATGAACAGGGCTTTCGGAGGTGGTTCCCAGGCGGCTGCCCTAGGAACGGACGTTTGGTCCGTTCCAGGATTCAAAGACGCCGAGCACGACGTCCTCCTGGCCTTGATGCGATGGGTCGAGAACGGCACGGCGGTCGACTCCGTCGTGGCGACTACTTGGCAGAACCCAACGAACGCGTCGACGCCAGTCTTGCGACAGAGGCCGCTCTGTGTATACCCCGCGGTCGCCAAGTACGACGGCGAGGGTGACGTCGATGATGCCACGAGTTGGAGCTGCGAGTAGGTAGGCGATAAGTACTGACCGGCGCCCACCTCCTGACAGGGCTGACTGAAGCGTCGTATCAGCAGTGAGAAGCTGGGGACGGTCTTACTACTGCCTTTGCCGAGTATGCCGCAGGATAAAGAGTATACCATGGGAGGTGCCTGAGTGTGCTTCAGGTTATCAGTTAGTCGCCTAAGACTAAGATTCAAAATAAAACAACTAAAATTTGTAACGTGAACTATAATTTTTGAAACGAAATTGCAATAGCCCTACGAGAGACCTGAATTACTTCGCATAAAGAACTTCAACCCAAAGGCCAGAATCCTCTTATACGCGCCGTATTGAAAAGGACTGCCGCGTCCATCTATACTCGCCTGTAGCCTGATAAGCGGTAGGAAACATCCTCCCATCTGCCAATGCCAAGCGATTGAATCCTTTTAGACTTCAGTCATGGCGTTGTCTTGCGGAACTACTATCAAACGAGATCTTGTTGTAGATGAATGTTTCGATGGATCAGAAGCATCGTACAATGTTCACATGGGAACGCTGACAAGACTGTCATCCGATTTCAGAGGATTGCCCCCATGAAACTGGAGTTGATCAGGGGCGTGGTCACGTTTTCTGTGAGTTCTCGATGGGATCCGTGCCACTGCATTGCGCAAGGACGGCGCAAGTTGCCCAGGCTGGAAGGAAGATCGGGCTTGTGTTTGATGGCATCCATGGGCTCTCAGACTGGCGACCAAGATGAGCTTTGGTTATAAGCGAAGGATGCCTTCTTCACGATTGATGACTTTTCATCCGTATTGCATCGTCGTCCCTCTTCTTTAGTATGTTGTTTTAGTGTAGTTTGCAGAAGTACGGATTTCAATCGTTGGACGATGTTCTTGAAACATGAATACCAGGAATTATTCCCTCTTATTCCCCCGTACTAACGCTAGCTCTGACAGTGGGCAAACAACGGTTTACAGCGGGTCGATCTGGGGGAGGCACTTGGAGTTGGCGCTGCGGCACTCACTAAAACATTCACTAAAATTTAGTTCGCCGTCTTAACACAACATCATCCCAAGAACCATCACGGCGTCTTTCTTGAACATTCGGCTGCAGCTATGACGGCCATCTCATCGACTATTATACAAATTAATCAGACCAAACAAAGCTCAATGTAGTCCGTCATCAAGCAGAATCCCTCTAAAATTAGAGGCGACGGGCACATCGGTGCGACACGAGCCCCGCCTCAACCGAGTTTCAGCACCATCTCCTGCAGTGCCGCAACAATGCCATCGGGGGGGGGGGGGGGGGGGGGGGGCCCTCCATCTCCATCTCAACGGCTCGAGTGCCGGCCGACAGAGCAACTCCCGCAAGAGCCGCAGTATCCTGACCGGAATTCCTGTGCTCGGACCCCCTTCTGCCCATCCTGTCAGCCTGCCTCTCTCTGCCTCTGCGACAGTATGGCTGGACCACCTTCCATGACTAGACCCAGACCACCAATCGCAGCCGTCGCGCATGGCTGGGTGGTTCATGCGCAAGAAACACTCGTCGGGATCCTTTGACGTTGAACCGGGAAGACGTGTTGAGAAGAAGTCCATGTATGATCTTCCGCCAGGTCTCTCACGCGACCCACCAAAATGAATTCGCACAACGGCTCTGTCATGCTCGTCATTAGAAATAAGAGAGTTTTCACATCTCGCACGCCTATACCATGGGCCGTGGTGATCTCGTCCTGTCTGAAGCGCAGACACTCTGCATACTCCTGCAGTGGTTCCTGCATTGCGGTCCAGGCGTTGCGTTGTGCTAACTCATTTCTTCCATGGACATAATCGCTCACATTAATACTGTCAACCTTTACAATTTCTAATCGGCTTGCCTGTCGAAAGTTGATCTTTCCGGGTATTGTCAGTCCTTACTGTCGCCGGGTGCGCTTTCGACTTCTGTTCTTTTCTTCCGCCATATAGCCGGTCTATTCACTGGTGTTTCTTGCGGCAGGGCCCTACCTATATCAGCAATAATACGCCTGAGCCGACAACGATCATTATTATTTTCCTTTTTCTGTCGACACTATAATTGGTGAATTAATTTCCATTTACCCGTGGGCAACGATAGCCATGGATTCGACGCAAAAGAACAGCGCCGGCATCGAAATGTCGCGAATAGGGTCCAAGGATGACAAGCCGATGCCCCAACTTCCCCGGTTGGCGATACCCGCGAGCGACAAGACAAATCCATTTTCTGCCGTGTCACCAATGATGTCAGCTACCACTTCGCCAATGGGAGATCTCGACTATCCAGCATGGACACCGTCTTCGGCCTCGTCGAAAACCTCTTCTCTACGCGGAGGCGAGCTACCACCGTGGACACCCCTTGGCGCAGGAGTATCGCCACAGACTGCTGTTGGCATGTCCATCAAGGCCGTGAAGCCTCCGCGACCGATTTCGAAAGACCCTCCTCCACGTCCGATGACAGCTTCCACGAAAAGATTGACGGTAACGCGCTACGACAAACCCCGGCCTGTCAAGTTTGGAACCGGGAAAGATGGGGATATCGAGCTCGTCCCGCAGCCCAGTGACGATTCCGAAGATCCTTTGGTAAGTTTCGGAATTATCTTCTGGGTCCGATCTCTCTGACACAAAATAGAATTGGCCAATGTGGCGGAAGAATCTGAACTTTTATGCTTTGCTCCATATGGTCGCCCTCGTCGGCGTCGCCAAGACCATGTTTGTGACAGTCCACAGCGATGTTGCACTGGCCAACGGCGTCTCTTATACAGCCGCCGTGGCATTGACGGGTGTTCCGCTCTGCGTATCTGCCTTGACGGGAATGCTGAGCTTGGTCGTGGCCAAGGTGTACGGAAAACGGCCAATATATCTCGCCTCTACTTTGTTCATGTTTATCGGCACCATGTGGGGTATGTATGTGATGAATAGCTTCTCACAAAACATGGCCTCGCGGGTGTTTCAAGGTATTGGCTGGGGTGCTTTTGATACTCTGGTGTTGGGTTCCCTCCAAGATACCTTCTTTGTAAGTGTCTGCCCCAGCATACATATTCGATGGTTTTGAGGACTAACCCATCACAGGAACACGAGCTACGGCATCGTATACTTGCTGTTCAAGTTGTATCTGTTACAGCTACATGGGGCTCGCCTTTGCTTGGTGGCGTAGCCTCATCCGGCCCGAGGGGCTTCTGTCTTCAATATGAGGTTTTGAGCATATTCCTGGCTTTGGGGACGTGGGCCATTGCATCTGGGGTTCCCGAGTCGACCTTTGAGCGCAGCTCCATTTCAATGTTTAGCCGCGACTCCCTTCTAAGCAGACCTCGACTCAATTGGCCGTGGATCAGATTCTCCACAGAGGCTGTCAAGGACTATATCAGCCGTATGCGACCCTGGACGTTCAGAGTGTCTTTGCTGGACAGCACACTCCTGCTAAGAGCACCACGGGCCATGGTGACGCCGACTATACTGCTGCTCTTTAGTGTGTCTCTGCTACCCTATGCGGCGCTTTGGGGCTTTGCCAGTTCGCTGTCCCTTTTATTCTCCGTCATGCCATTCATGCTGCCCACCCAAAGTATCGGTGCTCTCTTGACAGGCCCTTTTATTTTTGCTACGGTTATCATGATCACTCTTGCCCTGCCGCTGTACACCGCCCGTTTTACCAGCACTATTCACTACACCACCCTTGCCATAGGCGCCATCGTGGCATCGGTCGGCACATTCGGCTTCGGCCTCTACATTGAAGGCTCCATGGTCATGTCGGCCAACGGAACCAGAAAATCTCTGGGCACCATGTGGACCCTCGATGCCGTCGGTGCCAATATCAGCTTCCCGGTGGTGTCTTTCCTCCTCGGGCTTCTCGCCGCCGGCTCATTGACCCTGGACGCCACGATCCGGCCCATGATCCAGCGCTCCATCTCTTTTACTTCGGTGAACCTGTCGGCGGCTATGCGGAGCACCATCGACATGCATGCCGGGCTGACCTGTCTGCGCAATCTGGTGGCTGGCGCCTTCATCATTGGCCTGCCCAATGCCGTGTGGGCTTGGGACGGTCTTAGATCTGCTGCACTGGGCATCGGCATTGCTCAGTTCTTTATCGCCGGTACTGTTGGGTGCGTTTGGTGGCAGTGGCAAGAACACGTATGGCGGCTGGATGGAAAAGTCATCGGGGCCATTGATCCTTCTGCGGCCGTGCTGAGCAAGAGTTACTTCGATACCAGTTGAGGAGTCGTGTAAGGCGGGAGTCCGAGTCTGGAATGGAGGATATAATTCGTGAAACCCCTATTTAGGTAGTTTAAACAAAAGAAACAGTTGTCTAGCATCGTATCTCTTAGCGTGAAGCCTTTCAAGCATACTGCATCTGATCTTGGTGTGAAGCCCTCTGCTTTTTCTCATCGGTGTTAGAGGGCTACTAGATCTGTATTTTGCCATGTCAACCTGGGACCCATGTCTTCATGTAAGACCGAATTGGTCAAAATGACAATCTTGCAAAGCTTGCCTTACTGCTTCGCCTTTGAAAGTCTCCATCTCCGACAAGAAACCGTCATAGCACGTCTTTACACTTGCCCTGTGGAATCGCTTATTGAGGGCTTCGTGGATCGCCAAAATTATGACTCGATACAAAACGTTGGAGAATGCTCCTCAAAGTCTGTAAACAGCCGTGTCGCTTCAAGGCTCGGTGCGTTTGATGACCCGACCAATACGTGCCAAGCATATGGTTCATAGCTCGCATATTAATACAAAGTCTCAAAGCGAGGCTATGAGCGAGCGAAGTGGCCAATTAGCTATTTCTAGAGCGCATGGTTAGTTGTACTTGACAATATCGATATGCTCGTCTAAGTTCCATCACCCGAACCAGTTCCCAAATGGCCCAAAACTCACAACCGAGATTTCCTTGGCATACGAAAGTGCAAATATTTTGCCTACTTTCATTCTTGTATAGCGTGCCGAGTTCCATGTCAGCACGAGTTGTGCAGTTCTCCCTTGGTCTAACCCTTGCATGGTGAAGACCTGGCAACAGGCGATCAGTACCAATCTTCTCCAATCAATTGCTGAACACGATCAGAATGCTACCGTGAGATGCGGTCATCTTGACCACCCAGTCTTGATAACGGATAGCAAAGCGTAGACGTTCGTCAGAACGCTAATTTACGCATAAAGTGCAACGCAGTTGCTGTTGTCAGATCATGAATTGGACATGAGGCTGAAGTTTTGGCTGACAGGAGCCCTATGCTTGCTTGGTAGCACTTCAAGCATCGAGCTTGATGCTGCTTTAGGAAGGTGGTTAAGTTTGCCTCGTATGAATCGATGCTCCAACGCCAAGATCAACGATGCCCAGGATACCGACTAAGCGGGTGCCTAGAAAGACTTGCGTTTCTAGGCCTTCTAGAAAGATCCCTAGCACGAGGTCTCTCAATTATTGATTGGTGGCATACACACAAGGCAGTCGAAATGTTGGTTCGCCTTGAAGCAAATGTATTGAAACATTGATATGTCGGTATCCGGCCTTCAGCCGCACTTTGTGTGCGATCTGAATGATATATGCCACAGTTGCTGGGAACTGACGCACGTAGGCTGTAGATCTTAGTTGCCTGCACAAGTTTCTTCCGAGACAGTCGCAGTCTTTCACAGGATAGGGAATTTTGGGTTTCTATGACTCTCACCCGCTGCCTTGTACACCAATCGGACGATTTGCCGCATTTGCTATCTCGCTCAGCGTCAATAAAAAGCGCATCTGGCGCGCGAAGCAGCTTGCCAAGCAACAAGCGGACGCGGTCAGGACAGGGAAGCAACGAGTGGACGATGGCGGACAGGGGAGGACAAGAACGATCATCAGATGACGAATACCAAGTTGAGATGCAAGGCAGCGATGAACGACAATCATCAAGGACTGTAGGAAAGTACTATGCTGACAACTTATGCACGTTTGAGGCTGGGTGGTGATGACTTGCGTGCGCGCGGGGTAAACTTGTCCATTCCATCACGTCTTGAGGTCTTGGCTCTATACAAGGGTTCGAATTGGCGATTGATAGAACGAACAGTCGGCCAAGTATAAGAAGGGCCACACTTCAGAGAGCCAACAATCGCAGGGAGGGCGAGAGAAGTGGTCTTCTGCTTTCCCTTCTCCTTTAGACGATCGCCTGCCAACGCAACGAGAAAGATCAAACTCTAAACGGAATCTTGATCATGTCGCGAAGTCGCACAATCCTCACCGCCGTCTTGGCGGCGTCCGGGGCGTGGGCTCTCGCGCCCGAAGGCATGCTTGCAGCCAACCGCTACTCAGATGCGCTGCCGAACCCGGCCGGAGTAGGTCTTCCCCATCTACCGTGTTACACATTGCGAACCAGGTCGGCTAATGGCTTCTCGTGAAAACAGGACTTTGCAATTTTCAGTGTATCCAATTACTCCTTCGAGACCAAGGAGACAGCTTCGGAATGGAGACGTCTTGATCTCAAGACTGGAGACATCTCCATTTGGCCGGCCGGGCCGGATCTCTCGGAATTTGTTTTCATCGACGACACGGAGATTCTCTATGTCAATGGCACCAATGAGGAGGGAGATGGCGGCGTCAGTCTTTACTCGGCCGACGTCGACGATCTAGAGAGCGCCACTCTGCTTGCTTCTCTCCCGGCTCCATTCTCTGGCCTCAAGGCCGCAAAGACCTCGTCGGGCGACATCCATTTCCTGGTCTCTGCCCAGGCGTATCCGAACGGCACGGCGTACAATGAGGCACTTGCAGAGGCATCGCCAAGCACAGCCAGGATCTACACTTCGATTTTCGTGCGGCACTGGGTAAGTATTGACACCCAGAGTAGTATTAGTGTAACAAGGGCTGACATGGACCCGATTAGGACCATTGGCTGACGCCTTATAAAAATGCCGTTTTTGGTGGTGTGCTCTCGGGCGGTCTCAACACGTCGACCTACACCTTTGATGGCGTGCTGACGAACTATGTCACGGGCATCGCCAACGTTACATCGGCAGAGAGCCCTCTGGATAACAGCGGGCCCAGCGACTACGCTCTGTCCCCAGACGGAACAAAGGTGGCGTTTCTCACAAAGGATATCAACCTGCCAATAGCCAACTACACTAGCAGCCAGATCTATCTCGTGCCATTTTCAGGGTCCTCTGAAGATGCCGTGCCCATCAACGCCCGTGGCAGCACGCAGTATCCCGACGCTCAAGGTGCTTCTTCCGGGCCGGTCTTCTCCCCTGGAAGTGACAAAATTGCCTATGTGCAGCAGAATGGCATCTACTACGAGTCGGACCGTGAGATTGTTTACGTTGCCAACACTGATGGTCCCGAATTCAATGTGACTCGCTTGGCTGGTAACTGGGATCGCTCGCCAGATACACCGATCTGGTCCAAGGACGGGGAAACAGTTATCGTAGAAGCAAGCGATCTTGGACGAACTCGACTGTTCCCTATCCCCTTGAGCGCTGGTGATGATTATGAGCCAGCAAATATTACTGACGAGGGTACACCGGCTGGCTATTATGTCATCTCCAACGACACTCTTCTTGTGTCAGACTCCAAGCTCTGGAGCAGTAGAGACATCTACAGCGTGAGCCTCACTGGCGAGGTAGATACTGTATACTATCAGGCCAACCTCGTCGACCCAGAGCTTGCTGGACTCTCGGCTGCCGACGTCTCAGAGTTCTACTATGAGACCAACACGAGTGTCTCCAAGCAGCAAGCCTGGATCATCTACCCGGCTGATTTTGATGCTTCCAAGAAATACCCGCTGGCCTTTATCACACACGGTGGACCACAGGGCTCAAACGGCAACGGTTGGAGCACAAGATGGAACTTTAAGGTCTGGGCTGATCAGGGGTATGTCGTAGTGGCACCTAACCCATCGGCTAGCATTGGCTGGGGACAGAACCTCACGGACGCTGTCCAAGGTCGATGGGGATCGTACCCATACTGGGATATCGTGCATGCCTGGAAATATGTCAACGAGACACTGGACTATGTTGACACGGTCAACGGTATTCATGCTGGTGCCTCCTTTGGTGGCTTCATGAGCAACTGGTAAGCCAACAGTCCTTTTCCCAACCCGTGGTCATAACATGTGAGCTCGAGCTAACATTTGAAATAGGGTCCAAGGTCATGAGATGGGACGCTGGTTCAAGGCTCTGGTTACCCACGACGGTAGCACCTCGACGCTCAACCAGTACGCCTCTGAAGAACTCTGGTTTATGGACCACGACTTCAAGCGACCGTTCGCGCCTTCAGAGGACCTCAAGCCAGGTAGCGTCTACTACGAATGGAATCCGTTGCTCTTTGCCGACCAGTGGGCGACACCACACTTTGTCGTCCACAACACGCTCGACTACAGACTGCCAGAGAGTGAAGGCATCCTGCTTTTCAACCAGCTGCAGGTCCAGGGTGTGCCGAGCAAGTTCCTCAATTTCCCAGATGAGAACCACTGGGTAACGAAGCGCGAGAACAGCTTGGTCTGGCACACTGAGATCTTCAAATGGATCAACTACTACAGCGGACTCAGCGATGCTGACAGTCCTTACTGAAGAAGAGTTTGAGGTAGATCAAACTGTCAGATGTGCCCTGCGCAGTTGGAACAGCAGTGTAATGCCATAATATAATAACCAACAACCTCGTCGATATCGGAGGCCTCGCGATTCGTCTGTATTTAATCAATATGAGTGACTCTCGAAGTGAAAGATGATTATTTTGATGGCCGATTGCCCATTTCCCTGCTATCCACAATCTGGTGCATACCCCGGACGTCCTGCCGGGTAGCCCTGTGGCTCTTTGCTTGGGTAGCTGTACTGTTACCGTAGGCGGACAGGCGTTGATGCAGATGGAGTCGGCCCTAGTATCACCAGGAACGCTTCCTTTGGGGGTGGGAACTCTCTCTCTCGGCAGGCCGGATGATCCCATTTGGCCATTGGGCACTCTGGCGCGTCTTTTCTGGTTGCCCCTTTTCCACGGGAAAGGCCGAGATTTAGATTCATGTATTTTTGCCTTTGATCCCCACGTGGCGCTCGCTGGGGGCTGCGTTTCCCCCCCGACCCTCCTCTCCTCCTTGGATTGATTGCCTTTCGGCGGAGATCACTAGTGCGGCGATCCACTGGGGCCTACGGAAGTGAAAGACTGCGTGCGAGTGAGAATGTGAAGAAGAACAAGAAGAAGCGAGGAAGAAGGTGCGCTTGGTGGTGGGCGGTCGTTGGTTCGTGGCTTAGTCGGAGAGGCTATGCCCCTTTCACGGGTGGCGTCTCACGTGTCACAATCAACGGGAAAAGGAGAGAGAGAAGCAGACTCGTGACCTGAGTCGTGCATATAGTTGTCGATAAGCCCGCATATTTGTCGGAATGTGAGTTCCATCTGAATGAATTGTTACCGTACGGGCTGATTGATACTGCCATTTTGAATCTTCTTCTGGATTGCGATACCTCGGGGCTTGCGTCGAAGCCCTATAAATACCCTGGTGGAGATAAACGGAGTACGCAGGTAGTAGCCTGCTGTCGTGCATCGGACAATATCTTTCGAGGATGCATGACGTTCGTGGGTCTGACGATGAGTAGTGCATTAGGTAGTAGGAGAAACCAGCACTGAGATCCGAACGAACACTGTAATAAGCCAAGGGCAAGATGAAGTCACAGAACCTGTCGACACGTGGGAAGTAACACAAAGCTGGGTGCTCACGGTTCTCCTTATTCATGCACGGGAGAGTCTTTCTCGCATCAAGCAGACGGCGGTGTCGTCAACCTCCAACATTCATCAATCCTTGGGTTGACACTGCGGCAGTAGCAGCAGCAACCAATATCTGTGTGCGTGCTATGTATATAGTGCACGGGTACAAACTAGTGTCAGATAAATAAGAGGTTTTTGTGTTCGTCCCAACAGCACTGTCATCTCAGTTTCTTGAAAGTTGACAGCAGACTAGGGGCAATAACAGAATGGGACTGACATGTCAATACAGCTTATATATTGAGAGCGATTATTGAATATCTGAGAGCTCGAATATGGAGTCACTATTCAAAAGCACACACGTTCGTTCCTACATCCCATGTCAGCCCGTCCTGAGGTGGAAGTTTCGGCAATGCGGGGTCCGATTCATTGCCCCTCCACTGCTCAGCCCGGCTCGACTGCAAGGAATATCAAATCGACCTGCCGCTCGGAGTTCTGAGTGGACTGTTGCTCCCGGCGCCCACTGCATTGGAGCGCCGCTAAGGCTGCCCATTGTCCAGGCTGTGCACCCGGCTTGTTAGGAGAGGGGGGCGATGGAAATCAGAATGAACGCAGTTCACCCACCCCCCCAATCCAGGCACCTATCAGCATCACCAATCCATCCCGCTCGTCAATATGACTGCCCATTGACACCTGAATGACTAGGTAGGTAGCGATCTATCATTTGTTCACCAATGAATGGCAAATCTTGATACCTCGTCTTGACTTGCAAGCCTGGCTCTGAGTTGTGCTACAGGATAGGAAGACCGTCATGCCATGGCCTAGGTTACAAGAATGAATGGTCTCCAAAGCTGGTCACCGTAACTCATCTCTTGTGGTTATTTATGGATGGTGATATTGCCTGCTGGTCTCAGGCTGGAACCAGGCAATTCCCGAGGACTGGGGAAAGATCCCGTATACTGTATGCATGGAGTGCCTCAGTTCATTATCTTTGTAGTAGATGTCGATAGATACGTTGCATGTCTATTATCACTTGGCAAACGCGCAACGATTAGAAAGCATTCAAGAGCAAAAAGAAGCGAACGTCGACCAGAAACAGCTGCATTGTCTGGCTCAGCCCCCTCCTGTACGAGAAAGAGCCTGGGCGGATCTGTTGGAACCTGCTAACACGACCCTGGCTTGTTTGATTCTCCCCCGACACGAGCGAGCGAGAGCCCAGCAGGACCTGACCAGGCGAGGCAGCCCAGGACCCAGGCATGGAAGCCAGGTAACGGCAGCAACAGCTTCAAGCATCAGCACGCAGCGCAAGTTTAGGGAGAGCACCCAGCTACCTAACCTAGCTACCTTACACCCCGGGGGCCAGCCAGCCAATTCGCACAGCACAGACTCTCCTCCTCTTTAGCGCTATTGAGCCGCTGCCACCTGCTCACTGCCTCTGCCAAAAGTCCAGTCCAACTCGAGTTTCGACCCAACCTACGGATTTTACTTGACCTACCTCTCACTACACTACTCTCCGTACTACGACCAGCCAGCCAACGCTGAGAACCTGGGAAACGCGCGCACCCTGGCTCGTCTCTGCTCCAGAAGAGATCACCACTTCCTTCCATCGTACCTAGAATCCCGACATCATCGCCTCTGCTGAAACGTGTCGATCATCGCCCAATTCTTTCTCTTCTTCTTGCCTTCACCTGCATCTTTCTTTTTTTTTCTGCTCGTTGTCGGCCACCTTCGTCAGGAACTCATCCATCCCTTTCACTCCCACCCCCCGTGTTCCAACTTTCATTACTCGCTCGCACCCACCCGACGACCCCGCCATCGAATACCCTCAGCTCGTCCGTCCGTCCTCTGCGAGCGACACAAACCACCGCCCTTTTTTCACACATTCGCACACGGTTGCCAACAACACCCGCCCAAGATGTCGTGGAAACTCACCAAGAGTAAGTCTTGTCGAAGATCAGGATTTCCGCTGTCCTTTCCCCCCAGCGTCTGTCGCCTATGCCGTTCTGAGAGCGGCACGGCCTTTTGATTACCAATGCCCAACGATTCGTGCGACCGCTCACGAAAAGGGCGTTCCTGAAACTCCTTACCAGGCAAGGCAAACACTGACGCCATGGTACAGAGCTGAAGGAAACCCATTTGGGACCTCCCTCCATATTCTCGAGATCGGGTTCAACATCTACCATCACAGACAAGGATGAAAAGCTCGGGGCGCCCCCGACCAGTTCGTCGACTCCTGCTCCCCCGGACAATGCTATCGGTACGTTTGCCCAAAGTTCCAGCCACTCAAGTCTCGCTGTAGTCATGATTACCGAAGAAACGGAATGCTAAGTCTCCGATCCTCAAACAGCCGCGTCGGAAGCCATGGTGCAACAGCCTGTGCTGACGCCGCCGAAGCCCGGTATCCTCGTTGTCACACTCCACGAAGGTCAGGGATTCGCCCTGCCCGAACAGCACCGACAATCTTTCGCCTCGTCAGGCCACCAGGCCTCTGTGTCGTCAAGCAGCGCGCTGAGCGGCTCCGTACGGCCAGGATCGAGAAGCGGCAGGCCTCAGACCTCGGGAGGCGGCTTCCAAGGAATTCCCACCAACCACGGCAGATTCTCTAGCAAATACCTGCCGTACGCCCTGCTCGATTTCGACAAGGTTCAGGTCTTTGTCAACTCGGTATCAGGCAACCCGGAGAACCCGCTGTGGGCTGGCGACAACACGCAGTTCAAGTTCGATGTGTCCAGAGTTACTGAGCTCGCCGTGCATTTGTACATGCGCAACCCCAATGCAGCGCCTGGATCTGGTCGCAGCCAGGATATCTTCCTCGGTGTCGTGCGGATCAACCCGCGCATGGAAGAGAAGCGCAGCTTTGTGGAAGATCCCAAGGCAAGCAAGAAGGATCGCGAGAAGGCTGCAGCAGAGTTCGCGGAGAAGGAACGGCAGGCGGGACACAGCGGAGTCCAGTGGGCAGATGTTCAGTACGGATCTGGAAAGCTCAAGATTGGCGTCGAGTACGTCGAGAACGTTGCTGGCAAGCTGACGATTGAGGATTTCGAGCTGCTCAAGGTGGTTGGCAAGGGCAGTTTCGGCAAGGTCATGCAAGTTCGCAAGAAGGATACGAACCGGATCTATGCCCTTAAAACAATCAGGAAAGCTCACATTATCTCGCGATCCGAGGTTGCCCATACCTTGGCCGAGAGATCCGTGCTTGCACAGATCAACAATCCCTTCATCGTGCCGCTAAAGTTCACTTTCCAGTCACCAGAAAAGTTGTACTTTGTTTTGGCCTTTGTAAACGGTGGCGAGCTATTCCACCACCTCCAGATGGAGCAGCGCTTCGACGTTAACCGCGCTCGATTCTACACGGCTGAACTCCTCTGCGCGCTGGAATGCCTCCACGGATTCAACGTCATCTACCGAGATCTGAAGCCGGAGAACATCCTCCTGGATTACCAGGGCCACATTGCCCTTTGCGATTTCGGCCTGTGCAAGTTGGATATGAAGGATGAGGATCGCACCAACACCTTCTGCGGTACTCCGGAATACCTGGCACCCGAGCTGCTGATGGGCCAAGGCTACAACAAGACCGTGGACTGGTGGACTCTTGGTGTCCTGCTGTACGAGATGTTGACGGGACTTCCGCCATTCTACGACGAGAACACCAACGAGATGTACCGCAAGATTCTTGGCGAGCCTCTGCATTTCCCCGGCCCCGAGGTCGTGCCTCCTGCTGCCAAGGATCTGCTCACCAAGCTCCTCAACCGCGACCCTGCAGTGAGACTGGGTGCCGGTGGCAGTGCCGAAATCAAGGCCCACCCCTTCTTCCACGCCATCGACTGGAGAAAGCTGCTCCAGCGAAAGTACGAGCCTACTTTCAAGCCGAGTGTGGTATGTAATCATTTTTAGGCGTCTTCTACACTATATGCTAACTCATTCCTAGGCCGACGCACTCGACACCAAGAACTTCGACAAGGAATTTACCGGAGAAGTCCCGCAAGACTCCTACGTCGAGGGCCAGCCACTGTCGCAAACTGACCAGGAGCAATTCGTGGGCTTCAGCTACAACCGACCTTTCGCGCTTGGTGAAGCAGGCGGTAGTGTGAGAGACCCCAGCTTTGTTGGTAGCGTTTCAGGCCGACGATAGACGTGGTATAGAAAGGTCTAGGGTGATCGTCTTCAAGCATCTTTCGAGCATCCGCTACGCAGCGACGCCGAGGTTGTGCTCAGTCAGCCAGCCACCTGTCATGGGAATCAACAAGCACGGACAAGTGCAGGAGTGAGAGCAAAAGCGGACGAGTGCTCCATTGGCTGGTTTTTTTCTCTTGATCAATAGACAGACAACCAGAAAGGTCACGTGCAGGGACTCGGGCAATCATTTTCTCTTTGATTTAGGCCAAGCAAAAAGGCATCCGGTCTACTTTTGGAGTCTGGCTGATGGTATTGATCGCCGTGGAGTGCAGGCTGTCACAATGGCATTTACTTCTAGAGTCAAGAAGGAAAGAGGACCTGTACATATCGAGCGAAGTAAGAACTCACAGCAGTACAGAGAATTGACTGATGCCTCAGTGATATATCAACACCGTCGTTGGATCATATGAAATGCGTTTGTGAGATTGGACCGTATACTGAGCTAAGCGAAAAAGAAATCCTAGCAGGCTTCCCAACATGCCTTCGGGAATTAGTGCCTGGTCCTGCTACTGCGTGTAGAGAGAAGTTCAACAGACTTCAAACAACTTTCGATGCATCAATCTTCCGGGCCATCGTCAAACGTGTCGCCGCCCTCAGCCGGACTTATCAAGCATACTTGTCCTTTTTCGATTTCGACTTTTTGCTCTTGCCGTCCGACGACTTCTTCGACTTCTTGTCCTTACCCTTGCCCTTCTTCTTTTTCTTTTTCTTGCGACGCTTCCCGTCGTCGCTGTCGGAGGAATCCGCCTTGTCCGCCGAGGAGTCCGAGTCCTCGGAGCTGCTGTCCGACGAGCTGGAGCTGGAGCTAGACTCTGACGACGCCGACGAGCTCGAGTCGATGAGCTCGGGCTTGCGGGCCGGGCGGCCCTCGACCTCGTAGTCCCAGCGGACCTGTTCCCGGCGTGCCTTGGCCGCCTGGTCTGCTCCGCCGTGCGTGTGGAAGAGATAGTTCTGTATGAAACATTTCAGCATGTCTGATGAGAGGAATGTTGAAATGAGGAGCACGCTTTGGGTACTTACGTCGAATTCGATTGACGCCTTGGCAATGGTCTTGAACTGCTTCTTGCCCATAACGGCCTGAGGTTCATTGTCGCCGTCGTCCCGCACGTCGAACTCGGCCAGAGCGATGGCTGTTTGAAATGCATTGCGGATCTGCCGTCCGTTCCACGACACTGCAGAAACCAGCGTCAGACATGACATTCAGAAACGTAGCGAAGCAAATTATAAGGACTCGCAGAGCCTTGTATCTCTTTTCGTTCGGTCGTGGGGCGTACTTACAAGTTTCGCAATGCTTTCTGGCGAATCGCAGAATCTTATCGTCCTGGATCTCGACGCTCCGCTGGCCTGCCTGCTCACGCTTTGTGTTCAGGTCTCGTACTCGCCGAATATTCATCTCGAAGATCTGAAGGGTCTGTTTCTTGTCGAGCTTCGGATAGTATAACGTCAGGTGAAGGCGTGAACGGAAAGCATCGTCGAACGATCCGACTCGGTTTGTGGTTAGGAACAGAATACCGGCGTAGTATTCCAGAATTCGAAGAAACACTATTGAACTGTCAAGATTACGGCCAAACGACTAGTTTTATGTTTGAATCTTTACCTGAGACTAGCCCGTTCCTTTTGATGTCGTCTCGCTGTTCACACTTAGCTGGAAAGGTTCCCGAGGAGCGCGTTCATGTGCCACTCACACTTCTTTTCGCAAGAAATACATCGGCTTCATCCAGCAACATGACACATCCCCATTTATGTGCGAGAGTGAAGTGCTTTTGAAGGTTTCGCTCCACTTCGTCAGGTTCATATCCAATGTCGCCGCAGGTGATGGGGAAAAGGGGCCTCTTTGTGAATGCCGCGACACACTCTAATCATCTTATCAGAAATGGGAGTCACGAATTGGATTAGACTGGCCCTTACCGGCTGTCGATGTTTTCCCTACTCCTGGCTCGCCGTGGAGCAGAATGATACATCCCTTGCCTAGTTTTGTCCAGAGTATTAATAAACAGTCATTAACTGTGTCTAGGAAAGCATACCTTTACCGCGGACAATGTCCACTTCTGCAGAGCCCTTTTTCATCCCACCGGTTGCGCGTGAGCCAGCTGCGTGGTTTTCAACCACGGCTCTCACCATTTCCTTGTGCCCTGGTGGCAAAATCAGGTCTTTCCACCCATCTTCGTACTGTGTGTCTTGAAGAAGCGTCAAGTCAAGAGCGACTTGGCAGTGAGGTTAGCGAGGAATATACATGGGAGATTGAATAATTACCCCATTTCCGATCTCTCAGTGCAAATGCATAGACCATTCCGGGCAAGAGAAGGATGTCTTCGTTGGCTTCCATGGCGGCTATGACTTGAGGAATAGCAGGATCTGATGTAACAGAGCCGACGACCGGGTAACCTTGAACTCTTTCGGAGACTGCAATGCGAGCTCTGTTGATAAGCAGATTCTGATGGCTCCAGAACTAAAGCATAGTCGTATGAGCATTTCAGTCGCTGTCGCCTAATACTATAGTCATGGATTAAGGATCACCTACCCAATCTCTTCCTCTATTTGTTCGAGAATACACTGTTACCTCGAGCATCTCCGGCCGCGTATTTCTTACCCCCGTATTGTAAAAGTCGATATACGGCACACAAAAGGGTGGACGCCAACTTGGAGTGTTCTGGTAGGCCAATGCGAAATCGACGATTACTGGTGTATCAATCTGATCACGTTTCAGTGTCTCATAATTGCAAGTCGAGGAGGTGGGCATACTTCTTCTTTGTTGTTCTGACTGTCTGTCCAGGCTGGTCCTGCGTAAAGCTTGTGAGATGCCTCGGAAACCTCGACAAACGACTTTCCTCGAGCGGCGAGAAATTTGCGCATCTCTGCTTCACCACTAGTCTCTCCCACGGACGCATAAGCCAGGGGATACGCTTCCAACTCGGTGATGGGCATTTCGGTGTCAAAGGGGCGGAAAGTGAAGGTGTCTGTAACGACATCGAATCGGTAACCCCCAAGATCTAGGAAGTAGCACACCAACTTCAATGGTGCATGCGTGTTTGACATCCTGCCAGGAGGACTCATTGATGCATATCTTCTCCCCCCAGCTACAGATATTATCTTGTAAGCTTGCGGAGTCTCTCGTCCAAAGCCTTGTCGGTACGTCACTGGTGCGGGCGGATTTGGGTGCCCCGGGTGGCTCTTCGGAATAGATGCTGGAGCCGGTGGACTTGCTGTGGGCAGTGCGTAACGGAGAGGAGTGTATCTCCGTGATATGTTAGGTCGTTGTTCGTTTGGAAATGTTTGAAGCTGCAATGACTCACATGATATCGCCAGGAGTGTATAGCATCCATAAGTCCTCAAATCCGATTGTCTTGAGGTTACCATTACGTGCATCTCCATACTTCTTGAGAGGCCCTGCCAGATACTCGTCCATGAATTCAATGAGTAGTCTGATCTGTGCAACAAGATCGTTTTCCGGATCTTCGACTTTCGTGTCGTGTGCGCTATCCCCTTGGGATTCATCGATCTTCCGGAGCAATTCCAAGGACTCTGTTGACTTGACCCTAGGATCGGAACACATGTAAGCAAGTCGCATGAGTTGAGTCGAAGAAGCAGGATACTTACATGTCCTCCTCAAGTTCCGTAGCTTTTTGTTCGAAGAATGCTCTGTTCTGGATCAACCATCTGAAAGGTTTAAAGAAGGATACGCTTTCGTCGAGTCTCAATTTCACGCTCCGCTTGTCTGATGGCAGTTTGCTGCCCTTGACGCCTCTTCGCATCATCCCTGGTGGTAGCGGCGGAACGGGGGGAAATGGTGGCGGAGGAGATGTAATATTCGCGAGAAAGGCTCTAAAGACAGGAGATTCAAGACAAATCTCGATGATGTCGACCTCGCCCGCAATGACTTTGCCTTTCTGGTCGTCTGCCTCGGTATTCTCGGGTGACGTATTGTGGTTGATATCGTCCCAACGGACTCTGATGAAAGGCGAAATTCTATCATCGTAGAACCTGTTGAGCTCCCTTTGATCCTTTCTGTGGAAGAATTGATACTTGAGCTCAAACTCCGTCCATGTTGAACCCTCCTCATCTTCCTCAAGTTCGCCCTCGTCGCTCGAGTCCTCATCATCACCGTCGCTAGCCTTCTCGTCATCCTCGGCGCCGGCTTCCTTCCTCTCATCAGATGCGAGTGGCTCTCTGGCGTCGTCATTGGCATCCTTGGTTATGGTATGCTCGAGATTGACTCCCCCTTCCTCTTTTCCCTCCCTCGGAACTTCCTTGTCGGCATCGCTCTTGCCACTCAGGGGATCCGAGCTTGTTCCTTCGGCAAGAGCGGTACTAGCACCTTCGCCCTTCTCGGCCTTTTCAACGCCGTCGCTTCCAACTGATTTGGCTTTTGACTGCTGAGGGTTCCCCTTTCCCTTTTTCGACGATCGCACCGATTCGTCGCTGTCGCTGTCGGATGATGCGTTTTCGAGTCGCTTGACCTTCATTTTCAAATGTTTTACATTCTTCCATAATTTCTTGAGTGCTGTCGAAGTCGGCTTGCCCTTCTCAAATTCCACGATCGCCTCGATCTCCGAGTCATATATGCTGAGACTAGAGCTATCTGTACTCGAAGAACTGCTCAGAGCGTGTTGCTTCTGAGGTTTCTTCTTGCTCTTGCTTGCTTTTGTCTCCTTTCTCTTTTCCAGCTTTGCGGCAGAATGTCTGGCGATTCGATCACTGGTAAGTTCAGCATATCGCTGTCCATCTACAATGGGTGCGACACTTGACGCCGATGAGCTTGTCGAGCTGGTACTCGTGGAGCTGCTATCATCGTCGCTGTCTCTGTCGCTGTCAGTATCAAGTCTTCTTCTGCTCTTCTTCTTCTTCTTTGCCTTCGCTTTTGGTTTCCCGAAAATAAAGGCGCCGGGGTCTTCTTTAGAGGCCATTTTGCTAATTATCCAGGTCCAAAAAGAAAAGAAAAGAAAGAGATGAAACCTGACACAACTGTCGACGCTGACCTTCCTCTAAAATTGATGTAAAATCAAGAACGCGTCAATAATCTTGGACTTCAACAAGCTGATAGTCGTGGCACACGTTAACAACAAACCACCCGGACACGGCCACAAAAGCACTTTTGGACCCCTGCGAGAGAAAAGTTATAAAAATAAAACGAATAAGGCTTTGGGGGCTGAAAGCACAGCTGCAGACTCACCCCCGCACCCCCGGCAGGCTACGAAACCAATGGGCAGTTGGGCTGCCGAAACCCTTGTCAAAGCATCCAATAGCTTTGCCTGTTTACTGCAGCATCCTGCCGAAGGATCATGGCCAAATGCTACGTTATAAGATAGGCAACCAGTAATACCTGACCTTGAAGCGCATTCGCGACGCTAGGCAAGCGAGATAAGCAGAAGCTGGTATGTACGGAGCACGCATTTCCACTCATCTGGTACCTCATCTCTGAATTTGTACTAGTTCCCTATACTTTGGTTTCACAGCTGACACTCGTCCATGGTGTGCCGTGGAAACAACGCGAGGCTGTGCAATGTGATCCCCTCACGGCTGGCCATACGGGAAAGTACTTTTCTCATGAAAGCATGGACTGAACGATACTCGATAAATATCCGATCATGTTTGTCCGTTAGATATCTGACATATGTCGTGGCACTCATGGCGACAACTGAACCCCTGGCGCCTTTTGGGCTATCTCGATCCCGGACTCTGACAAACAGCGCGGCCGAGTTTCTCGAGCTTCGCAGCGACGAGGCGATGGGGGCCGAGCTGGCTGAGATCTCACCAGAATTTGTGCCGGAGCTGGACCGTTTCCTACCGCGTGATGAGATATTTCAGCAGGATTATTTCATCGAGTCTCAAGAACGGGTCGAGAAATTCAGGGAGACCCTCGCCCTGTTCCAAAAGAACCTTGTAGACCGAAAGGTTGATAGGCGGTACGAGATCGAGATCAAAGACGCAAACTCATACACCTTGCAAGATGTTCTCCAGATTGCGAAAATCGTGCAGAAGAAGCACAGCGACGCAGATCAGGTGCATAGCTGCATGGGCCGACTCAAAAAGTTCTTTCATGCCACAGGAAGGAACGCTTCTACGTTCAAGAGGCTTCTCGAATTCGTACCAGACGACGTCTACGGCTCCGTGATATGCGGTGGCTTTACCGTAATTCTTGGTGTATGCATCCAGCTACTACATGATCGCTTGTGGCGATTACTAAGAATGTCCTCTTAGACACTAGAACGGCTGGAGACTTTGCGCACCGATATGTACACGGCACTCGACAAAATTCCCGTGACTCTCGGTCGTTTGCATGATCTGCTTGACGTCCATTATCAGTCTTCGAAGCTTAAGGAATATGGTGATAGAGTTCTGGTTGCGATCTTCGTCCTTCTGGAGCTCATCGTAAGGGAGCTCTCGGGAAGTGCGGCAAGTAAGTAACCGTTCATGGTAGAGGGTGCCGCATCTCCAGCATTAACAATTGGCAAAGAAAAGATTTTCAAGGCACCGTTCCGCGGCGGCCGATACGGCCACACAATCGACGAGGCTACCAAATCTCTCCAAGATGCAGTCAAAGACTTTGAAATCGAAGCCAGAATTTGTGATTCTCAAAGGCTCGGTCAAGTCGATCTTGTGACAAGAAGAACCCTGTTAACTGCTGCGCATATCGACGCGGAGACAAAGAAGACTGGGCAAGGGGTTACGCAATTGAGCCATGGTAAGAGCAAGAACATTAACTTGTTTTGAGACCGCCTCTCATTATGAATAACTGACCCGGAATATGAACATGTCTCCAGATTTTATCGATTTCACAAGTCAACAAGAACACTTGGCGGAACAATTGAGAGCAGATCAGGCCGCTGGTAGCCAGAAAGTACTCGATCAGCTGAGACAGACTCAAGTCGAACTCCAGAGACACAGTGCTCAGGTACTGCAAGAATTCTATCGCTTCTTGGCGGCGAGCTCGGCATTCGATTCTAAGACCGGCACATGTACGTTCCCCGAAAAACCAATCATTTCGTCGGAAATGTATGTGGCTCATGATATCACAGTGGATCAATACCAGGCTCAGCGGCGCTTCATACAGGAGCTCACTCCGAGCTCTTCTTTCGGGGCCGAGGGGGAAAGTCTGACTGAGCCCGTGCCATTCAATGACACGGACAAGGCCTTGGTAAACTCTTGGAACAAGGTTTCGGGAAACGCGCAACAGGTTACGGAAAGGGATCTACGACACTCCATTGGCGAAATTACCGCCAGAGAGAATGACACGGCAGAGAGTACTCGAGCAGAGCATGACCGTATAGGTTACATACTGACCTCATCGGAGTTGTCGACCTGGCTCTCGGCTGCCGAATCTTCTCTGTTGGTCATACAGAGTAACACCAACGTCGACGAGGAACACACAACGTCGTCCTATAGCTCAGCACTGCTGGTGAGCGTCATTCAAAAGGTCAAGCAGTTTCCTGTGCTGTGGTATTTCTCAGCATCACGGGCTGCAGCACCGTACGATAGGGAGCTGAGGGGGGCTGCCGGCCTCTACACCTCTCTCATCACGCAGCTACTGAATCATCTCCGCGATCGAAACACTCACGTAGAACTTCAATTCTTGGAGAGAGTCATTCGTCACCTCAAGAGAGGCGAGCGAAAGGTCAGACAACTGCGCCGTGCCTTTCAAGAGCTAATTGAGCAACTCCCAGTCAGTGCAGGACTTTTCATTGTTGTGGATTCGATTTACAAATTGCAAGAGGCGGAGGGCGGCGAAGAAGTGCAGGAACTGCTGAAGCTCGTGAGGAATGATGAAAGACACATCAAGCTGTTTGTGACAGACGCACTCTCGCCGCGTATCATCGAGCCCATGGCAGCCTGGATGAAGAAGACTCAGCGCCGCGCCGAAAAGAGGGCTACTACGCCACCAATGAACAGAGTCTATTTACTAGAGGTGCCTGAGGATGTGGAAGGCTACCATACCGAGTTCAACGTTTCTTGGATCAAGGAAGAGCTGCAGGGATCGGCGGAGAAAGCCAATTCGTCGCAGTCTGCATCGTCTGCAGGAAGTGAAGAAGAATGATTTTCATGTCACTTTATGGTCTCAGAAGCAAAATAGGGAAGCTCTTGTTCATTCATTCGCTTATTTCTTCGCGGTGATGAAATGCTATCCCCAGTCGAATTATCTTTGCGAGTACAAGTCGCAGTGAGTCAAACTTTCACTTCACATCATAATTAAACAGTCGTCAAGTTACTCTTTGGAAGCTTGAAGCCACCCGGTACCCTCGTCTGCAGGATCTGCTCTGGGTCATACTTGGCAGACACACTCTGCAGGAAGGCCTCATTCTCCTCGCCATACGTGGAGATGGGATCCTGCGTCTTGTCGGCGTAGTTGAGATAAGCAAAGTCGACGTCGGTGCCCGTCTCGACGCTCCGCGCCCTGACGGTCTCGCGGTAGGACACCAGGTGCGCCCTCGCCGTGGCCTCGAGCTCGGCCCCGGTGAAGACCATGAAGACCTGGAAGAGGACGCTGTTGCCCTGCTCGCGGTCCATGCCGAGGACGTTGCCGCCCTTCTCGACGCCGTGGTCGAAGAGTATCTTGGGCAACGGCTGGAAGACCGTGTACAGGCTGAAGGTCGCGTCGCCAGTCGCCGCCTGCCAGTTGGTGATGAACGCGTTGTGCTGGTCGACGACGAACTGCAGGATCTCTGGGTCGTTCTTGACTGCGATGGCGAACCACACGTTTCTGGGCCGGTTAGAAGATGACACAGCAGTCGCCATGAGGCTTGAGCATGACTCACTGATTGCCCTTGGCGAAGTCGAGCTCCTTGGCAAAGCTCAAATGGGTATCCTCCCTGAGCGTCGACGACACGGTCGGCTCAATGGCCGCGTACTCTGCGTACGCCGACGCGTTGACGGTCCCCGTGGTGTCGTGCAGGGCAGAGATGATGACCGTCTGGTTGGACCCGGCGACCCACGACCAGAAGGAGAAGCAGGAGCCCAGCGGGTAGTTGACGATATTGTCGACAAAATGGGAGAAGGCCGTCACGACCTGTCCGGTGGCGCTGTTGGGGTGGATCACCAGGCCGCCGTAGATGTCGCCTTGCTCGAAAGCCTGGATGTCGAAGCGCGTCACGATGCCAAAGTTGGAGGAGCCGCCCTTGAGAGCCTTCCAGAGATCGGCGTTCTGTGTACTGTTCGCCTGGACGATTTCTCTGTCGTGCTGGCCGTGAGTTGTCTGATTATAGCATGGTATCGCGCGCCTGGAAGACTTACCCGCTGGCTAAGACGATCTCGTAGTTTACGATGTTATCACAGGCGAAGCCCACCTTGCCACTGAAGAAGTTGTTGCCACCACCGAGTGTGAAACCACCCACTCCGACGGTCGACGTCCTGCCTCCTGGAGCGGTGACACCGAAAGGCTCCTATGAAATCTGTCAGCTTCGATGGACAATACATATCAGATTAAGGCACTGAAAGTCTTGACCTACGAGAGTCGAGTACACATCTTGCCACAGCGAACCGCCCTGAATCTTCGCCACTTTCGTGTCGGCATCATACTCCGTCTTGTTCATAAGCCCTACAGCTTCCATTAGCCATAACTCTAAAAGGGCATGATGATATAGTAGGGAGGCCCCATGCCGAGATCAATGGTTACTCCATCATGAATATCAGCAGCAGGTCCCCATGCCATGTGGCCGCCACAACGGACAGCCCAGTTGGTCATGGAAGTATCTCTCAGACCCTTGACTATCTGCGAGACTTGGTCCGTAGTCGTCGGCTGAACGATACACGACGGGCTCATGCGTGCCGACGCCGAATAGTACTCGGCCTCGCGGGCAGCATACTCGGTACTGTTGGGCCGGTACACTTTGACTCCGGCAGCTTCAAGGGAGACGCACTTGAAGAATGAGGTCAGCATGGCCCACAAAGAGACGATGGGCGCGAGAGAACTTACGGTATCCTCGATACTCAGAGATGATGACACCGACATGTTGTACGAAGCCGAGGACGCTGTCACGGTCGAAGGAGCCAGAATTTGCAAGAGCGCCAGGGCTGGGATGAAGGAGTGCATCATAGCGAACTTTTGCTATCTAGTCAATGCCAAAAGGTCACGCGTTCTGAAACACTGCGTATCCACGAAATATCGCATGGGTGCATACGGGGAGAAGAACGTTGCATGCAGGACACAATCCACATGCCCGTGGTGTGGTTCTGGGGAACATTATAATGGTTGGTCTTGAACTATGGGTGGCCAGAATCGTGCGATTTCTTCCCGACCAAAGAGCTGATTAATTTCTGTCAACGGCGATCCTTTCACGATTCAATTGTGCCACTATTGATTCTCACATGTCCACGTGCCATTCGGTACAAGCAGGACGAAAAGTTTCTCTAGAAAAGAATCACCGCCGGGTAACTGATGGCGAGATAGTCAGGGCCGGCTCGGAAGTGTGTCCCAGTCCTTGCAGCATATTGTCAGAATCCACATCGGATGCATGGTCGAGTTGCCGGTGCTGGGGATCAGCATATAACGGTCCGCATGCAGCGACCTGCTATTGGCCACTGTCGAAGAAAGTATTTGAATGCAGTAACCAATGCGAAAGTCCAGATGTTTCTCTATGCAGAATGGCAGATCGTTGTTTGCTACCCCGGCCATGCTTATTCCCGACCTCTACTTTGCTACCGGCACGGCTATCATGGCTCCTAGGCATAGTTGAGTCGACTCCCGTTACTGGCCTGTCGTCCCATGTGCATGCAAGGGCTTGTACGGGAAGGAATGGAGCTCCCGCGGCCGCGTCTCGCTCCGGTACCGAAGCGCGATCATCTCTCTTCTTGACTGTTGAGATATATGGAGTCATTTTGCCAACGGTGGTTGGCTCGCTGATGCTTGCCCTACGAAGTGCAGCGTAAGCTACGAGGTACAAAGGGAGCCATCGATCTTCACCGGTAAGTGGATTCCGGTCTTTGTCTGGGTACATTTGCCTATAGCCCCACAAGACCCTCACGACGAAGGGATATGATTGTCTGGACGCTTCATTCCACTCCGATAAATACGGGACCTGTTCATGTGGACCGACGAATTGCGCTCAGTGAGGTAATCACTGGGAAGAAAGGTATCGGCCCGCCGAAAACCAGTATGCGTTGAACTTGGCCGGACTGCCACGAGTATTTTTTCCTCATCATTCTCTGGAAGCCTGAAGGAAGGGAGGTCAGTGTTCCGCGACATGCTCCGCAGTCTGAGCGGGAAGTGGAGCTTCTTGAGCCAGATTCATCATGTTCGATATCGTAGTTCCCTCAGCTCCCAATGGCCCAGCTCTTTGGTAGGGCTTGAGAGATCGCATGTTGAAACTTGGCAGTGGAGCAGCCCAACGACGCAAGGCGGCGGAAGTACGATTAACCTTGCTCTTCTTGAAGGTCTCCCTTGCTCCCCTCGCTCCCGAGTCGCCTGAAAGACCCGTAGCAGGGCTTAGCGACGGGAGAATTACCCAACATAGACGTCTCCAGTTTTCGTGTTAGTTTTCGGAATGTTCTGAGACATCCTGCCAACCTGCTGGAAGGAAAGTCTCAGTCTTACATACTAGGCGACGGTTCAGCAATGATGATGATTGTAGACACAACAGAAGAACCGACTCGATCATGTGCCTATGCTGAAATTTTATGTCTAACAGACAAGTCACAGTACAAGTCGAGGTTTCCCTGTTGGCTTGTGTACCACATGATGAGGTTTATATCGAATAGTGCAAACGATAAAGGCCAACTCGCACAGAACCGAGAATCTCGTCGCTTCACCGGGTGTCGGCAATTTATGCTGAGAATGTCAGCAAGTGATCAACCATGACAGGATCTGAGAGTTCATCAGCTTTGGTCCTTCGTAGGGGAAAAAGGAGAAAGCTGCTGCTTATCTAGTCTCACTACAAACCTACCTAAGTATCTGTATCATGCCGGCAGTTGCAAAACTTTTGAGCCCAGCCACCAAGATGAAGCTTCCCAGGACGAGATACCGCGGCTCACAGATGCTTAGGTGATGTCAGCCCTGGTCTATCTGACGTCCAGCTACAGCGATTCGTAGTGGGGAATACGATATTCAATGCTACCCGAGGCGTAGTATATGTATTCTATATGCATTGCATTTCCTTCAGGTCGGTAACGATACAGGGTCTCAAGGTCCACGCAATCAGGGGCGCCGAGACACCCTTGCCCCAATAACAACATAGTCCTGTTGCACAGAGGTTTTGTAAAGTCAAGGTTCACGATCCGATGGTGAATAGAATTGCTGAGAAACAACTTTTAACATGGCCCGGTGCTCTTGGCTTTGAGACTAATGCCTCTACCCAACTATGCTGATTCAATTTTGCGTATTGAGAAAGCAGAACGATTATGTCGTTTCCAGTGATCAACAGCACTGAAGTGTTGCTGTCTCCGCCAGATGGCTGGGTGGTGAACTTTACTCACCCATACCGAGATGAGACCACCAAAACACGCGTTCTTTTGGCATTTGGGCTGGAATTTCCGATCGCCACTCTCTTCTTGATACAGAGGCTGTACACATCGTATTTCGTCTTGCGAACGCTTCAACCCGAGGATTGTAAGTGCATCCATCCCAAGCCACGCTTGGAAAGTCAAGACTGACCGATTATTAGATCTCATCACAGCTGGATGGGTAAGCTAGAAATAACCATAATTTGTATAGCACCACTGATTTGCTGTTTCACTAGGGGTTTCTATTAGCAACGCAGGCGATGATGCTGCATTTGTGGCGGCTTGGGCTCGTCGGACTCCACGCTTGGGAGCAGTCACTCGACAAATCAATATACATGACAGGAGTAAGACTATAATCAGACCAAATTGATGTTACTGGACACCACTGAAAGTCTAGCTCTAGGTCATTTTGGCTCTCACGCTAACAGCCATTGTGTAAGTTTCCTTCCAAGTCAGCGCCGTGATGGTTCCGTTTCTGATGAGGTCCGATTATCTAGTGGCACACTGCTTTCAAAACTGGCGCTTTGCGTCTTCTACTATCGACTGTCGCCAGCCCGCTGGTATCAATACAGCATCATGTTCACCGGCTTCCTCTGTCTCGTCTGCTTCGGATCCGTCTTCTTCGCCGTCCTTTTCGCCTGCCGGCCCATCTCAGCGGCGTGGAACCTGCGACTATACACCGGAGACAACTGCATCCCGCGCCCGCCGTGGTACATCCTCCAGGCCGTCACGGGCGGCGTGACCGATTTCCTGCTCATCATCAATCCGATCCCCACCGTTCTGGGTCTGCAAATGTCCACGAAGCACAAGGCAGCCCTCGTCGCGTGGTTCGGCATCGGAACAATCACACTCGCTGCGGCCATCATGCGGACCATCAGTCTCTTATCCATGATCGATAGCTCGGATACCCCGTGGACCATGGCCGACGCCATGCTCTGGCTGGTGGTAGAATCAAACCTGGTCGTCCTCTGCGCCTGCCTGCCCACGTTTCGTGTCTGGCTCACGCACGTCTTCTCGAGGAGAGGCCTCTCCGCCAGCGGCAACAGCGGAGGGTCGCGCGGGAAACCCGTCCAGGGCAGCCACCCCCTTCGAACTTTTGGCCAAGACAAGACCCGGCGGTTCGACACCGTCGCGGAGATCGAACGCGATAATGGCAAGGCGGACGATGATTTCGGCGGGACGGAGCCGCCGGTGTCTCGGAATGGCGCGGCCATTTCGGATGCAGGCAGCGAGGAGAATATATTGCAAGCGAGGACCACGGTCGGTTCCTCGTCTGCGAGGTAGCCAGCACTTTCGGATTATACTCTCTGGCTTCTCAGCTGTATCAATGGTTTGAGAGGCAACACATTGGGGCGTTACAGTTTTAGCGTTATAGAGATGGACGGCGAATGACTTGAGTAACCAATTGTGTCAGAAAGTCCTTGGAAAGATACCACGAAGCATTGCCCGGGAGAAACTACACAGCGTTGCCCTTCGCTTTTCAATCAAGTATTGGAATTATTTGATCACCACCTCGATATTGCATTGAATGAAACCAGTCAATTCAGTTCATGAGCTAGGTTGGCATTAATGTTTCGAAGCTGCTGCTTAGCTATCGTCCCTAGATTCGACTCCCAGACCCATTGCATAATACATTGCTGCCTCAACCTCTGTGCGCCGCATAGTTGGGATCTGGCCGTTACACACGCCGATTTGGCTCACAACTTGATTCCGGACATCAGTGACCTGTATGTATCATGGACGAGGGACATTTACAGGGAGAGATACTCACGTTCTAGGAAGTACTTTACGTCAAATGTTCTTGTTTTTGGCGATTCGGCACCGGAAACCCCCGCGCTTTCCGCGATATCTTGAGGGGATGATTGATCTAGGCTCAGCTGCACGGAAAGACGGTCAGTCTGTCGCACTGAAGGGTTTCAAGTAAATTTGCCTCTGTTTTGTGGCTTACCTTTGATTTTGGGGCCTGTGGAATGCTGGAAGATAGCTTTATCAGCAGGGAATCTGTCTCTACGGGAATGTTACTCTTCAAGAGCAAATCGTAGACATCACGGGGCTCGAGCCACTGGTTTTGCGTCAAGGCGGCCGTGGTTGGAGGTGCAGGGAACAACCTGCTCTGAATGCCGGATATTTGTTCCGGGTTTGAGATGCCTCGTTCCATTTCGTCCGGAATGGGAGCGCCAAACAGTACCCTTTCGAGCCGCATAGTGATGGTAGTGCGACTGTATGTGGCTAGAGTGTGACCGAATGCTTTCAAGACCCTGCGCTCGTCGCTCTTTGGATTTTTGAGCAGATGATAGCCATTTTCTAGGCATAATAGATGAAGCCGATGAGCGAACGAAGTGGGCCGGTGAATCACGGTAGCAAAATGGCGTGACGAGGTCGGGGACAGGCGGCCAGCTGAGAGCAAACTCGATATAGGAATCTCTGAACGTTGTTCGCTGGCAGCCCCGTCATTTATCTTCTGCTTTCGTCCTAGAGGAGACTGGCTTCTCTGTTTTCCCTGCTGGACAGAAACCTCGGGCTGTCGAGGGACCATCCAGTCGCAGCTTGCGAGCATGGAAGACCAATCGGTTTTTAGATCTTCTATCGCAGCACGAGGCTCTTCGCGAGCCTCCGACGAAGAGATTGCGCATAGCGACGCGCAGTCTTCCACGAGCGAGTTGAAAGAGACTGCAGCCGCTGGACGCATCTGGAACACTCTCAGCAGGGCAAGGTCCTTCGACATGGTCGACAGCGAATTGACCAAGCTAGCGGCAAGCTTTCCCATCTCGTCCACTTGCTGTTGGAGGTTCTCCAGGGCCGAGGTCTGCCTCTTGCGATAGGCGCGCTGAGCGAGGCGCACCTGAGCACGTCTCCGCTACATTTATCAATCAGTCATCGGATTTGTATGGGGACTCGGAGCCATTGCACACCACTCCACCGTCATCGTCTCGAGGGCTCAAACGAGGACGCCCTCGTTTCCTTGGCTTTGAGACGGATGATAGTCGCGGGTCCGTTATGGCTACTTGATCGGATCGATTAACTTCTGGCTCTGGAGAACCTTCGTGGCCGCTGCCCACCATCGATGAATCCGTGTTGTGGATTGAAGCAGCCAAGTCTACCAGTATATCAGGCCAGCTTGTTGCGTACAGCTTGGAGCTGTCATAGTTGTCCAAGAGGGTCTGAAACCAGGGCCAATGTGCTGATGGGTCTGCCTCCATATTTGCTGCAGGCTGATTTACTGATGAGTGAATCTAACCATGACCCCCCAAGAGGTTTCAAGGGCCGAGTTGTTGATATAATTGATCACTCATTGTCGGATAGGTACGTTCGATTACTAATGCCCGTAGTGGGCCGCGCCCTTCGATTTAATGTTTAGTGATCATTTAACCCCATAAGGCCACCATAAGCCGAGGGTAATCATACTGAGCTATGCACGGCAAACTTACAAAATATGCAAAGACTGCTGTTCATTGAATTGCACCATCAAATCCTAAAATGATGTAGAACATTCAGTGGCGGAAAATATTGTGCAACTTACCTAGGCGTCAACCATTAGAGCGTATTGTCTGTTGCATGTCTGTGTGGGGGTGCAAAGACTGTTGTAGCGGCTACTATTCTATCGCATGACTATCTGGGTGTATTCTTCCATGCTCTATATCTGGTGGTACTTCATTGACTGAGAATGAATCCATCTACCGCTCAAACACCTGCTTCTCAGGCTAGAAACCGTGAGACATCTCCGCCAAATTCCTCTGCGAATTGGTAAAGGAATCCGTGTCCGCTGTCCGGGAATATCTTGAGTCTAGCATCCGGCAGCTTCTGTTGCATCACAAAGCTGTTATACGTGGGGACCATGAAGTCGTCTTTGCCCTGTGCGATGAATACCGGGATCCCAATCTCGTGCAGGCGGTCATAACTGCCTTCATGTCGATACTCCAAATTTCCCCACCGCCCGAGGGCAGCGGCCTGGTTCTGTAGTCCGGCGCCACCGTCTGCGTACCCCTCCGAGACCCAGCCGGCGCGCGGCTCTCCGCAAGTCGACTCGTTGCGCTCCGAGATGCGAGATAAACCACTGCTCGCCGGCTTTCCGTGACGTGTCGGAGTCGTAAAAGAATAGCTTCTGCATATGCTCCAGCGTCACCTCTGGCCCGGCCGCGTAGCCGTTAATGGCTTCTTGTCTCTCCGCGGAATGCTGAGCCAGGTCTTCGCCGGCGCTGGGTCCCGACCCAGCAATGATCAGCCTCCTCACCAGTCCCGGAGGTCCGTTCAGATGGACGAGCGGAGCGATGAAACCGCCCATGCTGAAGCCCAAGATATCGACTTCCGATATTTTCAGTGCAGCCAGAAAGTCCACTGCGTGCTGAGCCATCTGGACTATACTTTTGTCGACAGCTGATCCGGTCGTCTTGCCTACGCCGGCATTGTCGAAGAGTATGACGGGGCGCTGCGCGGCTATGGTATTGATGAGCAGAGGATCCCAGGCGTCCATCGGGGCGCGGAAATGGTGGCAGAAGAGAAGGGGAACGCTCCCGTTCTCGTCCTTGCCGAAGCGACGATAGGCAAAGTTGATGTCGCCGCTTTGAACATATTGCGTTTTAGCCGTTTGCTGGGTCGTCATCTTGTCGAGGTCTGCTTGCTGAATGCTGCTTTGCAGAGAGGATATGCCGGAATAAAGTGCATTCTGCGCTCACATGTTGAATCTCTTATATCAGTCGACATTTTCAAATTGATTCTTTGCCATGTATCACTGATCTGAAAGTCCTTCCTGTGTCTTACCAAGCATTGCGATGTCTCCGATGATGCATTCCAGCATAGCATGATTTTTGTAGTATGCAGTTGCTCACCATGCAATCGACATAGTGCAGCCAGCAATAGCGACTGACAGGCGAAGGTTCAGTGGCAGGGGTAGCGGATTAGTGAACGTGTTAGGGCATTTCTGTCATCTCAGTGCGCCAAGTATAGGCGTGTCGAGGTCACTTTAGCGCCCAGACATCCTTTACTGATGGGAAGCTTCTTCTCCTGCTTACGCCAGCGACATATTATTGACATTTTGATACTAAATGACTAACTGAATTGATTCTAAGATACTTAGAAACCCAGTGTCGATAGTAAATGGCGTCCTACCTTCAGTAGGTGTATGGATACTGAGAAATGATTTCAGTTCGGTCACAAACCTTGCCTTGACCTGTTTTCTTTACCTCTTCGAGGAAAGTAATCATAATATTCATACACAACCATGATCACGAATGACAAATTATGGAGAATATTTTGGATGAGATTCATGCACCGTGTAATATATTGAGGACGTAGTTCCCAGTGTCCGTGGAGGAAACACGAGTAGATGTCCTCGAAAGGCAGATGACAAAACAAGATGTGGACTCACACATGGCAGTTATACGTCCTGTTCTTCGGTAAGATACCCTTTGTACCTACTTCAAATTTTACGCTTGATTGCTTGCTGAAGGCCTTTTGACAGCAGTCGCAAGCTCGACAGCACACCCTCTTGCGGCGAATGAAAGCGGCACCTCTGGAACAAGCAAATATGTCGACAATAATGGTGTCAGGATCCACTACATAACATATGGCTCAGGCGAGCCGCTCATATTTCAACACGGCTTCCCCGATAGAGAGTCGACTTGGAACGATTACCAGATCGATGTGTTTGCGAAAAGCTACAAGGTCATTACACCTATCCTCCGAGGATATCCACCAAGCGACGTTCCCTCTGGTCACTCGAACTACAGCTCCCAGCTGATGGTATCAGACCTTGCGGCGATACTGGACTCTGAGAGCATCGATCGTGCGATTCTGGTTGGTCACGATGTTGGCGGCGCTGTGACACAAATGTTTGCCTATGCGTTTCCAGAGCGAGTTACGGCGCTTGTGATGACAAACACTCCATTCATCCCGACATTCATCCCCTTGGCGGAGTTCGACCAAGAGCAACAGGAAATGTCTCACTACACACTCAAGTATTTCAGCTACGTTGAAGGTCAGCCCAAGAATATATCGACTATCGTCGAGAACATATGGAACGACACTTATCGCCAAGAAATTACCGACTATTTGCAAGACTCGCCATTGGCCGGTATGCTAAGCTTCTACAACGAAAACTACCCCGGACCGCCGTATGACCAGAACGTCAGTCTGGATGGTCTGGTCCAGAGTGTGCCAACTTGCATTCTCTGGGGAGAAGAGGATCCGTACTTTTCTGCCAAGACTTTGGACGGCCTAGAGAAGTGGTTCTCGGATGGCTTCAGGCTTGTCACCATTCCCCATGCGGGCCACTGGTCGTTTCGAGATCAGCCAGTACGCTGGAATGCCGAGCTCGAGTCTTTCCTTGGGTTTCTGAGGGCCTATACATTTCCAGTGACTTTGAAGTCTGCCCATGAGGGGTGACAGGAGTGCGCTATTGTTTTCTCTGCAATGGTTGCTCAGCTATTTGAGGCAAAAAAGCAAAGATCTATGATGACAGGATTTCTTGTCAATCTTGTTTTGCAACGTACAAAGCTTCCTCAACATTCGCCGATGGAGTCAGGCTTGTCAGCAGGGCATCAATCAGCCAATCACATACAACTGGCATATCATCTAGCGAGAGAATAGCTGATGGCGACGAAAAGATTATCTCCTCTATCTATCTCATGTATCCAAAGTCGGTCACATAAGGCATTCTTGAGGCACTCTAGAGTCTTTCATTCAGTACTGAAATCAGCACTTGACATATCCTAGCTACGTGTGTTGGTGTTGGGCCACGGTGCCGACTGCTTTGTGCTGAACGGTTACGTCTCATCGAAGTCAGGTGATTGCACTGCCCCCCACCCAACTCGAGATCCTGGGGCAATATCGTGTGTCTCAATGTAGTGATCTCCCATACAAACTGCCTAGGAAGTCATGCAGCCTATTGCTCAATGACTCTTTCGGTGAGTCTGCCTATCCAACGTGGCTTTCTCTAAGCCTTCGTCGGTGAGGTTACAGGGACTTCTGGACAGCAACAAAACTCATTAGCAAGTAGAGAGCTCATGTCAGGTGGCCTCTGGTTATTCTATCACGAAAGATTGCCCAGAAGTTGATCTCGGTGTGCCAATTCGGGTTGCTGTGCTTACCATTGAAAAGATGTATTACCCTCTCAGTGTGCGATGGATTTCGAAAGGTATTAAACTGCTATGAGATCCCGACCAAGCCTCAAACAATTCTTTCGGTAACAAATAAACTTTTTTACAATACAAAAGAAAGTCTTCTCTGTCCTGGAAATGTCACGAAGCCTAATGGACATGTCAAACTGGTTTACCTTCACCAAGCCCGGCACGGGAACCGGTGGAGGCCATACTGCGATAACGAAGGGGAGCGGCAACACGACCAAGCAGCGTGGTACTGGCCACAACGCCGAGACTGATGGCGGTGGAAACGGAACTGTGCAAGACGGATCTAAGCACACAAGCACCATCATTGGGGGCAAAAATATCACCGTGCAGGCACGGCAAGAGAACACCAGCACGACCAAAAGCGATGGCAGCAGAACTTATCAGCACGGTACGAGGAACAACATCTCAACGACAACAAACAATACCAAAGCCTACCAACATGGTCATGGTAAGACTTCGAAGCAAGCAGTTTCGACGTCGAAAGGCATTCCAGAAAAGGACATGGCAGAGCTATCCGAATTGCAACGCTTGTTGACCCGCAAGCCTGGAGATAAGACTCAAAGATGATCAGTCTCGGGTTGAGGTCTGAAAATTTTCCCAGCCATATCATCGTATCTCGTCGACAAGAACTTTGGGGTTGCAAGGATTTGGTGAACACTATTTGTTGGCCTCTTCATGATGTTTCGCAGCCTCTATCATCAGGACATCAACTGCCGCGCAATAGTGGGGATTGGAATTGAATAGAGATATAAGACAGAGTCACTATTCTCATTGAACTTTGATACCCAGTGCGCTCTTTTCCACTTGTTCAAGCCCATCAAAATAGACTTGACTCAATGAGTCACGCTTGTCTTTGATGCCATGTACCATATGGCCACACCAGCAACGACGACCAGCAGGAGGAAACGTGGGTCGGAGTAGGGAGACGGCTCGAATGGAACCCTGTCTAATTGTTCAGTCAAGTTGTCGCGTCCATGAGTCTCCGCTAGGTTGCCTCGACCACTCTGTCGAGTAATGTTCTTGATACCGCGAGTCAATGCATTGTTGACCAAGTTTTCGTTCAAAATTGTCAGGACGCCGTGAGAAACACCGGCTGTACTGGTCGCGTCTTTGTAACTCGGCGGTGCTTCGGTCGATGGATCGTGAGAATTTGGGTGCGATTTAGTCTGTTGCATGCTGTCAGGATTTGACGAATGGAGGTAAATAAGAACTGAACGTACTGGCGCAAGTTTGTCGTCGCCTCGTCCGACTGGCCTTTTGGTCATTGCCATTTTGCTCTCATCCTTAGTATCCTTGCCGTCCATGACGGTTACGGGTGTACGAGATGCCAGAACTTCCATGTTGTTGATAATCGATTGTCTAATAGTCGGCGATTACTTCGAGTATTCGAGCGGTTGCCACGCAGGAGACACTGCCCATTAAATATTGTTGATGCTGCCTGAGTCCTGGCGACAATTTTGATAGTTTCAAACGTTGCTCTTTGGCTCGATTGGATACTTGGTTGTACAGCTCAATAGCCTACACCACATTGGAAATATATACTACTGAGAAATAGTGGTTGCTGCTCCATGGTACTTTCGTTCGTAAATGATAAGAGTGACATACCAGGAGCTATTCTATGGTGTCAATGCATATGCGCTCCTGAGGAAACATCTGTGCCAAGGCAGGCATTGAGCGTCTGCAACGCAGAAAGAATTCTCACACCGAGTGTGCACTGAAGTGAGGTATTGCAAAGTAAAGGAGGGTAGATAAGGCTGCCAAGAGATGAGCCCCAGGGGGGCATCGCTACATGTACAGCTCTCAAATATGATGTGGGGGTAAGCAGAACATCGGAGTTTGCGATGGCTATGAAGCGAGATTACTCTGCCACAGTTTAATGGCTATCACTTGGCGAAAAGTCTGAGAGTTTCCAGAGGAGGACTTTTTATGGTAAAGCTCGCGCATACCTAAACAATCCTAACATCAGCATCTCGGAAGTCTATGCCAAGCTGCTCCTCACAGCGGAAATAAAAACACCATCTTCACATTCATTTCATGCTCTCGTATTTTGGAGGAAGCGGGAGGAAAATGTCTGCCCTCGGTGGCAGCACGTCTGTGCAGCACGGCAATCGCAACTCGACTCTTCAAATCGGGAGAAGCCACAAGTCTTCAGTGCTGGGCAACTCCAACGACACGATGCAAGATGGAAATCTGCACACCAGCAACATCAATGGAAATCAGAATGTCGCCGGTCAGATTGGGCTTGCCAACACCAGCAATATCGGGAAATCCGATGGTATCAACCATTCAAGTTTTGGAAATCGAGTGTATCAGAAGGGAATAATGATCAGTAACACAATAACAGACTCGATCGGCGCCGTCATTGCCAATATAGTGGAGTTTCCCAGCTTACTCCCATTGGAGACGATCCCTAAGCGCATTTGGGATGAGTTTGGTAGACTACGGCAGCTCTTGAGGGAGATGCGGGAGAGGCACGAAAGACAGCGACGTCAAGACTGACATCGAGATTGGAAAGCTCCTGATTGGTATTATTTGATAGGCACAGGAGCAAGAAATCCACAAGGCCCTCCAGTCTTATATTTAATGTATGTTGAGGAATTGTGGTATGATTATCTCTCGATATACCACTGCCTGACACCATTTCACACACCGCGCTAATTGTTTTCGCTTGTCTTAGATTTCATGTACCATATGAGCAAAGCACTGGCCCCCAAGACAAGCGCAAGAAACTGTTGTCTGTCAAGCAATGGCGGATGATTGTCATATTGTCCCGTCACATTGTCATTTCCACTGGTCGCCGCGCGATGACCACGACCAACTTGCCGAAGGTTGTTTCTGTCACCAATAGTGGCCGCATCACCGCCTCGATCAGGCGCCTCGACTCCACCTCCACTGTTCTTGGTATTGTCATGCATATGGCCGTTAAGCTGAGAGCGAAAAGTCCCGAATCTTCTGCGACTACGAGTTAGACATCGGTGAACGAATGTCATAGATGCGGGTTGTCATACCAGCAGAACTTGGTCGTAGCTGGATCTGCTCCACCTTGTGATTATCGTGTTACTCTGGACTGACGCGTCGCTCTTCGCAAAAGAAAGATTATAGTGGCGTTCAAATAGACGACTTCTGTGATCTGTTCTATCTCCAATTGGATTATGATAATTGTCTCTTTAATAAAGCCCGGACGAGACCGGTTGTACAATGGCTTCCTTCCATCTCCACATAGCCCAGCATGATGAATTCTGTAAGGCTCTGAGCCGGGAATAAGATCAGGCTGTGCTCCAGCGTCACTCTCCCTGTTTTCGTTGCAGTCGCTACGTCCGTCACTGCGCCATGTGGTAGCCATGATGCATGCACAATGTCTCCAAATTTCTATGTGACGCTGTCCAACCAGTGGAGAGTGGTCAGATCTGACCACCATTTTTGCTGGAAGAACCAGATTACCTATCGAGTGCATGGAGTATGACAAAGATTCGAATTGATTGGTATGGCTTTACCGAGGAAGCCGGCAGCACGCACTTCGCCCCGGACGCCATACAGAAGAGATTGGCCACGTCGTTGCCACATCAGCCCAAAGGCTAAGGGTTGCCGCAGAAGGCTCTTCAATTTTAAGGACATGTCACATGATTCTATGTGTATTATATATCTCGGGGCTTGCAAAGTAGTGTTGCGTGATGACCATGGTCATCCAAATTCCCCCAAGTGCTTCGATCTGAACTATCCCAGCCTTATCGATCCTTGTATACTACCCATTTTCTTCCCGTTTTCTTCGTCGCAAGGCTTGTGACACCCCACCTTCCCAACAATACAGGATTCTATTACCTGATGCCTTCAGCGGTACCTCGAGCCCCTCCCAGTACTGTCCGCGACCCGGGGTCAGCAGCGAAGAACTTCCTTCAAGTCCTCCATGAGTCCGAAGACTGTAATGTAGAGTATGTTGGGACTGCAGCTCTCGCAATCTATAGCCTTCTGGTAGTAATTACTAATCCATCACAAATAGTATCGTTGCAGTACATGGGCTGGACCCTCTTGGGGGAAAGCTGCATGCAGAAGCCACCTGGACCGCGGGAAACTCACTTTGGCTCCGAGACTTTCTCCCGAAGCGACTACCTCAGGCCAGGGTCCTATTGTTCAACTACAACGCAAATGTCGCTTTCCAGACCTCGACAGCAGGAGTCCTGGAGCAGGCTGAGAGCTTGCTCAACCAGCTGGAAATTGCCCGTGCTGTAAGTTCGGAAGACATGTGAGCACGCGACAGACACTTACAAAAGACAGGGCCAATCAGATCGCCCTCTAATCTTCATATGCCACAGTCTGGGCGGCATAGTGGTAAAGAGAGTATGCATTGCCATTCCAACAACGATGATCGCCAACGCTAATTATTCCACAGGCATTAATCAGTGCCAAGCACAGCGATGTTTATCAAAGCATCGTGAAAAGCACATACGGCATCATCTTCTTTGGTACCCCTCACAAAGGAGGGAACAATGCCAAGATCGGAGATGTTTTTGCTGGAGTCGTGCGAAAACTGGGCGGAAAGCCAAAGAACAGTTTCATGAGTGCGCTCAAATCTGACTCGTGGTTCGCGAATTCGATCACGAATGATTTTCGCCAATTCCTCGAAGACTTCCAATTCCTGAGCTTCTACGAAACTAGACCTCTTGGGATGATCGGAATGGTGAGGGAAAATTGCCATGTATTTACTGTACTGAGCTAACGATGCAAACAGATCGTCGACTCTAAAGCCGCTGTCTTGGGCTTGCCCGGATCCCGCGAGAAGCAGATACCGCTTGACGCCGATCACAGCAGAATTTGCAAATTCGAAAGTGCTTCCGACCCGATCTACCAACAGGTCGAAGACAATATTGCCAGAATGGTCAAAGATGCTGTCCAAAACTCTATAGATGGTCCGCAAAGGCCAGAATCGAGGCCAGAGGAAAACCTCCAGGTTACGCAAGGGCATCGCAATGACACTATGCAGATTGGCCGCTCCAATGACTGCAGGATAGCAGGAAACGAGAACAAGTCTCATCAGTTTGGCAATGGAAGCAAAAGCACAACATGTGGCAATGAAAACACGACCATGCAATGGGTTGCGGACCCGGCCGAAGTCGAGAGATACATGCAAAGGTACTTTGAGACGAAGGGGCTGAGGGCGACAGAAGCCCCGGCGTAGCGAAAGGCAGACAGCGTTTGAGTCACGCATGGAGAGTAGCGGTGACAGAATGACAGAATAGATACATGATTGGACATAGACCGTTGACTTCGCCACCTTATCTGGCTGACATCTGTATGAATACCGCCTCGTGTGACCCCTCCTCAGAGATATGTAATTACAAATGTAGCTGTTCATCTACGGTCTGTTTCAGCATATGAAGAGCATGAAAGTATCTCATAGACAGCTCAAACTGACGGCGAGGCCGAAATTTACTACTCGAGGATATCGAAATTGACATTACTTGAAATTTCTTACCATTATGAACCCAAAGAACCCTGCTGTGAGATCCAGGTATGAGACTACTTGGATTTAAGACCCAAAAAGGGTGTCTAACGAAGGTGCCCAGTGATAATGTACTCGATTCGCCTAAGCAGACGGACAGTCAAACAACTTTGCCATCTCTGAGGGCCAAGTCCGTGCCGCCAATACCTGCCAACCTCACAGATTCGCAAAGATGCTCGCCTGCATGCCACGCGCGTCTGCAACTAAACAATGCTCGTCTGCGATCTCACCCTGCTCTCCTGGCCATCACGTTCATTACAAAGTCTAAGATCACGAGATCGCAAAGGATCGCAGGAGAGCGGGCGCGACAGAGGAAGTTGCAGGATTTCATAGAGAAACTGCAAGTTCTTATATTCATCACGTTGTCTTTGGTGATCTCCAAGGCGTACCGCAATCACTTCGTCGACACGTCGCCGAGTGACGCACCGCCACACCAGCGGCCGGTGCGCATTCATTTCGACTTGAAGGTCGAGATTTGGGGCTTCGAAATAGACATCGGGCATTTTCTTTTGCTTCTGCTGGTAATACGTAGGCAAGTTCGAGCGGCGGCTCGGCACAACGAGTCACAGATCAATGGTAATGGAAACGTTGTGCAAATGAACACGAGTAGGACAATACAATTCATCTACCGGTACAACAGTCACAGCGAGGGAGATGGGAGAAGCGGCATTAGAATCGCTTCCACGGAAGAAACTACGGGTATTACCAGAGTATCCGTGGAAACGCCCTCGCAATAGTCGGGACTTGCCTGGTCCTCGGAATTCTTTGATTCAGGATGATGGAGTTGCGATGGCAATATTTGGTGCAAATTGGTGTATACTCGACTTCTGTCTCATGTATCTAGTCTTGTTCTCACGATAAATCGGTTTAACGTTCATGTTTGCTATTCTCTACCACAAAATGAAAATGGGCTTTGAAGGGAAATGCGTTGCTGCTTGACAGCTGATGTCGCTAACTTTAAAATGAAGCCTAAAGTGCGACCCAATTCCACGCCGGTTCGTGCCGTCATTGGCCCATCAATTATGAATCTACCGCTAGAGCCGCCGTACCCCGAACCAGGTATAGGGCTTACATGTAACATGCTTACCAGATCGTCGGCCCCGGGGTTAAGATCAGGGACCAGATCAGATCATGGACGGGAATGTTTATTTCTCAGCATTTATCTGCATGTCTGTCGTTGGAGACATTGTCAGACCGCGACCTCGTAGCAGTGTGAGACGCAATTGTCTGTATCGCTGAACTTTAAAAGTGCCTCTTCGCCATCGATCAGGGCCCATCCTTCGAGCATCGCAATACAATCGCAACATTCAAGACTGACCACCGAGCCTCAACGACAAAATGCGCATCGACGCTTGTGCTCGTGGCATAACGCAACTCTCGCGGCTGATCGTGTTTGGCGACAGCTTCAGCGACAATGGAAATGGCTCATGGGTATCGAGCAATGGGACGTGGCCGGCCGACCCGGCATACTATGGGCACTCTTTCTCGTATGTGTAGACCCAGGCGCTCGAGCATATTTTCGAGTAGTACTATTTCTGACCCTTGAGCAAAGAAACGGCCCCAAGTGGAACGACATCGTTGCTTCGGCCCTCGGCCTGGAGCTCACCAACCTCGCGGCCGGCGGCGCGACGGCGGACAACTCGTTTGTCGCGGGGGGCACGGGCGCATCCTCCACGATCCCCGTGCCGTCCGCCAAGGACCAGGTCGACTCGTTCCTGACGTGGGATGCGCCCCGGCCCGGCGACGTCTTCGTGCATTGGATCGGCGCCAACGATATCCTCTTCAACACCACCATCACCGGTGGCGAGATCGCGAGTCTCGTTGCCGAAGACGTGGACCGGCTGTACCGCTCGGGTAAGTTTACGCTGGCAATTGATAGTCCAGAGCCACTTTCATTGACTAAGATCAACGCAGGCGCAAGGAACATCATTCTCGCAAATTACAATGAGATGACTACTTTCCCGGCCACGTACAACAGTTCAGATTACAACATCCCCAGTGTCCAGGCCTATGACGACGACCTCAGCACCGGACTCGTCGACATTGCCGCTGCGTATTCCGCTTACGCAAAGACTGGCTTCGTCGATGTGCGGGAGCTGTTCAAGAACATCACCGCGCAGCCGTCGGCGTACGGCATCGACGAGGCATACGTCGATCCGCCCACCGCGTGCCTGGTCGGCGTGTACACCAGCGAAGGCGTTCCGCGGCACCTGTGCAGCGACCCCGAGCGGCATTTGTTCTTCGACTCGTATCACCCCGTAACGCAGGTGCACGCGTTGATTGCGAAAATGTTTCAAGATGTGATACAAGGCTTCTCTCGGTAGAAAGCCAGACGGCGGACGCACATTTGATGGTTTCCCAAGATTTAGTATGTACAAAGTCATCATTCACCATCGACGCATGAGCCGACATACGATTGTCGGCTCCCTAATATTCACCATGATGATATTCGCCTAAAAGTTTAATGAAAAAGAAAAACGCATCGCTATTATTGAAACTGAAAAGAAAATATCAAAAGTCCCGTGTTTTAGTCTAGATTCATAAAGACCAGCGCCGCGACCAGACACCCCATGATCAGGGTGGTCACGATGCCGGCGCCCACCTTGTCCGCCGTGGTGATGTCGCGCAGGTACTGGTACTTGCTGGAGGAGCTGGCGCCTCCGTCGATGTTGGCCGACGACGAGCCGCCCGTCGTCGTCGTGTACGGCACGATGGAGTCGTCGATCAGCATCGTGTACATGACGGACATGGCGTTCATCTGCTCGCCCACGCCCGTGCTGTCCTCGTACGTGGAGTCGTCGTACCAGCTAAAGGTGCACTAGTAGTGAGTCAGCAAGAGAGTAAAAAAGGCCAAAAAGTGCTATCGCGTGTCACGTACCGCGGTTCCGGCGTGGCCCTTGAAGTCCGACGTGTGACTCACGCAGTGCTCGGCGGCGGCCACGGCCGTGGTCTGCAGCAGCGGCATGACGGTGTCGTAGATGAGGGCGGGCGCCATCTTGACGGCGCCGGCCATCCAGCGCGACAGGAAGCCCTTGAACATGCGCTGGTCGTTGTTGCACGACGTGGCCGTCGCCTCGCACGGCAGCTCCCACATGATGCCGTCGGTGAAGAATGTCGTCGCGATGCTGTTGGTCAGCGACTCGACGCGGTTCTTCCACGTGTCCGTCTCCGTCAGGTTGTACATGTAGGCCGCTCCGTGCAGGAAGATGCCGGCGTTGTAGGAGAATAAGGCGCCGTTTATCTCGGTGCAGTTGGCCGTTCCCGCGTTGCCGGCGCCGTCCCGGACCTCCCAGGCGTCGTTGATGAATCCGACGCCCAGCTCCCAGTCGAAGATCTTGTCGGCCCACTCTCTGTAAGTGTCATTTCCGGTGTACCGCGCCAGCCGCGAAGCAATGTTGAAGAAGCACCCGTTGGAGATAGAGTTCTTGTAGTTGTAGCCATTGTTGAAAGTAAAGATCTGCCACCGCAGCCCTCCGCCGCAGGTCCCCTCGGCCTCGTTCCAGCGCTCCACGTACTCATTAAACACGGCCTGGGTGAGGCCCAGCCATCCGGGCTCGTCGTCTGGCGGGTTAGTAAAGTTGAGCTCGGCCGCGGACATGGACGTCAGCGCCCAGAAGCCCTGATCGTCGTTTCCTAGCGACCTCGTCTGGTTTTCCGGCATGTAGTCGTAGTCATCGCCCCTCTGGTGCCACATGGCCTGGTATGTGATGTTGTTGTAGGACTCATCGCCAGTGTACGACCAGTAGTCGAGTAATGATCCAAACATGGCGCCTGCTTGCCACCAGTAGTAAGGATCGGGCAGATTGCCCGGTACATCGCCAGTATTGTTTCCTTGGCCAGGTTAATATACTAGGTTCTCTTATGTGTGAATGGGTATTCGTAAATACCTGTATAGTATTTGACTAATCCCCATGCTGCTGTTGCTGCAGCTTCTCTGACAGAGTCTATATTGATGTAAGTCCATGCAGAAGTAGAATAATGATAGAGTTCAACTGACCAGGCTGTGTTATGTCCAGGTCAATGGCTGAGGCATGATGTGCCAGCGTCGACAGAACACCGAGTAGTACGGTGCACTTCATTGTGTGAGTCCTGCGAGTAGTCTTTCTTGGCTGCTCTGGTGTGACTGCCTGGATAATAGCTGATGCCTGCCTTGCTAACAAAAGATATAATAGTATTTTGCTACGAGGCCCTTGAAGCGCATTCTATTCGGTGAATTTTCTTGTCTTCGGAATGATAAAAGAGTGACTGAGACAGAGAAAGATGGGAGGCCCAAAAGAGAAATCGACCCATGTTTTCCATCTTGCGGGCGAAACTCTTGGGAATACGGTTATGTAGACGCCAAACACGACCCTTGGGGTGACAGAAGTGGATTCGGGACTGTTGGAAATCATAGCGAATACTTGGCATTTCTTGGTAAATGTCTTGCAATTTGAGGAAATCACCACAAGAAAGGGGGTCGACGCGCATCCCAGGGAAAGCCAAGAAAAGGCCAAGAGTTTGGGAATTTGGTCAATTGGTACGACGTCTCAAGAGTTCGTCCCTTGTCGCACGTCGACGTTACCTCGTCGCCCAGCCTGGGTCATACTGCCAACCATATATCGGCACCCGCTCTGCCAAGCACGAATATAGCACTCATCTGAATCCGATGAGAAACACCAGCGACCGCTCACCTCGACGACGGAACCATCTTTGTTTACCAGACGAGTAAATGCCTTTATTACTCGGCGGTCTTGGAAATCTGCTAGCCAGCGGCTAGTTGACTTGGCGAACGAGCACAGCCCGCCCCCTCGGCTCCAAATGAGCTGCCAGTGGGGATCGCGGAGGGGACAGAGTAGTGTGGCACCGCGAGATCTGGGGATACGAGGAGGATCCGAGAGTTCCAGGCCCAGAGTCTAGGGCACTTGCCTCCTATTTAACTGTATCCATAGATTGACTCAAATAATAACCTTGAATTTTCGCATGCGATATGGATATTTTATCGTCAAAGTAGACTACAGATGCCCACTATTTACGGCTATCATGAGCCGCATGATAGGACGGCAGTATTCATATCATTTACAGGGGCACCTATCCACAACAAATGGCTGGCTATTTCACTCCCAGTCAATACGATTATTCGGGAAAGCGGCTTTCTTCTCAAAGCCAACCAGGAGCGAGGACCCCGTCCATTCCGTATATCAACCCGACCTCACCACAGCTACTCAATTGTTTGTTCCATCAGAAAACCTCCCCTTTCCGAAGCTGGTCTGCCGTGCCTCCAATCTCGAGCGCGTATTGTATTCTGCTCCCGTTCATGAGAGCCCTCAGCCGACTAAATGTCTGTCCGCGCCCAGCCAGCGAGTTGAATTGTTAGGTTAGGAGCCCGCAAAATTTTGTGCAATAGGTTGAGGGCCAATATGAGGATCGATGTAAACGCTTCTGCTTCGACCAATACATTTAGAAGAATGTCGCCGTCTAGAGGTTTGCAAGATTTAGGTGTAAATCAGTCGGGTTTAATATGTAATTGACAACCGATGCAGATAAATGGCCTCGGTGCTTCGGTGCCCATTCGTACGACGGCTTCAGCTTGATTGAACGCGATTGACATTGCTATTTGGTAAATCAACATGATCAAGGCTAAATGGTCACCAAAAAGGTCATGTAAATTATAGTCACAGTTCTTTCAGCTGGAAAGGCGCAACTGCCACTATTGCTGCCATATGTGTTACCTGCCAAACCCGTACGCAAACATCTTGTATGACCACGCCTATTACTGACAGTGCGGAGCTACTTCCGCGCCACCAAAATCGCTGAGCAATCACACCACACCTAACACGCATTCATTGTGTGCCAATTGACGTACTCTCCGTAGCTGGGGTTATATACAAAACATTCTCTGAACAATTCGCCCATACATTGCGCGACAATGTATTAACGCTAGGTATAAATCAGTCTGAACAAAATTACAATAAGTTATTTTGAACTGGATGCGCTGCAAGTCAATGGTATATTCCGTGTACCGCCAGTAGTGCTCACAGACAGCTTATGAAGCAACACCAACCAACAGTATGACTGTCAGTAGATTCTTACTAAGGTTTGCTTATAGATATCGGAAACTTTCCGCGGCCAGCGAGGTGAGACACAAGATCATATAGAATCGCAGCCAAGTCATCACCTATTTATATTCGACACATTACAATCAGAACAATCCGAGAGAAATAATACAAATCAGCTTTGCATTCAGTCTATAAGCCCGCTTTCCCAATCACTTGTCAAGAAGTTTAATTATCAACATCATTCGCATCAAAATGAGGTCGCCTATATTACCGTTCTTTTTTCTTGGGATGTCCAGTCGGGTGAATGCAGCACCAGTCCTCGACTGTGCATCACAAAGCCCACCCCAAGTCGACTTGGGATACGCTACATACGAAGGCACGACGAATCCCTTCGGGGTTTCTCAATTTCTTGGCATGCGGTAAGTCAAACACCATTCTGGACGCTTATTTTGGCAATTGTCTAATCCCACTACTCGTCCAGCTATGCAGCTCCAGTAACTGGCGACAGACGGTTTAGAGCTCCGCAGGAGCCTCTCATCGAGACTGGCATCATCAGCGCCAAAGAGGTATGTTATTCCTCACCATAATATTTGATCACTGCTGACCACAAGCAATAGCATGGACCAATATGTCTCAGCGTATCCGGCGGCGGCGATTCCTCGACACCGCTTCCCTTGACCTACTCGGAAGACTGCCTCTACATCGATGTCTACATGCCGACGAATGCGACCAGGGCTGGCGGCCGTGGGCTCCCCGTTATGCTCTGGATCCAAGGAGGCGGCTTTACTCAGCTGTTCAACCCAAACTACAACGGCACGGGTCTCATCCAGGCTGCCCAAGGCGACGCCATAGTGGTAACGTTCAACTACCGAGTCGGGCCGTACGGCTTTCTGGCCAGCAAGGCACTCGCAGCCGAGGGCAACCTCAACATCGCACTGCAAGACCAGCGCGCCGCCATGGCCTGGGTGCAAAACCACATCGAAGCTTTCGGGGGCGACCCAGACAGGGTAACTCTCTTCGGAACGTCGATCGGGGGCGGAAGCGTTCTGCTGCAGCTCTTTGCCCACGGCGGCGACGAGTCCAAGGCGGCGTCGACCAGGTGGAGTGCGGGCATCGCGCAGTCCGTCTATCTGCCCTCCATCTACACGGTGGATCAGATGGAGTTCCACTACGTGGCGCTGCTCGACGCTACAAACTGCAGCGACGTCGCTTGCCTGCGGTCGCTCTCGAGCGACGATATCCAGGCGGCCAATGTGGCGACCCCCTTCCCGGGACAGGAGCAGGTGCCCTTGTTCGGCTACGGGCCAGTCATCGATGGCGGTCTCGTGCCCGATACCACGCTGAACCTCTTGGCAGAGGGCAAATTTCTCAAGAACAGGCCCATGATCATAGGCACATCCGACTCGGAAGGGACTCTATTCGCGCCACAGGCTAACACCACGGACGATATCAACAGCTTCATGAAGACCCAGCTGCCGAACCTGACAACCTCCACGCTGGAGGAGCTCGAATCACTCTACGCGGACACGCCAGCCACATTCCCAGGCGTGACAGCGGACGTCTCTCCGTTGTTCTACCGCGCGGCAGACATCTACGGCGACGCCTCGTTCGCCTGCCCCGCCGTCACCGTGGCGGACGGCCTCAGCCGGGCCGGGACGCCGGTCTACTTGTTCCTGGACCGCATCCAGGATCCCGTCGAGGTCGCCGCCGGCATCCTCACGCCGCACACCTGGGAGGTCCAGGCCGTCTGGGGCCCGCAGTACGCGGCCAACTACGCCGCGCTGCCGGGCGCGGACGGCTTCGATGTCGGCGGGCCCAACGCGGCGGTGGTGCCCGTCGTGCAGGCGTACTGGACGAGTTTTGCGCGGTCGTCGGGCGATCCCAATGCTCTCAGAGACGGTGGCGCCCCGGACTGGGAAGAGTACGCCCTGGGTAGGTTTCTGAATCTGGAGACAAATGCGACTTATATGGCGACTTTATCGCAAGAGCGGATTGAGAGATGTGAGTTCTGGGCTGGCTTGAAGCAGCAGACAGACCAATGAGCATGTCAAGATTGGTCAAGGATTTGAGTCGAATCATGGCGATGTCTACAAAAGAGAATCCCTGATTTGAGTACCAAGTCTAAGAATTATTGAAAAGTGTTTTTTATTGTTTTTAAAATGAATCATGAATCTATCAACCTAATAACTTTCCATCTCCATTCCCACGACTCTACCAAGGCAACTCGGTCGCCGAGACCGCGTCGAAGAACTTTCCCGAGTGCGTCTCCCTCCTGGCGTCGTCGGCCAGCTTGATGATGCCGGCGGCGCTCGTCTCGGCCGTGATGGCCTCGCCCTTGGCCACGCGCTCCTCAATGCTGACGCCCACGGACTCGTGCGCCGCGACGGCCATGTCCGTGTGCACGGTGCCCGGGTGCAGCGACAGCGCCGTGATGTCGGGGTGCTCCTTGGCGATGCGCACGACGACGTAGTTGAGGGCCGCCTTGCTGCTGCCGTCTGTTTTTACCGATACGTGTCAGTGGACTGTAGATCCGGACCCAACAGGCAGAGAGAGTTCGGGTTGGTCAACTTACAAGTGGCATTGTTGAAACTAATCAGGTGAGCCAGACCGAATGAGGCCGCGCCGGTACTGACAAACAGGATGCGCGGGTTCGCGCTCTTGACGAGCAGCGGCTCGAACGCCTGGAACAGGAGGATGGGCGCGGCGATATTGATGCGCGACGAGGTGGCCACGTCCTCGGGCTTAACCTGCTTGATGGGCAGCCAGTCGGTGGCGATGCCGGCGTTGGCGATGACCACGTCGACGTGCTGGATGCCGTGCTGTTCCTGCAGCGCCCGGGCGGCGGCCGCGGCGTCGGTCTCGCTCTCGGCGTCGATCTGGACCACCACCAGCCTGTCCTTGTGCGTCGTCTGGTTCTGCTCGATCAGCTTCTTGGCTGCGGATGCGTTCAAGTCGCGCACGCCGGCGATGACTTTTGTGTTCTGGCGGGCGAGGAGCTGGGCGAGGATCTGGGCGCCGATGCCACGAGTGACGCCGGTGACGAGAATGATTTCTTGCGATGATGCCATTTTTCTATGTTTTGTTTGTCTAGATCTTATGACAGAACGTGTCTATGAGAAAAGATGAGGTGGAGTATATGTTGTAATATGCTGCTTTGATGTGTGATGATAGAAGATCAGATCAGTTGTTTTCGTCAAGATCTGGTGTTATCTTTATACTCGCCAAGTGGAAGCTTTATGATACGATGATATACATGCTCGGGCAAATACTGGGTCATTTGTCATACTCGCATACCGAAAAACGACATGACAAATGTAGGTCCAATTGTCCCTGGAGGACTGACAAGGACGCCTAATCAGACGAGGGTTGCATCTGCTCCGGCACTAGCGTGTAACTTCTTTATAGAGACTCGCAGTTCATGGCCGGCTATAAGCAACCGCACAGCTGGAAGCTCGTTGTGCCACTATGGTACACCGTACCTCGCTCGTTGACGAGTGAGATGCCGGGACTGAAGCGGCCGCGTTCCAGAGTCTTCCATTCTCAATTATGGACAAATATACCTTTAATATAATCATATATTCTTTTGCGCAATGTGTCGGGCACAAGGAGAGCTTTGGTACTCCGTACCTAGATTGCGAGAAACTCACCCCGTTCCGTTGGAGTTTTGTGGGCGGGACCATATTAACCCTGACACCCTGTCTGTCATCTTTGTATCGAAGACCCACAGATTAGTGATCTTTAACAAACAATTAGGGAGTCTAGAAAAGCTTGGCATTTTGTCATCAACATGGCGCCATCCCAGTATTTTGCAATAACATATGAGACTGCTATCCAGAGTTGTAATCGTCCAAATCGCTACCTACGACTTTAAGCTCGTCATTAGACGCGCCCTTTGAACCTGACGCTAAAGACGAGCAGGCATTGCTGAGAAATCGCTGGCTTATTACACAGCGGTCCCAGCTAGTTCCAGGGCGTTCCATATTGAACAAAATCTATTATACTAGGCTAGCATACGAGGTATGCGCATATATGATGCTTAAAAAGTAGCTCACACAAATTCAAACATCATGTCAGCTACTACGTATTATACGATCTAATTATACATGTATTCTTGGATATACACGTCATTCCGTGCGCGAAAATAACGCAGATGCGGACACATTTCGAATTCTGGCCGTTCCGGAGACTTTTGCTAGCTTCCATATACCCTGTAGATAGACTTTACGGTAGTTGGGGTGTCCGTTGGACCGTCGGAGTGGTTTCTTTGCTCTTAGGCTCTTGGCCGAACTGGGGCTGCACTGATATTACTAATAACTATAATCCAACATATATTTTCTTTTACAATGCCCGCGTCCGTCCGGTGGTCACTTTTTAATCCTTCGCCCAAGGATAACCGCACATCTCCATCACTGCCCGGCCGCAAACGGACTCCTCTTCCTCAGCTTCTCTCCGTAGAACCAGAGCATGATGGGGCTCGGCAGGCCGATGGCGATGGCCAGGAACGCCAGCAGCGAGTTGCCCCAGCCGAGGCCGAGGCGGTCGTACAGGCTCGAGGCGAACAGCGGAAAGCCGAAGCCGGCGAGCGACCGGAGCACGGTGGCGGCGCCGACGGCGCTGGCGGCGTAGCGCGTGTACGTGTCGACCAGGTACGTCTGGACGCACTGGAAGCCGATGATGGTGCCGGCGGCGAACAGGGCCGCGCCGACGTTGGGCCCGATCCAGTGCGTCTTGTACTCGGCCGTCCACCCGTAGATGAACAGGCCGACGGGCACGAGCACGGCGCCCGGCACCATCATGGGCACGCGGTACTCGGGCCGGCCGGGCCCGCCGTTGCGCGCCTTGAGCCCGGCGTACACGCGGTCCTGCAGCGGCGCGCACACCTGCGCGCCCAGGAAGAAGCCGACGCCCAGCGAGATGTAGTTGAGGCCGCTGATGCCGAGGCTCTCGCCGTAGCCCTCGGGCTCGGGCGACGCCCACAGGCTGGGGAACGAGACGAGCACGATGTACATGAGGCCGTAGAGGAACATCATGTAGAGGGCGAGGACCTGCAGGATGATCTGGGTGCCCAGCAGGCGGAAGGGCCGCACGAAGGCGATGCGCAGCGTCTTGGCCAGGGTCCTGTCGGGGTGGTCGAACGGCGTGTGGAGGTTGTCGTTGCCCGTCTCCTTGATGAGCTTCCTCTTCTTCCAGGCGAGCAGGACCGGCACGTAGGTCTCGCGCAGGAAGATGATGCCCGAGATCTGGATGGCGGCGTCTGCGATCGTGGTAGCGTAAAATGTCCATCGCCATGTCGTGTTCTGGGTGACATAGGCACCGACTAGAGCACAGAAGGTTAGCATACAGGAATGAGACCATCCAGGGGACCAGCGAGCTTACTGATAGGGCCGATGGCAGGACCAAGCAAAGGGCAGAGAGAGTAGAGCGAAATGGCTTTGCCTCTCTCCTCTGCGTTAAACAGATCTCCGAGAACACCACCACCAATTGCCAGTGGCGCGGAGCCACCAAGGCCAGACAAGAATCGAAAGGCGATGAGCTGGCCCTTGGTCTTGGACAGACCACAGCCGAGGTTGAAGAACAGGTACAGTACATTGGTGGTTTGCAAGACGAGCATTCTGCCGTAGATTTCAGACAGCGGTCCCCATCTGCGTAGGTCATGTTAGTCAGGGTCAGGTTTGGAGACAGTCGACAGCGACGACAATACGAAAAGGACTTACGCTAAAGGACCAACGGCATAAGCCAGCACGAACACGGACAGGATCAGGGCCTGCTCCGTGCCGGCAGGGACGTTGAACTCCTGGCCGATGGTGGTCAGGGCCGGCGACACCATGGAGGACGAGAGCGGCGAGATGAGGGTGAAGGTGGAGACGACAAAGACGGTCAGCCACTTGCGGCCGAACGCCCAGTTCTTCGGGTTCTCGGGATCGTCCGGCCCGGTCCAGGTGACCAGGTCCGGGTCGTTGGGGTCCGGCGCCGTCGTCGTCACCTTCTGCTCCATGGGCTGCCCGATCTCCAGGTCCCGGCGGTTCTCCACGCCGTCGTGGATGTCCGAGACGGTCCGCGAGAGCGACTGCATCCTCGAGGCCGCTGCCGAGCTCCGCCTCGAGCCACTCCGGCGGCCGGACGACGACGAGTTGCTCGAGTCGTCGTCTTCATCGTCATCGTCTTCTTCTTCGTCCGAGTGGCTGTAGCTGCCCTGGGGCTTCTCTATCTCTGCAGAGCTCCTGATGTGGCTGTCGACGGGGGCCGACGAGGAAGTTATGTCATCCTGGACCTTTTCTGTGGTGGCAGGAGACACCGAGCCGGGATCTTGGTTCTTCATGGCATCTATTGTAACAGTCTACCCTTGTGTTTCCCTCCCTGTGCAGATGAAACCTTTTGACAACGTGAGTCTTGGGTTCACTACCAAGAGCGAATTTCAAAAAGAGATCGGACGCCTTTTAAGAGATGTAGTACTGCAGAACCCCCTATCGGATGGATATCAGAAGTCGGTGTAGACAGTGGATCTTGTGCCTGGCTCTCGAGATGGACTCGGGGTCAAGAAAAGAAGAAGAGTTGTTGATTAAATAAATACACAACCGATTATATCCTGCGCTTGCTCAGATTCTGGGGTGGCAGAAGGATGTTTTCCTGATCGACTCCTCTCCAGATGAGAGAAAAACAGAGGTGCAAGGCAAAAAGGCAAGAAAGCAAAAAGGCAAGTACGTAGTACAGGCAGGCAAGTAAATAATAATCCGATGTTCTTGCCCGTTAGTAATAGTTGCACTGCCCCACGGCCGCGAGTTTAGTAGTAGTGTACGAGGTAGGAAAGGTAGGAGAATTTACAACCCCGAGCAAACAATGGACGGTTGCATGGGAGAATGTTGACGGCCGAGGCAGCGGGAAAAGGGTTGGGCGTTTGCCATCTTTTTCTTTGCCTCTCTGGGGTTTATTTTTTCTCTAGCGGTAAACAACTCGGCCGGGGATCCATTTGACCACACTATAGATGTGTCAAGTGAAGCGTGCTGCGTGCGCAACGCCGGGACTGCAGGTGGGCAGCGCAGGGTGTGCGACATGGACATGGCACGGCCTGGCTGGTAGTCCAAGTCTTCTTTTTTTTTTTTTTTTTTTTTTGCTGTCCGTTCGCTTTTAGTTGGGCGCCTCCGGCACCGACATCCGTGGCGACGGAGGGACGGAGGAATGAAAAAGATGGGGTCTCGGTACCCAATCACACAGGGCAGGATTGCAGAGAATGACGTTGTTCAGGGTTGTTGAGTAATGGCGGAGACGACTGGCGGGCGCCGTTTCTGTTTGAACGATCGAATACTTCGGAATTAAGCGGTTATACACGCCCAAATCCACGCGTTCCTGACCACTTTGACTTTCTTCATTGATAATCTATAATTTTTTTCACCGGAAAGGTGGGGTCGTAATCCACCGCTCGGAACCGACGCCGGCTACTGGAATTACATAGCATCTATCTCCAAACTCCATCTTTTGTTTTCTCTTCTCGTATCGCGGCTGTCGTGTGCAAAACGTCCTGCTACGGTCCGTCGGTGAGATGGGCACTGAATAGATCAAGGACTGCTGCTCACCTGTTCCCGTAATAGGCCATGTGTCACAGGAAACGTGCATATGCAATGTTTCATCGTTTGACCATAGATGCACATATCAAACGGTATAACCTCAGATCTTTCCTAGGTAGACACGGTGAGAGTACGGAATATATCCCACTGCGCTGCTCGTCGGGCACAAATCCTTTTGCGCACATCTGGAGTCTGGACTCGGCTGCCTGCTCCATAACTAGACGGATCTGCCACTTGTTGCTCCATATCTCGGCCTTTCGCTGCTTTCCCTTCCTTCCTCGCCTACTCCACACCGGCCACGGGCCAAGCCGTTTTGCCGACCGAGAAGGCCATGGGAGCCCCGAGGCAGCGCATCGAGCCGCCAACCTGGACGAAGCCGTTGCTGCTGACGAGGCCGTTCTGCGCATCTGACACGTTGCCGAGAAGGTAGCCCACGTCGAGATTGCCAAACCTGTGCGACGGGAGAAGAGCGCAAACAAAGCATCAGTGTCTGTCTTCCTTCTTGAGAGAGAGGGTCGAGAAAAGTAGAAACACGGGAACCGCGGGGGGAAGGTATACTCACTTGGCCTGGCTCTCGAGGCCGTCGACCCTCGCAATGCCAAACTCGCAGTCGGCCAGCCTGGCGATGCCGTAATAATCAAACCCGCCCGCCCAGTCCCAACCCTCCCAGTACCCCGTCTGATCGAGAATCTGGAGGCCCAGGTCGGCGCACTTCTGTGCCTCGGCGGGAGCGATCCAAGGCGCTCGGGACGCTTCCTCCGAGTCGCAGGACTTCTGGGCGTCGCCCGTCTCGAACTTGATCTTGGCCGGCCCGCTGCGCTGCTGCTGCCACTTCTCCTCGTCTAAACCTCCGGCGCCGTGGGTGTTTACAAAGGTGTCGCGGATCAAGAGTGTTTCCATTGACCCGTCGGGCGTGGTCACTTCTCTTGTGATCCAGCCAGGCTGATCTGCGCCTCTGTTCGCCGCGCCGAAAGCTTGATGGGACATTGAAAGAACCATGACAAGAGATCTGAGAAGTTCCATGGCTGTCGAACATTGGCGTTGGCCAGCTGTACAGTATACTCCCGTTGGCGTCTAGGATCAGGACGGTTTTCCCTGGTTTGGAGAAGTATAGGTAGCTTGTATATTGTTTTCTCAATTCTGTCGATCTAGGACTTGTATGTAGTGAGCTGGCAGTGGTATTTATCACCCAAAGAACCGCAGACGGTTGGACCTAGGCAATGATGGCTTTTTATTACGTGGCATCAAGGAAGAGGCTTCCCTGCCACGAATGATTGTTCCCACGTTGTACAGGTCCTCAATTCTGGACGTGCCAAACTCTCATGACTGTAGTACTTGCAAGGCAGAGACCAGCTACAATTTGTGACCACTGCTGCTTGTCATCTCCATCAGATGCTCGCGTTAAACAGCGGTTGCATCCGCGTAAATTGTGTATAAGATGTGATATCGAGTTTGCCTAGAGCTCTTGCTGCTCTCGTAAGACCTTTGTATACCAGAAGCGCCTGTAACCCATTGATATGCGCTGAACTCCTCGCAAGAAAATTCATAAACCAAGAATATGTATCCATCTAGTTTGTCCGACATCCATATTTCGAGGGACCATGAATATGTGATCATCAATGTCCACATGTCAATTACATATCCATGATCGTGATCTTCCCTGTCATTAGTCCAATCCCGGAAGTGTGTCCCATCCATTCATTGAATTCGACAAGCTGTCAAGGCTGCCAAAATCAAAGTTGGCAGCACTCGGTGAGCGCGCCGAGTTTGGGCTGCCTGCAGTGCCACCATTACCCGAGCTGCCAGAGTTTCCAGTGAACATGAACATGGACGACGAGTCGGGGAAGGCATTATTCCCAGAAGTTGTCGCATTGCCCATATTCCAAGCATCAAAGCCTGATTGCCAATTGACCCCATCTTTGAGGTACCAGTCTTGCCCGTCGACAGCATACGCCGAGCTCGGTGTCACGTTCCGTGTGTTGTTTTGTGTGCTCCGGCTGGAACCCGTCTTGTTCGAGCCGGAGGCAAACGAACGAGCATAGTTCGGCATTACCTGTGTCACTGGTGGCTGATTCCAGGACTGATTGCCTAATTCCACACCCATTCCCACCAACGATGCATCACTGGCGCCAGACATGGTGGACAAGTTGCCAAAATCTCTTGATGGCGCAGTCAACCCGTTGAGCATACCTTGAGACATTGAGGTTCCCGGCATCAAGTGGGCGCTCGGTCCGGCGTTTAGCTGAGGATGCGTATTTGCCGAGCTATACTGATCCCGCTTTCCAGTGGCCAGCACCGCTCCTATAACGGGTGGCGAAGGGGACGTGGTCAAATGTGATCGTGGGCTCGGTACGTCTGATGTATTGAACGTACCCCATCTCTCATCGGTACGCTTCAGGACGAGTGCAGCTTCTTCGGGCATTTCCACATTCCATTTGCGTGCCAAGACGCTGATGATGCTGAGTGTGCGACGGCCACACAGCCAGTCCTCTGCGATTTCTTCGAGGGCTCTGATGCCATGGATTATATCCCTCTTCGCGGTCTTCTCCGGAAGGTTTAGCAAGTGAATTGTGCAGGCTGAATGCAACATATATACGGCGATGTTGCAAATCTGCCGCAGGTCGTAAAGTTTCTTATACAATCGCATTAATTTCGAAATTGCTCCGGCATTTGCAGTACATATCCTGCGGGGAGAGACATGTGGTGGGAGCGGGGATGCCGAAGGGGCATATTTCAGGAACGGCCTGAATAGGTGTATATATTGTAGGTGAAAGAACATGCTGCGTGGATAGTTAGCACAAAAAAAAATCAAGATGGCCACGTTTCTTCGTAACTTACTGCATCAAGATGGCATTTGGCAGTTGGCCCTCTTTTGGTTCGAGCTCTGCCGGCAGTTCTTTCCGCCAGTCCTCGAGGCGGCGATGCAGCTCGCTCAGCTTCTTGAGTTCTACCGCCTTGCCGCTTGATCTACCAATGTGGTTCGGATGGTAGAAGAAGACGAGAAGGTCACCACTGATCTCGCACAGTTTGGACAATTGGAGGCCGATTGCCCGGGTCCGTGATGGCTGCTTGGATGTTTCGTCCGATCCAGCATCTGTATACGGGGACCATTCTTCAGCATCCTCGTCGGGGAAAACCTCATACTTGGGCACGTTGTACGAGCCCTTGGGCAGCTGTGGGAGTCGACCAAGGTAATTCGACCAACACTTGTCAAAGAGGAAGCATCCCCAGAACGTCATCCTCCGGGCATCGATTTCCGTCTCATCGAGCTGCTCGTTTTCTGTGTTGATCCCGCCGATGTCTAGGTTGAGGCCCAGGTCCTGCGCCATGCGGAAGCTCATACCACTGTACACCCAGCCCTTGGCTTCTCGCCCACAGCCGGCTTCTCTGACCGACATCAGAGCCAGTGCCTGAACGGTCGTGAGCCGCGGCTTTTCGTACTCATCGTTCTCGACGATTAGTCTTTTGGCCTCGGCAAAGAAATGGTCACCTTTTGTCCAGTTGTCCTCTGGGACGGCGTATGCGCCTGCGACATTGGTAAAATGGCAGCCGAGAGCGAGCATGGCATTCACCAGCAAGGGCGAGCAATACGTTGTCTTGTGTGCGAAGCCGGGCGGCTTGCCCCTGAAAAAGTCGCGGTAGAATAGGTTCTTCGATAGGGTCGCAAAGTATGGGTAGTGCCAGGTGAAGTACATGTTCAGGAGGTGTACGACGAGCTCCGTATCCTTGGTCACTTCTGTCCAGCTCGTGATGGGATCCACGTTGGAGGCTAGATCCATGGCCTCGGGCTCGGGGTCGGATGTTGCAGTATAGCCGAGATATATAAGATGAGAGGTGCCGCCGATGAAGCGGACGGACCCGTTTTCCAGCCTCAGCTCTCCCATCTTGCGGGCCAAGTCTCTCTCACCTTCCACAGGCATGTCGGTGGTATAGTTCTCCTCCACCATTGCGCTGTCGTCTGCATTGTCCGGATTGCCAACACCTTCCTTGAGGATCGTCTCGGCCACCATGTCGAGGCTGTCGCACGTGCGGATTCGACGTACAATCTCTGGCACCTCGTCCTCGTTCGCATTCAATATAGCCTCGATAAGGATCTGCAAGGTCGAGCTCCGGGCCTTGGAGCTGTCAATCTTCTCGCGGTAGACACCCTTGCGGCGATGATCCGAGTTGGGATCATAGATACACTCGGTGCCGTAGACGCTGGCGCAGGCGGCGCAACTCGGGATGGCGCCATCGCATTTGCTCTTGCGTTTCCGACATGCTATGCAGGCTGTGGAGACGCAGCGCCGTTTCTGCAGCGAAGAGTCGCCGCCTCGCCTCGACTTCTTCTTGGTCGTTGTCGCCGTTGTCGTCGGAGGGGTCGTCGCATCGGTCTGCGGGACATTCGGAGGGGCGTGGGGTTGCTGCTGCGGTTGCTGCTGCTGCTGCTGTGGAAGCGGCGGAGGAGCAGCCACCGAGGCCTCCATTCTGCGCGCTGTGCCCAGTGATAGCCCCGGGAAGCACAAATTGGACGGTATCGGCTTGGGGACGATTGAGGTTCTGAGGTCAAGATTTCTACGACTCCAAAAGGCGCAATCGCAGTTTGCGCAGGTCTTCTTCTTCCTGTGTAGTGGGTTGATGCGGTCCCACAGTCCCGAAGACCTGATCTGGGGTCGGGGGAGCTTAAGCTTGAGGGAGCCCAGAAGCGGCGCCGATGAAGTGGCGCGCCCCGGCCGCCAATGAGATAGGGTCGATTAGAGGCTTGGCTCAGGTATACATCCAGCGCACGAATGCAGGGCGCCTGCTGTCGAGCTGCGTTGCGGTGCGTGTACTGTATGCGATGCGATGGCAATCGTGTGTAGTTGCGCAAGTTCCCCACGAGTCGGTCGGGGCTGAGACAAGGGTGAGCACTTGCAGCCGCTGATCAACGCCAATGTGAGATGTAATCATCGAGCTCGATTGGGTCGCGACAAGGCGTCGGGTAGATACAGGTAGGAAAGGCCCGGGGCTTCGGGATCTAGTTCGTCAGATGGCATGGGAGATTCCAATAGCACCATGTAGGTGAGTAATCATGGCAATGGGCTATGCGTCAAGATGGAAGATAGGCTGGAACCATGATCGAACATTGGTGGCAGCACTAGATTTCTAAGCCGTTGAACTGTGTCGGATCCAGCCCTGTCCTCAGCAGCAGAGGGAGAAAAGCAGAGCAAGTGACTCTGCGGCCGCTCCGTGGCCGGCGTCTTAGCCCCGCGATGAAAAGTACTGCATGTACAATTACTCTGTAAAATGCTAATAATTGATCACTGACTTCTTAACAATTGCTACAGGCTACCGCTACCGATCCGCCCGTCATACCCGTCAACGTCAGATCTTTTGTGACATGTGCCGCGGAAATGCGTCCGGTAGGGGTGCGGGTCAGCGGGGCGGACATCATCGACGCTAGAATAAAACCCAGACAACATTATATATATCATCCTCTTGTTCCCATCACGACGCCAAAAATGAATGATATTGGTAAATTCAATCCAGCCCATAAAGAGACTCGAAGTAATCTGTATCCCACTTCCATGAGAGCATTACTTGGCTGCAGATTGGCCGCTGATAAGGGAAACCTTGCCGGCAGCTTCGCTCGGCAGTAAACCGCCCAATTCCTTCCCCAGCTCCGCCCATTATGCAACTAAATCAGTCCGCCGTTCCACCTATCTTCACCTATCAGCGTGAGCCGATTGCCAACTAAACACACCTTAAATTCTCCTGCCTGCCTACCTGGGCATCGCTTCATAGTATGCCGAGCCGGTGGGGGGTCAGGGTCATGAGCTGGTAGAAGCAAAAGTCATGATGACTTGATTGGCCGCGCTTGATCACTTGAATAGCTTATCTTGTGTGAAAAATGAAGCTATGTACTGTTGCTTGGTCTCGTTTATATCGCGCCAAATTCCAATAACAGTATGCAAGTTTCCAAACATTAAGCTAACATAGGTTAGTCTGTGACTCTGTTCTGAGTGCAACTCGAAGTCTTTATATAAGAGCCTCACAGCTACTTGAAGAAGCAACATGATGTAGTCTTACAACAATTATATTGCGCAACTCTCGCTCGCTTTTTACAAGAAATCTGTTAAAAATGGAGACCTCTTTGCTACGGTAGCGAATTTTATACTTATTGAAACTGCGGAACGGGCACTATTTGTTCAGCGAGACAGCCCGGGTTACTCGACAAATGATACTCGATCAGAAAGCTCCTAGAACGCAGCATTAGCAAATCGTAGACATTGTATGAATCAGCACTCTTCGAGGGCGAAAACTAAAGTATCATCTATATGGACTGTTGGACTTGGAAGTGATAGTGTCACATGTGATTCTAAAGGGCTGATCCGAAAGGTGGATTCCTTTAAATCACTACGTGGCAGGCAGGTATATGCTTTACAGTGAAGAGAGAATGAACACGCAGCGAGGGAAGAAGACCGAAAAAGCCATTGCATCTCTTTTTCATCGTAACCTAGCTAACTTGCTATAATGCTTTGAGAATGCGAATCTCGGCACGTCACAACTGTCCTGCAGGATGATATGCAGAGTCAACAGCTCAAGAAAGCCCGTTGACCGAGATCATTACCTGCGTAGCTCTCAAGAAAGCAGTATGGCCATTGACAACATGAAGACACGACAGAAGAGGGCATAAAATTCGCCTCTTCTTCTGCTGCTCCCCTCGGCGGCATTGACCACAGTCCTTTCGACGCTCATTTCCCCAATGATCACCATCTGCTGCACGCTCGTCCATCGGCCCAGGGCGGTACTTGAACGGTCGGTTCGTCCCATGGTCTGTCTTTGCAGTGCCGTCATCTAGTATGGCGGTCAGACTTGGCGGAGATGCAGGCACCTGCAACGAGATCTCTCTGGATCATGCGAGGCCCCCGGTCGTACATGAGATGGATGGGAGATGGGAGATGCCACAGCGGTCGAAGGCGAGAGAGAGAGAGAGAGCTTTGAGAAGGCATTTGCGAGAAGGGATCCCGCCTCCCGCCGCAGGGCGCTTGCAGTGTCCTCCTCCCTCCGCATCTTATCAGCGGCAGAGAAGGAAGGAAAGAAGGACATCCGGCTGGCGATCAGGGCCCCGGCGAGGGAGGGCGATGATTTGTTCTCAGCGGTCCTGCCATCGCACGCGCAGTCTTTGTGTTGTTCTGCAAGGTCCGTCCTGCTCGCTCTCTCGTTCGCCCGCTGCAGACACGGCAGAGCCTGCAACACCAGCCCTCCAATGTGCTGTCTCCAAACTTAGGACAGACTGACCCCCCATGCCGCTGTCGTTCGTCTGAAGTTATATCACCAGCCGCGTTTCCCAAACATCGACAGCCGATGCCGACAGACGCGCGACATGGAGCCAGTTCGCCTGTGCTAGAAAGCTTGTCTCGTGATAATTTGACCAACACAGAGACGCTGAGTAAGATACACAGGCGGGATGCGACGAGACTCATGGGCATGAGTCCGAGTATAACGACGGCAAGTTCCTCGCAAATCGCAAGCAGAGCTTGATTCATCCCATATGCCGCGCTGTCGGTCGTGTCGTGGTTGGCACAGACACACATGAACAAAGCCCTTGTCCACCTTCCAGAATGTTTGTGTGTTACCACACCTTACCCCTGATTCCTGATGACCAATGGTGCCAAGCTTTTACGTTAGCAGGCCTTGACTTGGAGATTCTGGATTTGCTGAAAGTTTGAAACATACTAGGTGAACGCGAAGAAAGTCGTGCAGGACCAATGATAACATATCTCCCAATCATTTGATGAATTGGAAAAGGAATTCGAGCATTCATTCCAGAGACAGAGTGCCTTGGTGGACCTGTGAGAGGCGGGTATAGCCCCTCTGCAAAATACGGCAACTTGGATCGACGACCGGCACTTGGTTGCGACGAACCACCACAACCCCACAAAAGACCCCGAAACAATACACATCGTAGATTATTCGGAGCATATCTGTGACGCGCGATGACAACGTGGGGTGCTAGGGGTCTGAGTAAGGTATTGTCCGATCAAGTTCGGACGGAGATCAATCCGTCAAACAAGATCCAGTCTTGTTTGATCGGCCGAAAGGATGGCTAGGTAGATGGGGGTAGCAGCAAGGTCAAAGACAACGAGCCAGTCATAATAGATCTTACTTAGGTAATATGATCATGCGGGAAATCAACCTTAGTTTGAAGGTTAATCGAAGATCCCCCAAAAGACGTTGTTGATCTGCGGTGCATATCTAGGCAAAAAGTAAGACATGCGCTTCGGCGTTGAAGACGGTAGGAGGGGTCTGGTCTACATACCTACGCTGCCGCAGACAATTCTGTCGAGATTCATGGTTCGTATAGATTCCATTATTCGTAAAAGACCCGATTCCATCGATGGCGGGTTCATGCAAAGTAGATTCTACCAAGCCAGCCTTTTTTGATTGAGTAGGAGCGGCAAGAACATCGCATCCGCGATCCAGATCGTGTTCAAGACGTAGGGAATGATGCAAAATGATCTCTGGATCTAGTTTCAAATTTGTGCAGTGGCTCGAGATCGGACGGGGTTCATACCTTGTAAGCTTACTCTGCGATAGGCATCGTTGCCTTGGTATTCACACAGTCATCTGAACAATGTCCTTCATGTACTTCCGTAGCACGAGGCCGACAATCACTTTGCACAATATCATGCCGCCAGCGATCACCTTGTATTGGAAAGGATCAGTCCACTCCAAGTCGATCAGATTGAGAACACGAGCTCCAATGGACCAGCGCTGGGGAATTGTCGCCTCCGAGCCTGTTGACAGGCGACCTTCCGTGCCATCAGCACACATGGTCGTCCTACACACCATAAGAACAGCTTCCGTTGATCCGTGAGGTGATTGTACCTGTCAAACAGGTACGTGATGTACATTACCCTCTGCCGAGCGGACCCTGAGGCTCACCTCCGGAGGATGAACGGATTGGGATTACGCACCGCTTCTTGAGGTAGGATTGGTTCACTGCATCATCTCATAGGATATGAGCAAGTCTCCGGGCACATCACGTCGATATTAGGGAGAATCTTAAATGCACCATCGGAGTTGATGCGCATCGCGCCTGGGGTAACACCTAGGGTTGGTTGCATATTCTCCGAGAATCCGGGGTATAAGCAACAATTTAGAGTCGGACTGAAAAGCATGCATCTATCAAAATTGACATGCAACATAATATACTTGTTGATTGTCGGCACATGGAGTCAAGTACCTAACTGCTCAGCTCCTCATTGAAGTCGCAATGGGACGTATCAGAAACTCTCGGCCCCGAGTATCGGAAAGCAGAGAGCAGATGTGGCTTACACTTATTAGATGCTCAACTTGCAGTTTTCTTGAGATCTGGTAAATTACCTTCTTGTTTGAGATACGCGTGAGTCGTCTTGACGCATGCCATGGCCTAGGATCTCGGTTTTGCCGGTCTGCCTGCCGCACTGCAGATGTGCATCTGACTGCCGCACGACAATGGCGGAGGCGAGCCGAAATTCCATCAAAGAAGAAATGACAACACGTGGGAGACAATATATTCCCATGCCTTCTCTCTCCCGATGTGATCGCCGCGGGAAGTCTCTCACAAGCCCTTGCGGCAATGCCGTACTAGATGCCGCTGAGTTGTCGATAGACCTGTCACTACAAATCCGCGCAAGGCAGGGTCTTGGCGGTCTTGATGACTATATTGAATGTGACGCAGGAAATACTGATTGTCGAATCACCTTCTTGAGTGGCCGTCCTCATGAGGAAAATATTCAAGATATTCTGTCAGCAGTAGTCGATCATGCGAGGCCACCACATTCACGTGGTAGATCCACCATTCTCTGTTCATGCAAGGCGAACGTTGAAGAGGTCATATGCTCTGGCATGTCGAGTCAGGATCAGCAGAAAGCGGCCGCGCTCTTCGCCTCTTGGTACGACACGGCATAACGCTTTGATACTTGCCTGCAAAGAATTCCTGTATACGACAGGTGAGGCTTTCGCCACGTTGGGCAGTGCCGTCCTACCATGGAATTGAGCAATCCGGAGACTGGGATGACCTGAGCACTATTCCATCGTCTCATGGAACGAACATTGGATGCAGCAAAGACTTGTATCGTACGTGGAATGTCGGACCAGTATTCGGGATTCCACTGTCGACAAATGGTAATTGGCATGCGCTCTGACCAGCGCCGCTGTGATCCCGAGAGACCGGTATAATGCTTGACGAAAAGGAATGGCCGAACAAGGCTTTCTCCAATTTTCGATTTCAAGATCGAATAATATTCTGCTTGTATCCTGCCATGTCGTTGACAATGCATTTGATATCCAGTCCGGAAAACATCAAAGCCGCGACCGTCGGGTGCCCCAAGCTTGCTGGTATGTATATGACGCCCATTATAGCACTCATCGAGTCGCACTTCATAGTACCTGCAGCTGTTCAAACCGACGCGTCCGGCGGTAGCGAGGGCAGACAGCCGTGCCAGGACTTCCTCTGGTTCCACAAAATATAATGACCTTGGAAGTCAGGTCTGTAAGTGGTAGGTAGATACTGTCAGTAGCCGTCAGCCCTTTGGCGCATTGTCGAGGGCATGCTTCCGCCGTGTCTGACCGCTTGGCTTGGCCTCGTCTGCTTGTTTGGCTGGCCGACTGCCTGCTTGCCCGCCTGCAATAAAATCCTTCCTAGAAGCGGCAAGGCGGAACATGTCGTCGCTGATAGTCTGGTCCAACTAATTGATGTGATGGAACATGCTTTTGCAAAAGTTTGGTTCGTGTCCGCCCTCAACCAGAAAATCCACTCGGCGCGGCCAATGTGCTGTGAGCCAACCCTGGGCTGGGCGCAGGCGTGGGGCTAGCGGATCGTCGAACCGTGCCGTGTCTCGCCCCTTTTGGTGTTCTCGACAATGCGACGCTGCGTCTCGTACCTGGAGGCAGGCAGGCAGGCGGGCTCTCACCAACCCAATAGCCTCTGACTGCAGTCCAGCCACAAAACGAACGGGAGGGCAGGACAGCAGGGCCGCCAGAGGACCGGAAAGGGTCAATGCGCCCCTCCAGGTGATGAGGTAGGTCAGGCAGACCAGCTTGGCCCAAACTTCCTCTCGCCCAGAGTCGAAATCATGGCTCATTGACGTCGAGATCAACTGGAAGGACGGCCATACATATGCTAGTTGGGACGAGCCATACTGGCGATTGGTTCGTGGACCTGACATCTGACCAGTCCCACCAATCAGGCCGGGGGATTGCCATCACTGTCGGCACGCGAGCGAATGGGAGTATCGGTCCGCTAACCGCACAATGGTCAAGGCACAAGGCGGGGGCTGCAGCCACCCACTAACGGTTTCGACTCTAGGTGGCTGTAGGGAGTCAGTGACCTAACATCTGGGGGAGCATTCTAGGTAGGACAAGGCTCAGCCTGCAACGTTCGTGATCTGTTTCCAAGAGTCAGACTGCATTCGCTTACTTTCGGCCATTTTCTTTTGTCCCTTTTCGTGGTAGTACGTCACTTCAATGGTGGCATGCAGTCATGGTTGAGCGAATCGCCTCGCCTGACCAGTGACCACATTGACATTTTTCCAGCTGGATGGCGAAAGATCTCAGTGTGTTGTGAAGGATTCGGACTTGGTTGCTTGGAGTTTTGGGGGCCCTTGGTGGTTAGTTGATTTCATGTTGGGATCAGCTGCTAGGTAGCCACTGGCTTCAGAGGGAATGAACCATCCTGAGGGAGTCTAATTGATCAAATCCCTGTCACTTGTAAGTGAGGAAGTGGCGACCGGTACTTGGTAAGCTTATTCCGCAGAGTACCGACATGAGAGGCGTTTGGTGCTTGCACATGTGGTTCCTGGTAGGTCGTTCCCATAAGGTACAACCCGCCGAGGTAGAAGGTGAAATTCACAGATCCGCGGACCGAATTCGAAAATCAGGAACACGACCCTTATCGAAGTGCTCCTGCTCACGACAATTCGATTCAGTCGCTGTGCTGCGAGCCATATCGCAAGTAAATAATATTTATTTGTTTTTTCTTCTTACCTACACCGGTGAGAGAGGAGCAGTTGCTACCTCTCAATACAAAACAAGCCACACTCGTTCCTTCCTCGGTCATAATAACAGAACATATAGAATGGCAGGGCTGCATTGCCTGTCAGCCCGGTTCTGCTTGCCTCGAATACCGACGACTTCGTGAAATTCTCATACTGGGGTTCTGCCATTCATTAACGGCTCCAAAAGGATGGCACTTTCAAGGCTGTCATTGAATGCCGAGTGCAATGAACTTGCATATTTCCCTGCCTGTCTGATGGATGACTTGGTATCGAGGTGAGAAGCTACGGTGAATTTTAAATGCCCGTTATGAAATGGCATTGGGCCTCGGAGTCAATATATTTGCTCTGAGGTTTCAGACGTGGCTCTGATACTTTGCATACCTGTACAAATACAGCTTGATCATGTTGGAGGATTCGGCAAGACAGGGCCATTGACACGCTTCTCCTATGTCGTGTCTACCTACAGAGTACCGTACATGACAAGTAGGGTCCCATTTGCTTGTTCTAGCATGCCCTGTAGTTCGGAACAAAACTCGCGTCACTTCGTCTCCAGAAGTTGGGTACCGCCGTACAATATCCAACCCAGTGGTTGAAGGCAAAGCTTGGACTTGCCTGCGCCCTGGCATGGCAATATGCTTGATGCATGCATCTCTCAACAGGGAACGTCTAGACTTGGGAAAACGTTACAAGAAGCAGGGCCAAGCAGGGCCAAGCAGGGCCCGGATCCATTGCCCTGACGGCCCAAATAGGAATTGACACACTGTAATGAACCTGAGCAGAGGAAGCCTATGAACCATGAACCCGGCTTCTCCATGCCAACAATGCTTTTCTATATCATCTGTACTTTGCATTGCACACACACACCGTACACATCGCGAGAGCTGCACACGTGTGATGTGGACCATTGTCTCTGCTGCTTGCAATTAAAGCACTCCTACCCTGGGTGATGCCACGTTCTGCAACTCCGGAGTTCATGTACCATACCTTAATGTAGATAAAGTAAAGACAATCTGTATGACATGAAGTGTGGGGCCTGCTATAATACTGGATATACCTCGACTTTCCTTTTTCATCTCATGGCCAGCAACAGGAAATGTGCTATTTTGCAACCACGAAAGCCCACATGTCTATCCATACGATTCTCAAGATTGGTTCCCACCCAGAGTTGCCAGCCGGAGCATTTGTGAGATGAATTTGCTATAATTTTGCATCGTCCACACCGAAGAGGTACCACAGGGCAGGGCAGAATGGGTGGTAGTACTAGTGGCGCACAAGGGTAGTGAGTAAAGACAAGCTTAAAGTTGGGAGACTGGGGCTCGCTTCGGCGCCTCTCTACCCGAACCCCAGATCTTTCGGGCTCGAAATATGGGCCAACTGCCGCCAAGAATGCACCAGAATGGGCGGGTTGCGAGCCATTGGCAAGGATCATTACTGCAAATTGAGAAGAAAAGTCTTGACTCTACCTACTCGCACTTGGTGCTCCGCTAGTTCTTCCAAGTAGGGAACTGCGTTTCCACCTTCTCAGCGCTTGCTGCCGCTTCCTCTACTCGTATCGTTCGCTCTTTGGACATGCCATCCTCGGCCTCTTCAGAGCTAGGACGAGTACGGCGAAGAGCCTTCGTTTCGCTTGTGGCGAGTCTGGACCACTCACTGCTGTGGACGAATGATCCCGGCTCCCATGTGTGGTGTAGGTTAGTGAGGTAGGATGAAGGGAACCTCCTTCTCTGCATTTACGCGCGAGCATCCCCAGCTTTGTCGCGACTTGCGACGGCATCGTACCTCATCTCGGATGACAGCCAGACCGAGGTCCACGGTTATGGCCACGAACGATAGCCGGGCATTTGGGCCAGTGTCTGCCAGGGAGCTTTGGCGATGGTCTGGAGAGTCCAAGATCCAGTCAGTGCCTCATACCTGGCCAAGTAAGCGTAGAGCAGAGAAAGACAGGCAGATTGTCTTCCCCGCGGTCGCTGGCCATTCATGCCGTACTCTGTATACCCCACACATACTACTCGATGGGATCGTCGTGCCATGTACCCACCTCCTCCAACTTCTCCAGATTCCAGATCCCCAGCGAGCCCAGCAGAGTCGAGCCATTGACCTTTGCCCGTGAGCATGACCCCTAGGTGGACATCCCTGCCTCTGACTACAGCCATCCCTGCCTCAGCGGCAGAGTCGACCGACCGGGCATGGCATGGCCAGCCATATACATAACAAGTACCCCCAAATGGAGGATACGCCCCCTCCACCAAAGACGACACTCACTCACACCTTGGGATCGACTGCCTGGCCGCTGACGTCTGAAATTACTCTTGCGCACCGCTGTAGAGAGCTGCTCAATATCACACTATGCATTGACGCGATATTACGCTGAGGCAAAGACTCTCCGCCGTCCAATCAGACTATACCCACCCGGCAGAGCCAGACAGGAACGCACCGCTCTCCATGCGTGACAGGTTTTTCTCTCGTCTGTCTCTCTGATCCGAACGGGGCCACAGAATAATCTGTATACGGCTGCTTTCTGCTGGCGCTGGCTCCATTGGGCTCAGGGCTACTTCCTTTGACCCTTTGGTCGACGAACTTGCTTCCGGGCTTTGCTCCGCTTCCCCTGCCTAAGCACTGCGTCGTTGGGATACTCGCAGCCGGCAGAGTCGATCCCCAACCGCGTGCTTCGAGAAGCAGGCCATCGTGCGTACGGTCTGTCCATCCCAACTGTAAGTCGATCATCAAGATATCCGTACCCCTGTACTCATCTTGCCGCCTCATCTCGGAACCTACCCATTCGTCGAACCCCTCCATTAACAGGTCAGCCCTCTGCAGGCCGACTGATCTAGCTGGGCCGTCCATCTACTACAACATACTTGATCAACTTTCCACTGTTTTGGAATGCTCATGCTTCCTGGCATAGAATCAAACAAATATCCTTGCCAACTATATCGTAGGCCTTCGGTCCGGTTCGCTGCCGTGTTCCAAACCCAGCACTGCTTCTTCTCGAGCTTGGATGGTTACATCTTCACCAACCATATAGTCTAGGCCATCTCGCTTCCTGGTGGTAGGAAGCTGGCATCACTACTGGAACTACCATCACTTCACCCAACTGCCTTCACTCGTTTGAAGTTGTAGACTCTCATAATCAAGGAAGTCGGACCTGTCATCACCAAACCCGAACAATCCCACTGTCACATCGAGACTGGAGTCATCACCGAGAGGCCTACCGCCAAGATGCTGTCAAATCCTCTTCAAAGATTCTCACCATATCACGCACTCCCGTCTAATACCTTTCTGGCCAGTGCCCACGTCCCCAACAACCACTTACACGGAGCCGGACTGGACGCCTTTGGTCACGGCCCACAGTACAATGTCCAGCATCTTCAGCAACACGTCGGGGTCTCTACGCCTCACCTCTCCAGAGCACCACAGCCAAAGCACCGGCAACATCCATACGGAGCACCGGTGACTCGATCGATTGGCGCCGCCGGGCCCATTAGAAGGAGAATCAGCAGGGCCTGCGACCAGTGCAACCAGTTGAGGACAAAGTGCGACGGTCAGCACCCTTGCGCACACTGCATTGGTAGGATCCCCTCAGAAGTGGCGAGTATAGTTTTGGAGCTGCTAACACGGTCAAAGAGTTCGGACTAGGGTGTGAGTATGTCCGCGAAAGAAAGAAGAGAGGCAAGGCGTCTCGCAAGGATATCGCCCAACAGGCCGCCGCCCAAGCTGCAGCGTCGCAGAATGGTCAGCAATCACCGGCGGCTGATGATGAAGATGGCTCAACCTCCGAGCAGAGAGCCGGTAACACACGACAGGACCATGTGTCCAATGCCAGCGAGAAGGCGTTGAACGAAATCGAGGAAGAGGATATGGACCAAGGCCAAACAACCGCTAGTCTTGACAGCTTGGCAGAGCTGAGCTCACGCCGACCACATCTGTCAACAAACATGTCAGCGTACGATAGAGATCAACCAGAGAGCCCTACCTCACTCGACTTAGACGCTTTCAACACGATCCGCAACCCGTATGATAGGCAAGACATCGGAGCCCACATTCTAGCAGCAGGTCCGAGCCACCACTCTTACGAGTCTGGCCAAGGCGGTCTACAAAACTACCCAGATATACCATATGCACTTCAGCCTCAAAACGCCGGCAACTTTGTGGCCAATACCGCGACGGGCTTTCGCATTGGAACCAGTCCGATCAGCGCCTATCACCTCGGAGGTCAGCCAGAATCGCCAGGGTGGCTACCTATGCCATCCCCGCCGCCTCAATACCAATCTTACGTCCCCCAGGCACAACCACAGCCTCAGGTCGCATTCCAGCAGCAATCTAGATACCCGGTCCTCAATCCCCTGATACCGCACCTGGCAAACATTATACCGATTGCCCTAGCTTGCGACCTGGTCGACTTATACTTTGCAAGTTCCTCCTCGGCTCATGCCCATCCAATGTCTCCCTATGTCCTTGGCTTCGTCTTCAGAAAGCGCTCGTTCCTCCACCCGAGCAAACCTCGCCAATGCCAGCCTGCGCTACTTGCAAGCATGCTATGGGTAGCGGCGCAGACAAGTGATGCTCAGTTCTTGACGAGTGTTCCGTCTGCCAGGGGCAAGATATGCCAAAAGCTCCTGGAGCTGACGGTCAATCTCTTGAAGCCTCTGATTCACACACCCTCTGGAGAAGCTTCGCCAATTTCCAGTCCTGCATTGGATGGCGTAGCGCTGGGTGGTCTCGGTGTGGCCATGCCTGGTACGATCAGCTTGGAGAATGTACCAGGAGAGCCAAGCACTTTTGGCGCTGCGGGCACATTGGACGACGTCGTTACATATATTCACCTGGCTACTGTGGTGTCGGCGAGCGAGTACAAAGGTGCCAGCTTGAGGTGGTGGAATGCTGCCTGGTCGCTCGCCCGAGAGCTGAAACTCGGCCGAGAGTTACCTCATACACCACCGTCACAAGCCAATGACTTGCAGGACGAAATGATGGATGCCATCAACAACGAGGTTGGTATTGCCAGCGAGGAAGAGCGGGAGGAGCGGAGACGGATCTGGTGGCTCACCTACACCATGGACCGACATCTAGCACTGTGCTACAACCGACCACTGTTCCTCCTCGACATTGAATGCGAAGATCTGTTCCAGCCAATGGATGATACCGAGTGGCAAAATGGCAACTTTGGCTCTGGCACAACGGATCCCGCGTTGGAAGAGGAACGGGTCAGGGGGCCGCACTTTGAATGCACGGGGCATTCCATATTTGGTTATTTTCTCCCACTGATGACAATCCTGGGAGAGATCGTCGACCTCCACCATGCGCGCAATCACCCTCGCTTCGGTATCACTTTTCGATCTGCTCCCGAGTGGGATGGGCAGACTGCTGAAATCACCCGTCACTTGGAGGTGTACGAAGAGTCACTGAAAAGGTTCGAGCAGCAACATTTCCACTCACACGACGAGGACAAGAGCGAGCCCTCGATCACCCTGGAGATGCCCGGAGAGCTTGATCACATTGGATCCCCTTCGGCAAGGTCCGTTCGGACCAACTCATCGCGCATGACCGAGTCAGATATACAGACGAGAATAGTAACCTCGTACGGCACTCATGTCATGCATGTATTGCACATCTTGCTCGCTGGCAAGTGGGACCCCATCAATCTCTTGGACGACAACGATTTGTGGATCTCATCCCAGGGTTTCATCACCGCGACTGGGCACGCAGTCTCGGCCGCCGAAGCCATCAGCAATATCCTCGAGTTTGACCCGGGACTCGAGTTCATGCCCTTCTTCTATGGCATCTACCTGCTTCAAGGCTCGTTCCTGCTGCTTCTCATTGCAGACAAGCTCCAGTCAGAGGCCTCGGCCAGCGTTGTGCGGGCTTGCGAAACCATCATACGGGCCCACGAGGCATGCGTAGTCACGCTGGGCACAGAATATCAGGTACGTCTCTCGATTGTCGTGATCTCTACTGGAACATGACTAACAGAAGTTCCAGCGCAACTTTAGCAGAGTAATGCGAAGTGCTCTCGCTCAGGTCCGCGGCCGAGTGCCTGAAGATCTCGGCGAGCAGCACCAACGGCGGCGAGAGCTTTTGGCCCTGTATCGATGGACCGGCGACGGCACTGGATTGGCTCTTTGATGCTTGACTGTGGAGGCCCGAGTACAGTGCAATTCTCCGATAGACAACTTGATCCTGTCGCGGATCAATATCATAGCTGCGTATACCCAAAAATATTGAGAAATTTAGTCAAATTGAAATTTTAACAATGATGCGATAATAATTCTGGGGCGTCTTATATTGTGTACGTTGTGATCAAATTCTTTTGCAGGCGCATACAAGTCAGAGCTATGCTTCTAGTTCTGCCCGTGGCTGGAGAACCTGCCGCGTCAAACGCTTTCATCGAGAATACATTCTCATCTCGTGATATAATATGTGTTAAAATCTTTCCCCTGATAATCGTTGTGCACTGAATAGGTACCCAAGTCTTGCATGATCCCGTCTCTCACTTGTCCCCCAACTGCTTCACAACGTGCTGAGTCTGCGTGCCCTCCGGCCAGAGCGCCGGGCCCGGCTCCGTGTAGTCTGTGATCTTTGTCCAGAAGTCGGGAATCAGGACGCCCGGCGTCGTGTCGTTGTACAGGCCGGGTATCCTGACCGCCGGGGCTAGTACTCCGGTTCCGTTTCCCACGATCTTGATCTGGGCACAGCCGACGTGGAATTGCGCACTGGAAGTCAAGAAATCCTGTCAGTCCATTGAGCGGAACAGATAATAAATGACGATATGTTATAGGTGTAGCACTCACCAATCCAGTTTATGCGCAGCGTGCAAAGCCAAGCCCTCGGCCCTGAGCAGATACTCCCCCGGCGGCACGTCTCCGCTCAGCGGGAACCGGAACGAGTGCGCGCGCCGCACGGCCCACTCGAGGCCCTCGCCGCTGCCGTCGAAGCTGGTGCCGGCCAGCGTCGTCGCCGCGTAGATCTTGACCCACCCGCCGGCGCCGTCGTAGTCGGCCGCGCCGGTCCCGTCGGGCGCCCGCGACAGGTAGACCTGCTGGATGCCCGGGTGGCCAAACGTCGACGCGATGCCGAAGCCGAGCTCAACGGAGTCTGCATCTGTCGTGGTCACGGTCAGGGTCTCGGTGCCGAGGGGCGTGCCTAGGGACGCCCCGGCGTTGCAGCGCATGTCGGTCGAGTTGACCATCTGCAGCGGCGAGTTGGAGTTGTTCGTCCGTCGGATGTACTGATACGGTTCGCCGACGACTTGCCCATTGACGATCAGAGTGTTGTAGTTCCAGTGGGCAAGGACGCCGGTCGCCCATGTCGCGGCGACAATGAAGACTGAGATGATCATTTTGTTGAACAGGAGCTCAAGTACTTGGTCAAGAATCTGGTAATGCTCAGATCTGTTTCATTGTTGACTCCAATCTGTCTGTCTCTATAGTTCTTTTCTTGTACGACCTCCAGAGCTATGAGGAGGGCAAATGATCAACCGGGTCAAATGAGAGTTCGCGGATTTAGCCTGTTGTTCTGCCATACGCTGCTCAAGAAGCCCACGGTTATAGTATGTTGTGCTCTACGATGTAGAAGATCATCAATGATGCGTATTTTGTATGCAAAGCTAATGCACGCCATTTACAAGGGAATGCATTAAGCTGACCACAAAATCAACTAGGCCGGGGGAGACTGCTTGTGCCGTCTTGGATGTCTTCTTGGACGGACATATTGATCAATTCGTTTGAAATGGCTAATGATAGCGTTCGTGCCACGTTACAGGGCGTCTATAAACTTTTCTTCGAGCATGCTGAACGCGGTGCTTAAGTCTATGAATTATTCAACTTTACAACAGTCCAATATTATAGATTGGTAGCCCACGAGGTTAATTTAATGTATGAAACACGGGCGCTAGGCAAATGATCAAAGTAGTTCCATATATGGTAGTCTGCGTACTTTGGTTCACACTTCTGATGAACTCGAACCTACAAAATATATCGGGATGGTTGTATTTGCTTTTCCCCTGGTACGAGCCACTTACCGCTCCGCATAAGTTCGACTCCTGACGCACAAGCTCGAGAACGAGTCCGGCCGCCGACCACATGCCTACATTATACGCCCTTGCCGAGGCGAGAACCGATTTCATCACCTTCTGGGACCTAGATAACGATACGCAGTGAAGACAGATGATTCGGTCGTGGATGGCGGTGAGAGAGTGGCTTCGCCAATGGATTGAGACGTGTGGTAGTACTTCACGGGATCGCTAACACCAAGCAGTTTGATAGTTGAAAAGATATCACAGTAGGGATTTGGTCTTCCATGTCCCCTTGAGTTCCATAAACAAGTCCTTGTTGACTTGTTTACGAGAAGCTTCAAGTCATTCGGCACCATCACATGGAACGACCAAACCTCAGAGAGGCCTTGGACCACTGGAGTGTTGCACAGGCAACGCTTGCAGCATTCATGAGCCACAACAAGCTTGCTTATTCATGCTGCCATGATTCATTTCACGTTTACGACCGCTCGTCAGGAGTCCATCCCGGCAGTTTCAGGTGTAGTTTCCAGCACATAGAATTCAAATCGTTTTCAATGGGTTGTACAAAACGCAAAGATCTTTATTGATGCCCACAACTGTTCCATATGTGGTTGAAAACCTTTATCCGAAACGCCAGAAATCGCTGATGCCTTTTTCCGATTCCCTTCTTTTCCACCTTGTTTTGAGCTCAAGATGCTTTAAAACTACTGCCCAACTTGCTTGTTTCCTTCAGGTCAGTGGTAAACTGGACTTGACCACTGATCGCCTACGAGGTCTCTGCAGGAGCCTCCTTCGTGTCCACCTTCTTGGCAGGAGGAGCCTCTCCAGCCTCGTCGTTGCGGGCGCGCTTCTCACCTGCGTTGGCCTCAGCCGGCTTGTCCTCCGAAGTGTTAATTCTAGGGCGACCGTCGTTCTGGACAGCAGGCTTGTTCTCGTCGCGTGATCCACTACCACCATCACGGCCCCGGCCGCGACCGCCACGACCACGACCTCCACGACCGCGGTGATCACGGTGACCGTTGCGCTGGTCACGGTCTCGACGGTCGTTCCAGTTCTCACCGCCGTCACGACGGCCTCCGCGGCCACCACGGAAGTTGCCGCGGCCACGGCGTCTGGAATCCGAAGGCTCAAGCTTGCCCGACTTGATGTCCTCATTCTTCTGCTGGGTGTATTCAAGCTTGCGGAGGATCAAGAGGTCATGCTCCTTCCACTTCGGCTTCGGGTCCAAAGCGATGAACTTGTCGGCCGTCTCTTGATCGGCAAACTCAACAAAGGCGGAGCCCTTGAAGCCGTGGTCATCGCCGCGTCGAAGACGGACGGAGTTGGTCTCGCCAAACTGCGAAAAGAATGCCTCGACATCGAACTGGGTCGACTGTGTCTCCTCGCCAAAGCCCTTGACGTAGACGCTACGCTCATCAATCTTAGTGCGGCTGTTGGACGGGTCATAGGCCTTCTTTCTGCGGACGGTCTCACTGCCCTCGTCACCAGCAACCTCGATCTCCTTGCTCTCCTTAAGAGCGGCGACGACGGCCGAGTAGGGCTGGAATCTGCGCATGCGCTTGAAGGATGTAAGAGTCTTCAAGGGCACGGGCTTGTTCTCGGCAAGACCAGTCAGGTCGGAGAGGAACTTGTCGGTGGGGAGGTTGCTGTCACTAAAGTAAAAGTGAATCTGGCAGAATCATTAGCACTGCTCAACCTGTTCTCGTAAATAAATTGACTTACCTGGCGGCGGATCAGGTCGGGATCAGAGGTCTCGGGAAGGTTGGAGACGTCGAACTTGGAGTGGTTCTTGCCGGGTTGGTGCTTCTCAGGACGTCTGACCTTCAGCATGTTGAGAGGGGCAGCCTTAGTAGCCTCTGTCTTGTCGCTGACGGGCTCGTCCTTGACCTCAGCGGACTGAGCTTCTCCCTCGGCCGGCTTCTGCTCAGTGGCGGGGGKGGGGGCGGGGGCCTCCTCAGTGACCTCGACCTTGGTGTCGACGTTCTCGACCGGGGCATCAGCCATTGGGGCGTCGACCGCCTCAGCCGTGACGTGCTGGTCGGCCATTATGTAGCTGCGGAGCTTCTGGGTCGTTTGATGGTCTGTGTTTTGAAAGTCTTGTTAGAGATAGAACGCGGAAAGCGCTGGAAGTGAAGAAGGGCGAGGAAGAAGAGCTGGATGCGCCGATGCGATTGTGATGAGTATGCCCAGATCAATTGGCACCGAGTATATTCACACTCGCGCTCAAGCTCTAAAGTACCGGAATGGATTGGAGAAGGAGAAGGAGTCTTTCTGATGCGACGGGGACTCGAGGGCGGGGGTTGGGTGTGGGATCGTGAATGACGGCTTCGGCGCGAGGTCGAATGATGGGAAAGAGAAAAGAGGATGGCGGGGCGCAGTCACCCGGCGAGTGACTCGATGCAGTGCGCCGATGCAGAAGCTCAGGCAGGTTTGACTCACCAGAGGGTTGAAGCAACGTGTCTCGGGTAGTTAGAGCGCGTGATGGTCAGCGCTGTGGTTATGCGATCGATCTGGTTCTCGAGGTTCAGGATCGAAGCTTGAATGTGGTTGCAGCTTGCAGTGACAGTTGCAAGGCAGGATGGGAAAAAAAGATTTAATGGCTTTGGAGCTTTGAGTAGCTGCGGGACCCTGGGATCTAGCAGAAAAGGTGGGTCCCGCCGCTCGCTGTGCGCACCAATCCGATTGTTCATTTCCAGCTCAAAAGCGCCTGGACCCCGCTAAGAAGCCGCCGGGTTTTTATCAGCTTATCTTACAATCGATAAGAAACCGCCGCCCACATCAAGGAATTGCCGTCAATGATTGGCCCGCTTGCTCATGTGCACTAGGTATTTAGGTGTTCATGTTGCCCGTAACAAACGACAAATTGACATCAAGTGAATATGTCGCAAGCCATCCCACCATTTTAGGTACATTATATGTACCTGCTCTTTCCAGGATACAGTACGAGTCTCTTTTCACATGGTGAATAAAGGTAGTACTAGTCGAAACTTCATTCACGTTCAAAATTCACATTGGATCTGCTATCTCTCGCGTATTGAGTAATCGTGATTCGTAATACATTTCTTCTTTGCTGTCAAAGCTAGCTACTCCAGAGGACAAGAAGACCCGGGAGAACGCCTTGTTCGTCTCTCAAGCCACCTGGACAGTGTTTGACTTTTCCCGGATCACATCCGAAAGGATCTGGTTCTTCTTCTCGACATCCGCCGCACCGCCGCGGTCGTTGAACACCTCGTCCATCTGCTCCAGCGTCTTGTGCGCCGTCTCGGGAACGGTGAAGAACGCCCAGACAAACGACAGCATGCTGAAGACGGCAAAGAAGGCGTACGCGCCAAAACCCGTGTTCTGTACGAGCGGGGGAGTAATGAGACCCTAACATAAAATATTAGCGACTTGTCCGTTTGATCCATTCTATGGAGCTGGCAAGAGAACTTACAATGATGAAGTTGTTCAACCAGTTGGAACCACTGCTGATCGAGACACCCTTGGCGCGGAGCGAGGACGGGAAGATCTCGGCCGGCATGGCCCAGGGGACGGGGCCCCAGGTGCAGCCGTACGCGAGCATGAAGATCATGAGGAAGGCCACGCTGGTCCAGCCCTCGGCCGAGTGCCCGGGCCAGTCGTACGAGAACTTGCCGACCAGGATGGCGATGATGGTGTGGGAAAGCGTCATGCCGATGCTGCCGACAAACAGCAGCTTGCGGCGTCCGTAGGTGTCGAGCGTCCACAAGCTGCTGATGCAACCGACGAGCTGGACCATGTTGAGGACTCCCGACATGATGAGCTGCATGTTGTAGTCCAGGCCCATGGTCTTGAACAGGGTTGGCGAGTAGTAGATCAGGGCGTTGATGCCGACAAACTGCTGGAAGAACCTGGATTTCCAAAACGTGTTAGTATCTGACTTGTTGACAATCTCATAGGCAACTGCAAGGAAAAGAACTTACATCAAACCAGCTCCAACCTGAGTCCGTTTCCAACATCCGGCCTTGAAGCAATCGGTCCAGGTGACGATTTCGAGCCTGAGCTTGTCGCCCATGGTGGTGCCGGCAACGAGCTTGGGGTGTCTCTCCTCGAGGACCTTCTGCTGGAACTTGGACTCGGCAATGACCTCCATCCACTCCTGTCGCACCCGGTTGTCGGTCGTGGGCAGCTGTCGGAGCTTGGCCAGGTTGATGAGCGCCTCCTCCTCGCGGCCCTTGGTGGCGAGCCATCGCGGCGAGAAGGGCAGCAGCGTGGCGCCGAGGCCGAGGAAGATGGCGGGCACGATCTGGAGCAGAAAGGGGAGCTGCCACGACCAATTGCCCTCGATCTCCTTGGTGCCGTAGGTGATCCAAAAGGCGACAACGACGCCCGTCACGATCGAGATCTGCTCAAAGACCAGGAGCGTTCCGCGGATCTCGGGCGCCGCAATCTCGCCAATGTACAGCGGGACGACACCACTCAGCCTGTAAAGAGGGGGGTCAGCAATATGTCACGGCTGTAAGAGCGAGAAGATACCAACATTCCGATTCCTATTCCGCCAATGAGACGCGCAATGACCAGCATTGTATAGGAGACAGCGCCCACTTGCAGAGCAGAGCCGACAAGGAAGATGACCACGGCGATCATGATGCAGTACTTTCGGGAAAAGGCATCGGCGGCCCAGCACTGGTTGATGGCGCCCAGAAACGCGCCCAGAGTGATCATGGCGGTCATCAGACCCTTGTAGAAGCCCGAGCCGGCGGCCGTGTCGCTGACTTCGGGGAATCGCTCGAGGAAGTGGTCCATGACCAAGGTTACCGATATCACACCCTGGCTGTTTTTCACAGTGTCAGCATAGAAACCAGTCGCTGGTGAACTGTCGTCTGCTTACTCGTATCCAAACAGGAGACCTCCGATGGTAGCAAAGGCCGCGCACATGGCGACATAGGACGAGGCAAAGACGCCGCGGACGCCGGGAGGACCGTAGGCCAGCTCATCCAGGTTGAGGGTGAGCTGGCCCTCCTCGTGCTCCGCAGAGCTGGCGTTGAAGCCTTCCTTTTTCATCTCTTCGTTCGACATGGTGGAATAGAGACAAGAGTGACTATACTCTTGAATGTAGACGAAGAACCCGTGGTATCTTGTAGGAATTGGTCGGGTGGGTGGATGGTGGGCTGAAGAAAAATGAAAGCACAGGGGGAATCAGCTCGCTCTTATATAATTATCCGGACTACATCGTGCTATACATGTGTCTCTACTCGTGCCGGGGCCCAAGCTGAGCACAGTAGAGACCGAAGCCTTGGGTCCGCTACGACAAGTTCACGACCACAACCCATCCCATCGTGAGTGGCCCCCCGTTAGTCGACCCCAGGTCAATGGTGGGGAACAGCGAAGTGTCGAGAATGGACTGCGGAGAATCCTTGCCTGGGGAAGTTACCCCACAATAGGGAGAAAACAGGGCAAAATCGTCGATGCAGCCTCTTATTTCGGACGCGACGCGACGTCATGTTGCTGGGCTGGCGCCGTTTCGCGGCACGCGGCGGCTGATAACAGCGTCTTGGCTGGGCTGCATACAGTTTAGCCAGTCGAATGCGCCCGCCGGCATTGGCCTAGCAGGATGGAGAAGAAGAGCAGATATGGAGTCGTTGTTACAGTCCAGGGCTTGTCCGCGGTCACGAGCGCGAGCCATTTTGTCCTTGTTGAATCTTCCAGCGTCTTCGATGCATGAGAAAATGCATGAGAACAAGCATGTCGAGATAACACCAGTTGGCAACTGTATCCTCCGACACTCTCTCCTGATTGCTTCTTGTCTGGATGTGTACCTACCTATGTACAATTCAATTCCTGATTCTACTTGTCTTGTGTTACAAGTCGGATATCCAAAAGCATCAATTACCCCAGGTTGACCACACAATGGAGAAAATAGTATGGGGAAATGGGGGTCAAGTTGGGGGTTTCGCGTGTGGAGAAAAGGACATAGACGACGATTGGGATGCCGTTGATTTTGGCTTGAGTGGGGACTGACTCTTGGTCAAGAGACGCTTTTTTATCTCTGCCGTGATTGGTTGAAGGAGAATGGTTTAGGAAGTCTGGGGATTATCAGCTACCTTTTGGGCAGAACCAAGATGACGCTGCTTTAAGGCATGACTTGTGTTGTTCACCAAGCACACGAAAACGACGACAAATTGTTTGCAATTCGTCTATATAGACATTCGACTTATACAAGACGGCGACTATTACCTCGTCACATGATGCATACATTATGCCAGTCTGCATATTCAAAAGCAGGTGCCTGCTTTCAGAGCTACCAATAGGACAACTGCGGCTCATTCTGCACCATAGGGCTGGAAAAGTTTCGTTGTCAATGACTGCTTTTGGGTGCACTACTTGATCCTTTCCTGGCTTCCATGGAGATATAGCCTAGATCAGGAGCCTGGATAAGATCTATTGAGATCTGGCAACACAGATTGTGTCATTCAAACTTCATTCTAGTCTACCCTCTTCCAAGTAGGGAGAACTTAAGAGTCCATCATTGGTTTATGTACCAGGGAAGACAAAACGTATCAAGCCGAGAGAATTAATAAACCTCGCGTCTCGAGAAAATCATTACAAATAATAAGTTCAATATAAATCATTGTAATCATGGGGCCATATGCATAGAAAGCAGATACACGAATCAAGTCGATCAAACATGGTCACCGAATGTCGATTTATAACTTGACTCTAAACTATTGTTTGTATCTATGGCAATCCAGACACGCAAACACATTGATGTGGGTGTCACATCCATGAATTATTACACGCTTTGTTGGTATAATCAAGTCAATGAGGAAGTTAGTGTGTTGTAGTTGAAGTAAGCTGGGTCAGTATCGCCGCTGATGGTACGACTATGCCGAACACGAATACCTAGGTAGACAAGAAGACATACACTACACCGTATTTTGATCTAGGGAATTTGTCTCATCCGGATTCTTGGGTCATACAGCTTTGCGCCGCTCATGACAAGAGAGGTGGAAGTTCTAGCTCAGATGACCCCATTAGGTAATACAACCACACTGACTATAGCCCAGACTTGGATGTAAGAGGCGTTTCCTATAGTGATGGCGACTAGACTACTTCCTTCCAGCGACAGGTCTCATGATATCTAGAGTTCATGGCATCTCATAAAATGAGGCTGGCTCGAGACGGCTGACGGCTCAAGTAAAAGCGGCAGACATGCTAAGACTTGGAATCGTCCAAAACAAGTAAAGTTGCCGTGGAGCCCCCGGCAAGTCTGTAGTATAGCAGGTCAGGTACCGCTAACATATCCCCGCAGGGCCAGCCCAGTGCGCTGTGGCGCGAATCGGCGCATTTCTCCCCTTCAGTAAAACAGGTCCCGATTCGCGGTCCACCTCTTTCTTTCTGGGCGGGATTATGCTTTCCCCTACCAAGGAAACGACCCCATCTCCAGTCTGTCCGACGATAGACGACATACCTTGGAACACCGCAGCTGCGAGACCCAAAGCTTGCGTTGGCATACGAAAAGAAAACATCCCGACTCTTTCCTATCATTCATCCGCGAACCTCCCCTCAAGCCCGGCCACTTTCGCGCATCAGCCCAGAGACGCATGTCTTGTCTACGGCTCCGAGGCACAGATTCAGTTCTGGCAAGGCGAGGCGAGGCCTGGTGCTTCACCAGAAGGTTCGGCCCTCTCTGCCCTCGCCCATATATATGACTATGGGGACTGGTGCAGATCAAATATTGCCATGCCAGGTACGTGATTACTCAATTTGTCGTCATTTATATCCACTATACACATGTTTCACTTGACCCTACCCATTCCCATCGAGACATCTTGTCTTCCCACACCTTTGTCTCTTTATATATGGTCAAGACTAATTAACCTGTGACTGCCTCAGTTGTGCCGCGAAAAGCATCTGCGTTGTGAGCAATTAGAGAGCTTCACTCCGGGCACAGATCCAGAGCCTCCGTGTGCCCGATGCGCATCGCTAGGCAAGACTTGTGTTCGAGTCAAGGAGTTGCGCTTCAAATTCCATTCGTAGGTCTGATAAGCAACATGAAGCCCCGATGTGGCCCTTGTATAAGTGAGCCTTGCCGGCTGATTCGATGCATCATGTTGCTAGCTACCCAAAAGTTGAACAGAAATGGACCCAGGTTCCGGCCAGGTGTGAGTCTGCTCGCGGCCCGTCCTCGCTCACATATATGTAGACATTGCTGATAATTTCCGCACTATAGTATACTTTGTGGATGAGACCGAGGAGATCAGAGCATTCTACACTTTGCAAACCGGCGAAACTCATTATCCCTTCACGGCCCCCCGAGCCGTGAAAGACCGATCGTTGCAAGTAGTTGCTTCGCCTCGAAATGCTGTACAAGAACTGCCAAATGCACCCTACCTGCTCGATGTGCTGTCGCCTCCCGAGACGACCACACTGAGCCCATCGCAGTCAGCAACAGGTAGCCGCATCTACTCGGCACTGCCACCGGGCTCTGCTCTCGGCCTGACAAGCTGTGAAGACCTGAACCATGCCATCCTCCCGTTTCGTAACGCGACCGAGGTGCGGTTGATGAAATACTACTTGGAGCACATGTGCCACTGGGTGAGATACCAAATCATGGACGAAGACCTGACGTTCGACATACACTAACCATGACTGCCCTCAGTTTGACCTCTGTGACAACCAAAGACACTTTGCCGTCGAGGTCCCGCGGCGGGCGATCGCGTGTCCGACGCTGCTCAACGCGATCTTTGCCCTGTCTTCTCGCCACTTGAGCATGGGCGAGCGGTTCGACCCGTATGCCGCCGACAGGTACCAACAGGAGTGCCTCAACCAGCTTTCAGCTATCATATTGGACTCTTCCAATCTGTCCAACGATGACCTCCTCGCCGCCACGATCCTGCTCAGGACACTAGAAGAGATGGACGGTAGGTGGCAATTCCCCCTCGAGCGTGGTGCGTGTTTGCCTTCGACCCGAACCGGAACTAACAAGTCCTCTCCCATAGTCCCCCTCATAGGCGCAGACCACGAGCTGCACCTCCACGGCATCCAGCTATTCATGAGCTTCATGCCCTCGGACTCGCCGGCGGCCGTCGGCTCCCCATCCCAGCCACGGGCAGAAACGTCCAGCCTGCGCCAGGCGTGCTTCTGGACGGGCCTGCGGCAGGAGATCGTCATGGCCTTTGTCAACCAGCGGCCCGTCAAGATGAGGCTCGACCACTCCTTCATCGACCGCTCGCTCGCGCCGCCCGCCGCCGACGACGTCTGGGCCAACCGCATCATCCTGCACTGCGCCGACGTGCTGCGCTACTGCTTCGGCACCGGCGGCGAGGCCACCGCCGACGACTGGCTCAGGCTCAAGGCCCACGACGACGCCTGGCTGCGCGCCCGGCCCCCGAGCTGGCTCCCCGTCGCGTACGCTGAGCCCGATCGCGACAAGGGCGAGGTGTTTCCTACGATCCTGTACCTCAGTGGTCCTATCGGTGAGTCTTGGGGCGAGGGGGAATCTCGTATTCAGCGACGAGAAAGATTGAATCTGTTGGGATTGAGCTGACATGGCGTATGCAGTCATTGGAAATGCTCATGCCACCTTCGCCAGGGCGCTTCTAAAGTGCTATGATCCGACCATACCCAAGATCGGTCCAGGACAGAAACTGGCGCAGCACAAACTCGATGTAAGTTCCCGAGTTATCTCGATTGTCTACAAGTCAATCAAATGCTTGTCTCGTATGCCCATGGGATCATTGCTGACACAGACCCCAAAAGACCGAGATACGCACCCAGATCCGCGAACTGTGCGCGACGGCGCTGTCAAACCGTGCCACCATCCCGGCCATGTTTACTGCGAGCATGGGAGTGACGATGTGCGGCGACCGGTTCACCGACGACCGCGAGCGCGGCGGCCTTTTGGATCTCCTCATAAAAACCGAGGTCGAGCATTTCTGGCCGACCGGCGGGGCACAGGATCATCTGAAGAAGGCATGGGGTTGGGCTGTAGAGTAGCATATTCAGCGTATGGTCGTAGAAATACGCTGGCTACCTAGTCGAGGCAATCAACAACAGCCCGCGCAGGTCAACAAAAACATGACCATTTACCTCGCCTTAGGTGTAGTCATTAGTTCCACGTGGCGTTCCGTGTTAAATATGAATACAAATCCAGAAGACAATACAGTGACGGGTAATGAGAAGTCACGGGCTTATTTGGAAGAAGAGCACATACCATTTCATCTTGTTACATCTGAGCATGTTCTTGAACGAGCCAATAAACGCACCTGTCTTCGCCGAAACGTTTTCCGTAGAATGTCGCCAAACCCAACAGAATTTGCATTCTTCTAAATCTTTTGATTTTACCAGGCTTGGCTTTTGAACTTCGCACTTCTATCGCGCCGCCGCCGGCCAGAGAAGCTCGTTCTTTTGGTGGAATATTTCGAAAGATATTCTGGAACGAGAACTGGCGCTGCGCATTGTTGCCTTCATTGGGCCGCGATGCTATAGATGATCGTGTCAGTTGCGCAGTACCTGATGGCAATACATCCGCGTTGGACGTACTCTTACTATTTTACTCATGTGGTGAATGCATTAAGGTCGCGGCTTTCCGACTCTCCAGAAGAATGGCCACGATTTCTGACGTATTTGGTAGCACATAGGAAGACAACTTGCTGTCTGCAGCTGGGATGAGAGGGCTCGCGGGCTTGCCCTTGCGTCTACGATGAGGGCGACCTGGAGCGATCTCAACCTGAATAGGATAGCGTGAGGCATTAGACTTTTCGGCTGCAAGTGCATAGGCGGCCAGGCTCCTGGCGTCTACGACATCGCCAACGTCCACTTCGTTGCGGGTGGGCACCAATGGACCTTGATGCGCCCGTTTGGACCACGAAGACTTGCGGCCTGACTTGGAAGCTTCCTCTCTATTGCAAGGGTCGATTATGTAATCTTCGAGAGGGCGCGATTGCGGCTGTTGGAGCACAGGTGGTGGTATAGGCAAACCGGGGAGTGTGCTCCAGTCGGCTGTCACATCCAGAGCCTCTGTATCTGCAAGATTTGCTACTTTCGTTGTTCTATAGGAAGAAAGGGTTTGATGGATTAGTCTGGGGTGTGTACGATTAGACTAAGATGCTTACCTTTCCCCTTGGGAGATCCGACTAGAAGAGACTTCCTTTCCTTCAGTTTTCAGCCAAACGCTCGAAAGCACGCCCCTGGTAGAAGGTCTTCTGGCCGCCGAGGCTGACATGGTCAGTTTGATGAAGTCAACACAGTCGTTGCTGGTACCGGCATCTTGGAGAGGAGCAAATGGAAACTCGTGACCCCATGTCACGTAATTGTAGAGCTTTCCAGCCGATGAGAATGCAGGTTGATTTGTGAGCAACCTGAAACAAATCTCCCCGAGAGCCCAAATGTCGACGGCCGAAGTATACGATCCAATTCCATGATTCGCCGGGCCATCGGAAATTGGAAAGTAGCCAATGACTTCGGGTGCTAGATACCCGCGTGTGCCGATCCTCGTTCGCAAGGATGTTGAGCCTTCTTTCACTCCTACAGATTCATGTTCAGATGAGTCTCGAGCCAACTAACATTCTGAGGCGGGACTCACTTTTACTTATACCAAAATCACCAATTTTGATCCACCACTCCGGAGATGGACGCATTACTAGAATGTTCTGTTCGAATGGTGTGTCAGAATGTATCGGCAGCGGTATTCAAAATGGAGGCCCTCACACCAGGCTTCAGATCCCGATGCGTGAAACCATTGTCATGCATGAAATTGAGGCCTTCGAGAAGCTGCGAAGCGATAGCCTTGACCTCAATCTCTGGATAGCGCCGGTCAAGTCGTTTCTGCAGGTCGCCGTGATCAAGGTATTCCATGGCAATATAGACGGAACGGTCGTCCTCGTACCAGCCAAGAGACTGCACGAAGCAGTGTACATACTATTTACGATAAGCACACATACCCAATGAGACACCAATGTTACAGAGGTAACACGACTTACCTTCGCTTGAGAGAACTTCGTGACAGCTTCCAGCTCCCGTTTGTAATTGATCTCCACGCCTGCCTGTATCTTCGGGATCACTTTCACTGCGCGCAAGCTTCCCATTGTCGGGCCCTGGTAACAGTATTCCAGCCAAACTCGGCCATAGGTGCCATTCCCGATCTTCCTTTTTCGGGCCCACAGCTCGTCCACTGTTATCTCACGCTGATGCGCACTTGCTATCGACTTGTAAGATACATGCTGGGTTTGGCGACCTGCGATTTTTGTCTCAAGCCTCGAATCAAGAACGAGATCTGACGTCCAATGTACATTCCGACGACGAGCTGGGCGATCGTGCACTCGCTTCGGTTGTGGTGGTGCTCGTAATGTCGTGTCTTCCTTGTCGCCAGTGGTCTCTCCATGTGATGTCGAGATATTGGCAACCTCATGATCGCAGTTGTCTGGTAGTGAAGATATCCAATCGAATACGAGGCTTTTTCGTGAGGCTGAGACTTTGGGCTCAACGCGATCGAGCGGCCTAACATCAGTTTCGGGCATGGCTGAGACAGTTGTGTAAGACTGGCTTCTCATCTGGTCGGTTTAGGAAGTCTTGTCGACGTAGAATAGAGGCACGAATTAAGCCCAAACAGAGGTCTACCAAACACAGGTTTGCGGAGATCGTTGAGAGCGCAAAATGCGGAGGATGACAAGCAATCTGCAGCTCCAAGTTCAGGTCAGCCCTGGGCGGCTTGATAATTCTACCTTGCAAGGCATCGATTCTACCCCCACCACACCTGCACTGCCACTCCATCGCAGTGCTCCCCGGTGAATAGAAGCATCGGCGTCAAGACTTCTCGGACGACCAGAGTTTCCACTCAACAATAAGCAGAATGGATTTGGCTGGTCTCGCGTTGACTTCGGTGGATTTGTGCTTCAAGTGAGTCCATCTATTTGTATTATTGCCGTTGCAAAACTAAATTTCATTAAAGGTATGGGTCGCTCCTGGTACGGGCATTCAATACATGGAAGAACTCGGAGAAAGAAATAGCAGAGAGGATCGTGATATTTCAGAATGCTTGGGCAAGAACACGCGAGCAGGTGATATTCGTTCAGCGCATCGACCATACTCTTGACGACGAGCACCGTCGCGTTCTCGACGAAACGCTCGGTATTCTAGCTGCCAAACTGTCACTTGTTGCGACCAAGGTGCAAAGCGTCCAAGATGTCAAGAACGACTCTAAATCTGGGTTTCTTGCTTCAGCCACCAAAATCAGAAAGGGGAAGTATGTCTTAGTCAAATCGGCTCTTAACGAAGTGATTCGGGATATGGAAGACTGGCAGAGACGCTTCGATCCATCGTGGTACCTTATTCTGCGGATCGCAAGCCCCATAATCGACAGGGCGCTCAATCAACATGCTCAAGAATCGACTGTCGCGCGTTTGGCAGAAATCTCGATTCAGTCCACGGAACACCAATCGCTTGATCGAGATGCCTCACACAGGCCGGAGAACGCGATACCGCAGCCAATGACTGATCAGAATGCGTTGCTCACAGCAAGCGGCGTTCGCGATGCACTGAGATCGCATCCACATCGTCACATTTCAATTTTTCTGCCGCAGAAGGAACTCGAGACTGTCGAGATTCCGTACGCGAATACTGTACTCGCTCGGCGCCAAGGAATACCTGGTACGAGTTGGCTCATCGTCGACTCTATTCCCTGTCCACTGTCCAAAAACTTGACCGCTATGACCAAAGATGTCCGCGATCTTGCCCGAAAGCTGACCGAAGCGGACGCAGTGCGCTTTGGGCTTCTACAATGCAAAGGCGTGATGCGGATCATGCGGCCGTCGTCTGAAGATGTAGAGTCTTTCGATATGGTGTTTCGCGCACCAAACAATTCAGCAACAGTCCAGTGCTTGCGAGAAGCCTTGTTACGTCCAGTGAACGTCTCATTGAGCTACCGAATTGGCATCGTGCAGCAGCTCGCCAGGTCGGTCAACTACGTGGACGCTTTAAATTTCGTCCACAAGAACGTTCGACCCGAATCAGTTCTTGTTTGGAAGGGCATGGATTCGAAATTGCCTGCCACCGTCTTAGTCGGGTTTGAAAAATTTCGGTCCGCGGACGGCGGCACAAGTCTCGTCGGAGACGCCGAGTGGGCAGCGAACATATACAGACACCCGTCGCGCCAAGGGGAACATCTTGTGGAATCATACAAGATGCAGCACGACATATACAGTCTCGGTGTTTGTCTCCTGGAGATCGGGCTGTGGACACCGCTTGTCCGATATGACACGAAAGAGGGAACGGCGCCGAGCCCCCAGCCAGGGGCCGTTTTCGACGACTACATGAAGGAGAATGCTTCTGCTCTCTCGCCTAGTCGTGACAACTCAAACTTGCTACTTTCAGGGGACCCATTGAAGAGTCATCTGATCGGCCTGGCTAGGACCGAGTTGCCGTCCTTGGCTGGCGATAAGTACGCTGAAATTGTGGTGACCTGCCTGACATGTCTCGATCAGGAGAACAATGGCTTTGGCGATGAGTCGGAAATGGTTGACGAAGATGGGATCCTAGTTGGCGTCCGCTTTATTGAAGCAATTCTTTTGCGGCTGAGCGAGATTGTGGTATAGCGGCAGTACTACGTAGAGCGTCATACGAAATAACGAAATATAATATCATGCCGTCAATTGTGTTTATGTCTGGAAGAAAGCTCGGAAAGTTAATGACCACTGGCGATATATCGAGTGGGTCTGTGCATGTACAGTGCGTGGTTATTCGATCTGCCACCACTTTCCGCACTGTAAGAAGCTGGGCTTCGACTGCCATTTAGACAGTGCGCAGACCAGCATCAGCACGTGACAGGGGTCTTGTCAATTGGAAATTTTTGGTCCGGAGCTAATCGCGTACCGCATGGAAGGCTTGAAGGCCAGCATTGGGAATCGTGAGCTCAGCCCAGCAAATCGAAGCTCCTGAGTTTCCGAGCGAAAAGCGACCAAACACCCACGTCGACAAGCCGTCGTCCACATTTGCAGGGTGAAGAAGCGGCCAATTGCCCAACAACAGTCGCAAAGATGGCCAAGGGTCAGAGGTTGCACGTCCTGAGGAGGCCGGTAAGTACAGACCTTTGGTTTTCTATGCAGCAACTCTTGGGACAATTCTCTGTGCTTGGGATGGGAAGGGCAGAGCTGGAAGCTTCTCCTCTGTCGCGCGGGCACATGGAAAACACAGCTCCATTCGAGCACGGCCACTGGCATCTACAGACAAGAACAAGAAAGGCTGACCACGTGAGCGCTTGCGCCGCCCCGAGTACAGAAACTGCGACAGTCATGGAACAAGTACAACCTCTACAACATCTGGCGGGCGCGGGACCCCAAGATCGGCTTCAGCAGGGAGACGACCTTCTTCCAGCAGAAGTGGCAGGCCAAGGGCCTGCTGCGGTCGTACCACGGCGAGCACATGAAGGAGCGCGACTGGGAGCGCATGTTCAGCCGGCGGCTGCTCTCCGTCGCCGACATGGACCCGCGCTACATGGCCGAGTTCGACGGCAGCGAGAAGGGCGCCGGCCGCGGCTCCGGCAAGGACCACTCCCCCAACTGGGACCAGCAGCAGGTCAAACCGAGCAAGATCACGCCCTACATGAACATGGCCTTTGCGCCCATGGAGCGGAGGCTCGACATTGCCATCTTCAGAGCCATGTTCGCCAGTAGCGCGAGGCAGGCCCGGCAATTCGTCATTCACGGCGCCGTCAAGGTCAACGGCAAGAAGGTTTGTCGCGAACCCCCCCAAACTTTGGTTCCAGCCGAGACATGGAACGCTGACTTGTGAATCCCCCGCCTTCTAGATGCCCTTCCCCGCCTACAAGCTCAACCCCGGCGACATGTTCCAGGTCGAGCTGGCAAAGGTTCTCTTTGCCACCGGAAGACCCAAGAAGGGAGCCATTGCCTCGACCAAGGCTTCGAGCAGCGAAGAGGCGGCAGAAGCCGAGCCGGAGCCCGAGGCCGAAGACGCCGCCCCTACCGAGACGGACGAGGCGACAGCGGCAGCCACCGAGCAGCAGCCGGAAGCAACAGAGGCCGCCGAGGAGGCCAGCAATCTGGACCGCAAGGCCATCACGAGGCTCGTGCGGCAGGCGAAAAGGGTGCTCGAGACGGAGAAGATGGGCGTGGCCAAGAAGAGGGCGGTGCGCAGCTTCATCAAGCAGGCCAAGACGCTCCAGGCGAGCACCAAGACGGACGCGTCGCCCGCCGACGTCGCCAAGACGCTCAACGACATGATGTCGGAGCTCAAGCTCAACGAGGCGGAGCCCGAGTCCGCCGAGGCGCCCGCCGAGGCCAAGAAGCAGGGCGTCCTCGACCTCCTGACCAGCGACGAGCTCAAGACCCTGCAGCGGAAGATGAAGGAGGAGATGGAGAACCCCTACGACCCCGAGAAGCCGTACGCGACCCCGTGGCAGCCCAAGGACTACATGAGTCCCTTTGCCTTTATCCCCCAGTATCTCGAGGTGAACCACAAGATCTGCTCGGCCGTGTACCTGAGGCATCCGGTCGCCAGGAAGGGCTCCGCCGAGGTGCCGACGCCGTATGGCTACGACACCAACCAGCTGGCCTTCACCTGGTACCTGAGGAGACGATAGAGGGCCCGCTTGGCATGGCCAATCGGGACCGGTGATGATAGTGTACTATAATGAAAATAAATGGTGGCCGAGAGACGACGCTCCGGTGGACTGCACCAAGAAGTTTACCTCCAACTGTTTGTATGTATCGAACTACAGCGTCGCAAGCAGAGCAATCAGGTGTCGATATGTATAGACAATGTACATTAAATAAAAGTGGATATCATCATGACGATTCAATTCTGTGGCTTTTCATATCTATCGCATCGTGTGTCCAACTCCAACGATGTCTAGGTCTCAATTAAGAAATGGCCGCTATGTCGATTTTGTGGAAAAGGAGACTCTTGAATGCGCTTGTGGGTTTTACACTTTTCAACACCGAGACATTGCTTCAACAAAACAGTAGATCAAAGTCAAGACTAAAGAAATCATCCTTTTTTTTGTATTTTTGACCAACCGAACTAGGGAGATGGGAAACATCTCAAATACAGAATAATAGAGAAGACGACAATTAAAAGTTGAAAGACAATTCAAGGAAATACCAGTGTGCAAGCCGCATATACTGCGGCAAGATGTGTAGATGAGAAATCGTAAACCACCGATGGGCAGGTTTCTCCTAAAATACATGCCTCTAATACAGGCTCTCTCCACAAAGACGCCGGGACTGATAAAAACATCATCCTCTTCATCTTATGGAAAACACTCCCAAACATCAGTTCGCAGCCCCCTTTTTCATTTCCTGGGTATATTTTTGTCGTAACGTGCTAAAAGCGCAAGGTCCACAAAAGGAAAGATTCAGGCTTGCAGCCAAATTGACTTGCAGCGGAAGATTGACGCCCGTCAGAAAAGTTCCCTTGCATCCTGGACCTGCGCATGCATCTCGGATTGTGCAGAGCCGCGAGCGTAGGAAACAGCCTCGTCGAGTGTGGGACGACATGGACGGGCTAGTCATGCTGGGCTTTACAAGACGACATCTCGCGGTGTCGTGGGGACTTGAGACCATTGGCATCTTGGAGGTGTCGATGCGATTCGTTGCCTCGACAAATACCCGTCTGAGGGTTGATGTAGAGAAGAACTTGGTGACGCTATCGCTCGCTCTAACAAAGACGACGCTTTTTGACGACTCATTTCGCTCGGGACGATCTTTCGAGAAACTTGTGTATTAGAGAATAATTAAAAGAAGAGAGACGGATAGACAAGAACAAGAAGTGAAGAGAACGCATCAGGCTGAAACTGCAACGGGAATCATTAAAGCTCGGGCATGAGTCGTGGCAAAGGACGAGTCGCCGGTGTTGCCAGCCTAGCGAAGAGAGAAACCCTTGCGCTTGCCCTCCTTCTCGATTGGCCTGCCGCTCTCGACTCTGCTCTTCTTCTCTTCGAGCTCTATCCGTTGTCGCTCCAGCTGCTCCTTCATCTCGCGATGCCGGGCGTAGAGTTCTTCTTCGCTCTGCTTCAGCTTGCTCTCCTTCTCGGCCACCTTTTGTTGGAAGACCATCTTCATCTCGGCCTCCATCTTGGCAAGCTTCTGCTCGTGCAGGGCACGCTCCTCTTCCTGCTTGACGGCAGGGTTGACCTCCTTGAAGACACTGGGGTCCTGGGCAACGCCCATGGCAGTGAGCTTGTCGGTTCTGTAGTTCTCGTACAGAGCATTGTTGGTGGCCTCCTTGAGCTCCTCCATGTGGGTGCGGATGAGCATCTGTCGGAGCTTGACAAAGTCGCAGTGCTCCTCGTTGTCGACCTCGATGACACCCCATGGGTAGGCACGGCCACGAACCTTGCGGCCGTCTGCGTTGGTGATCTCGTTATTCGCACCAACAACAGCGAAGGGCACCTTGGACATGATCTCATTGTTCTCGGCAATGGTCTCCTCGTCATCAAGCTCGTAGCGGGGACCCTCGAAGATCTGGATGTCGTGGTGCTTGATATCGCTGAGAATCTATTCAAAGCATTAGCGTACGTTTATGGATGAATAGAAGCGGGAAACTTACTCTGGCCTTGAACGACATGATCTCCTCGTCGGTCAGGGTGTCAGCCTTGGCAATGACGGGGATCAGGTTGACCTTGGTGTGAAGGCGGCGCATGACCTCAATGTCCAGAGGCTTCAGCGAGTGGCCAGTGGGCTGGATGAAGTAAACGCAGGCGTGGATTCTGTTGTCCACAATGTTCATGCGGTTGACCTTGTTCTCGGCATCCAAGTATGCGTCGTATCGCTGCTCGATGTTCTCGACAATAGGTCTCCAGGACTCGTCGTTGTTGACGAAGTCGCCAAAACCGGGGGTGTCGACGACGGTGAGTCTCAGGCGGACACCGGCCTCCTCGATGTCTGCGCTGATGGACTGGATGGTGACAGTCTTGGGAATGATGTCCAGGCTAGGTCCCTTGCGCTCCTTGGGAGGGTAGAGGGAAGTGTTGAACAGAGTGTTGACAAGAGTAGACTTGCCCAGGCCAGATTCACCTAACGGCAAGGTTAGCAATCATCTCAAGACACCGAGAGTCCCATAAGAGACAGCTGAGTACGTACCGACAACCATGACGTTGAAGTTGAATCCCTTGCGTACACTCTTGCGGTGCCATTGGTTCGGGAGGTTGGCAAAACCAACGTAGCCCGTCAATTTTCTGCGAACGATGTTCTTGTTCTCGTTGACGGAAGAGGTCAGAGGGCTCGAAACTGGAGACACAAGAGTTAGAGGCCAGCAAGCGAGTGGTGCACTGGGTTGTACTCACCAGGGGCCGGCTCGGGCGAGCCACTGGCCGGGAATTCGGTGCCTGTAGCTGCAAAGACATTAGTATACGTGGACGACACGAATATTGACAAAAACAATTAGTTATGCTGCAAGAGACACCGAGAAGCCGTGGTACCGTGAGAATATGGGCCATTGCTGTTGTAGAGTTCCGAGTAGTCCAAGGGCTTCAGAGGTCTGAGTGCCGGTGCGTCCACGACGAGCATGCTCCGGTAATGTCGAACAGCGGGGTCTCTGTTCTCTTGGGACGAACGGACAAAGCTCGCGGGCTGGGAGTTCGTCGTGGCTACAGACAAGAGAGAAGATCGGCTTGGCGGCGGCTCCATGGCCTGGATTCTCCTGGGCATGGAGTCAAGCTGAACGCTCCGAGTGCGAGCTTTGCTGTGGTTGACAAGGAATGTAGGCATTGCTTCCGAGGCCCTGGCGTATAGTTCTGCTGGTGACTGCAGCAATAGGAAAGGGAAACCGATGTTCCTAACAATGGCGGAGTATTCCAAAGAACCAAAAAAGGGAGACCCAAATCTAAGAGATCAACCAAAAACGGGCACGGGTGTAACGAGCGTGGATGATGCGATGTTTGTTGTTGAGTAATTGTCGAGCGAGGGAAGCATTCGAATGGACTCAGGGGCCGGGCCGGCCTCGAATGACCAGCGTCTCGAGTTGGGCCATTGCGCATTCGCAGAAGGTACGATCCGGATATCATGTTTCGGAGAGGTGTCTCTTGCAGCTAGGAACACTCGTGGTCGTCGACACGAGGACGTTTGGAAGAATGTGCTTACCCATATCGAAAGAGTACTTCGATACCTATGAAGCAGAAGTGCCGTCCTGAAGAGAAAGCGCGTGGTCTGATGTGCTATCAAATATTCAATGTCAGTCGCGAGGACACGATTACGACGTAATCTGCTGGATGGTTGTGGTCGTGGTTGGGCAAATAGCCACGAGGCCAGTGGAGAACTCCTGAACAACCAGAAGCTAGAATGGAGGAGAGGCAGGAACAATGGTAGGTGAGGATGATGACAATGACGACGAGTTTGTTCTTGTCGTCAATCGGCGCCCAGACAGATGAACTCACGTCAGATGGGGAAGGAAAGAGCAAGTGTTGGATATTGTTTTTTGGCGAGGGAGTTTCGACGTTGGCAGGTTCGGGCTCGGAAATTTCGAGGGTTCACACGTACGTACCTAAGGCAAATATCCGCCAAGCTCAAAGATGTGCTGCCGTGTCTGCAGGTCAAAAGTTCGCGATTGGTGGTGTTGGGGAAAAAAGGGGTCGCGTGCGGTGACGGTGTCGTCGTCGATGCACGGAGTAGGAAGAAGAAAAAAGAAGTCTGCAATTAAGGGTGTAGAGGTCTAGTGAATGTCGAGAAGGAATTTCGCAAGAAGTGCGAAAAGAGTAGAAAACGGCTGGTTCAACACGCAAAGGAGGTGGTTGAGATCCAGTAGGGGGAAAGGCAGGAGATTTGGGGTTGGCGGAATGGGACAGTAGTAAGTCGAAAAGTAATGTAATGAAGGGGACCTGTGCTCTGGGTATGGGAGGGGTGCCAGTGGGCAGCACTGAGCTTCTGGTGGTAACGGGCCACTACCGTAGGTACCTTGAACTCTTTTTCGGGGCCCTGTTGGTGGCCGCTGGGCTGCGATCTACCTATGCCGCTTCGCAAAATTGGGGTGGGGACAGGGACGAGCCAAGAGTGGACTGGTGGCATGCATGGGGGTGGGAATTGGGGGTGATGAGCACAAAAGGGGCTTTCGAATCTCGCCCAACGCCCAAACGACACCCCGGAAACCAGCTGGACCTTGGCCAACGGGCAGCTGCCACAGGCCGCACAACTTGGGTCAAACTGCAGATTATCGTCGATGATTTGCCTGTTCTTCGTCTACCTACGAGTTACATGAAGCCCATGGCTCCCTCTACCTATCAGCAATGCCAGCGAGTGGTTGGAATCAAGGTGGCCTCAAGGGACGCTGTCTCTTTCTTCTCCACCAGCGCTCCGGGATCTCTGGGTGCGCCACATCTGAGCTTCTCATTGGCCGAAGCACTACATTGTACCGGCAGGGATGATATTGAGCAAGAGGCTTGAGCTTCCTTGACATTCTGCATTCCAACAACAGATGGCAGATTGAGGGGACCGTGTACATTATAGATGGGAGTCCTCTGACGCGTAGACAGAAGATTGCAAATATTTCTTGCTTCATACTTTTTGGACATGCCCTTCCGTCTCTCCTTATCCCAGCTTCAATCTTCTGGAGCAAGGCCATTTCTTTCAATGGCGTCACGTTGTTTATTCGGGAGTGATTGGAGAGCCGCTAATTAAGGTGCCTGACAAGCAAATCGGATCGACGCGCAACCCAGCAGACGAGCATCGCCTATTCGATAACCATTCGCAACACAGCTCATTCGACTCGGAGGATTGCCAGCTACAGCGCAACCAGAAACAAGGAGTCGGGCGTGTAAAGAGATATAGCAAATCGTGGAAAAAGCAGAATCAAAAAGACAACGACAGGAACAAGATGCTAGCCGTAGTATTAGTAGCTGCACGGACATGACTAGCCATTTGGACCCTGACGCCGGTGGACTGTCCGGACTCTGGGGTGACAGCGGGACCTGCAAGAAATGGGAAATGCTTGGAATGGGGGATGAAACGCCCGGCTGATCAACAGCCGTCGTGATGGTTCTATGCGTCGCGCACCATGAAGAAAAGAATTCCGAGGCGATTGCGATGCAAAGAGTCTCGAGTCCAGGTTACTACAGGTATAAATAGCTTCAGCCGTACGGGCGCAATTGGATCGTTCCATTTCCCAGAAGACGGTGCCTCGTATCAGAGAAACAAAATGCAGCACACCCATCGCATCTTAATGAGCTCCATCGCGGGACCCACTGGCAAGGAACATCACCATGTGGCCAATAACCAATTCATATCGGCATGGTCCCTTGAAGGGGAAGCACGAGCCGCATCAAATCTCAGTGCGAGTTTGGATCGCCAACTGGCCTGAGCTGCCTACAAGCTTCCATGTTTCCCGTCAATCGCTCACCCGTGGGCCGTTGCTCTGGACCGTTGCTCTAAGGCAATTGACTTTCGCCGAAACATGAGGTCGGCCGGTTTATATAATGCACTATGCGAAGATACCCGACTCACTTGGACCATTCCTAAAACAGCGACCAATCAGTGATGCCCTTCCATGATATATCCAGTGCTCATAAGTGTATCTCTCCCATCTTGCAGGCCCATATCTTATTACCCATAGCTACAGCTGTATATGCGCAAACGAAGTAGCGACCGATAGACAGACAGGAAAACTCACAAAAATACTTGAAACAAAGAGTCTCAAAGCCTATCCTGCAATCCCTTGATGCTTAGGTTTAGCGGAATCCGTTGCCACAACTTCAGAGTTACAAATGCTGCGCAACTCCGAGCCCTGCATCATGCAAGGGGATCTCCGCCCAAGGACAAAGAATGCCGCGACATGTGACCCCAGAAGTGCACATTTGTACAACCAGAACCCGTTTAAGAGCAACCAACGTTCTTTGTTTCGATGCTCTCCTAGGAATGACATGCCAGCCTCGACTGGATTTCGTTCACCCGGTTGGACTGCTATTTTGTGCTTTTTGCACTTTCCAACATGCACATCGACCGGAACCGGCAGGATGGAGTGGCTGCGAGCAGCTGCACGCAGCATAGAGGAAGAAATTCAAAAATAGCAAGCAACATAGCAGTGTTTTCTCGACAACCCCCGAGTATGAATCTGAACTCGAATTTTGGCGGATGACGTACCTATATATAACTCGGACTCCAGTTGTCCTGCGAGCGTAGTTGCAGCAGGTAGCTCTGTGGCCATCACTTCCCCAATGACGCTACCGTGATAATGCCAGCAGACGACTTTGACTGGATCATCGAACAACAGCGTCATGCGCTCGAGGGACTCCGTCTGAGCGCCTACGAGGAGCTGAGCTGCGAAAATGGCAATCTGAGGCAGCAGCTGCTATGCGCCGGGATTCGCGAGGACCGCCTCTCCGAGATATGGGAGATCCATCGCGATGCCAAGACAGACCTCAAGCAGGACTTGGACTACGCCAGCGCGGAAGAGCCGTGGAGTCATGTTCATGGCGAAGACGACTGGGTCCTGGAGCAACAGCGGCTCTACGACCAGTACACCAAGAATAAACAGACGACCCAAGAACCGAAGCAGCGAATGCTGGAGGACTCATGGCAACACCCTCGGGATGAATGGGTCGAGATCACCAAGGAGGACATATTTGGGTGTTCCGCACCGCCCACCAGGGCGCCGTTGGCCGAGACTGCTCACGACGACCCTCCGCCTCCTTACGAAGAGCTACCTGCTGCGAAAGACTCCAGGCAGCGCTTCCCTGAGCAGTATCTTTACGAGACGCGAGGAGCTCCGTCCTCTGCGCGGTCTCCCCGTGTGCGGTTCGTCCAGCCGCCTGATATCATCCCCGTCAAAGCGCCACGCTGCTTTTCTCGGAGGAAGAAGGAACCCAAGAAACAAGTCGTCGCCTTGTATAGGAAGCGGAGCAATCGAACCGCCGTGTAAGTTTCTTTTCCATTCGGGTCGGTGGTATGAGTCTTCGTTGTCTTGATGTTGTGGCTGACATGTCTCAGGGGGCTGCTGGTGTTGCCGCTGGCTTGAACGTTTTCCTCGTCGACGGCTTTTGTCGACGGGAGCAGCCTAAAGGTGGTCGTCAGTGGAAGATTGGGAATACTAGGATGAAGCAGCACAGATGATGCTGTGTTGGAAGTCGAAAAGGCCATGAGGCCGGTATAAAGTTGCACAGCCGCTGCTAGGCTGGAAACTTGATGAGTATATTCCAAGAGGAAAATATTGTTCAAAGGGAATCGAATGAACATGATGCCGCGCTTCCGGTGCTATGTCACTGCTGTCATCATCTACCTGGTATAATCTTGTTTTTTGAACGTCGGAAACGAGTGAGGAAGGCGTTTGTCATCGTAAAGAATTTATGCAATCGTATTTGCGAGGTTACTGCTGGACTTGAGCTTCAACAACCCAGTTTTCATATTTGGTGCACCTTGGGGCAGATGAGCTGACGAGTGGCTTCTGTCAAACATTCCGCATGTTCGAGTATATGTATGATCATCTCAGTGTCTACCATTTGAGTAGGAGTCCATGGATCTTTGGTGAGCTGGAACAGATCGTAGCTTATCTGCCCAATCCGGTGGCCAGATGGATAGTCTCAGTTGTTGGGATTGCCGGCATGTCGGAAACGACTCTTCGACTAGCCCGTCGAAATCAAGATTTGCCCTTTCACGGAACAAAATGATCCCATTTGCCTCGCAAGATGAGCTGTTTGTTCGCACGAGGAAGCTCGCCAGACTGCCTCCCCTGCTTCTCCCCGGATTCCCTGATCTTGGCACGGCCAGGGGTAGTAGCACGCCATCTAGTAGATCTGTCTCTACGAGGAGATTTATATGACGATGGTATTTCCGAAACGCGCCACATCTTCTCGTATGTTTCCCATTATCATAGTGTATCTTTTTTGGGCAATTACTCGATTCGATACTTCAGATAGTATGCAAGTTGAATAAGGAAGACCTGCATCTCAAACTTCCCTTCCCAGCTACGGGTCCCACTCTTCCCCGTATCAGTGATATCTGTCGCATTGCGCCATCGCCCTCCATCATGGCGGAATGTCATGTTCCTGCAGTAGACTCGGGGCAGTCGCCGACAAGATAGGCGCGCATAGGGCAATGCCAAGACGTGAGAGATAGTATACTAGACTCAAGGTGGACCACGCACGTGGTATGCTGGGGGAGATCATGTTCAAGCCAGATACCAAAGCTACGGATCCGTATCGACGTGCCGGAAACTGTCCGACATTTACTGAATCTACGTGGCATGATCGCTGCTTGATGTGGAGTTGCATTTCAGGCTTGGAGTTGGTTTCCAAAGGAAAAGTCGCTGTCAAAGCAGTTTCTCTTCGTAGCCAGGACCATCCGATGACCAACTTCTTGATTGCCACTCTCCGCCAGAGGTATATCTTGTGGCTTTAACAACCTCGGTCGAGACTAGACATGGCTCTCCGTCGAATGATTTGCCTCCAGTCGCGCATGCACTGATATCTCTGGATGTTGATATCCTCAAGAGCATCACATGTGGTCTTGGTTTGTTCTCGAGCGACGGTCAATTGACTAAAATTGAGAGGCAACCGGCCAATGATCAAGACCGTATTCAATTTTGTACGTACTGCCTACGTAATAGTCAAATACAATTTGAGTGTGACAGGAGTAGCACTACATATACAGAGTTATCATTATGTTTGCTTTCTTGCGGCCCGGTGGTAGCCGGCCCTGCGCTATAAGTCTCGATGGGTAGCAGTCGGCTGCGCATTGTCTAAGTCACCGCAACTGCCAATGACCCGACCTACGTGTGCCAAGGAAGGAAGCTTATCAAGATGCGTCAAGTATTCCCAGGAATGGCGAGTTGTTTGTCTACTAGAACGATGGAGGCGAAGATATAAACGCATTGTATCAGGTACGTGGTAACACATATACGGACCACATGGTTTGTTCGGATCCGAAACTGCATATATACTTTCAGGGCCACGACCCGTAAAACCGGGCAGGTCACAGCCAGCAATCAATCGTGCAGCTAACTAGGCGGATGATGCGAATAGATGTATATTGCCGAGTCGGTCTTTCAGATTGTAATTTAACCCCTTTTTAATTTCTAGTCGTAGACGTGGCTGAAGCTGAAAGCCATTTCGACATGTTTCAACTGCTATGGCGCAATTCGGCATCAACCGATGAGGCCCGGGCACTATAATAGAAGTCGCCGCTGGTCGACGGCTTGGGCGGGCATATCCAACGGAATAGGCAAGTAGTCTCAGAGCCGCGAGCCAACCGCTCCCCAGTCGCTGCCGGGTCTCTTTGAGCCATCATCTCCGCCAGCGGGCGCATTGGGGACCCGGCCAATAGGATTGAGTCTAGAGCACGTAATAGTACATCGTATACACAACATCTCCCAGAGGCGTTTTGACTGAGAGGCGGCTCTTATCTGTGGAGGTTTTCCAAGACTCTGACCTGGCTTTTAAGACGAAGCAGCACGTGTCCTGGGGACCCGGGCACAATTGAGTTGTGAATTGCGGCATGATTGACACCTGCCAAGGTGGGCAGCCGGTAGTTCGACACTGCCATTATGACGATCCAAGACCCGATTCTCACTAGCCTGTCCCTTCCTAGGGCCTTCTCCTGCTATGGGCCTTACAGCAGACACAAAAGACGGAGCATATCAATGAATGGACGTTGACTTCACCTAGGTCAAGGGAGGCTTCTGACACCATTGACTAACATTGAACAATACGTATATCTTCGCCAATCTTCCACAGAACAATTACCTGTAAGTTTATCCAGCTCTTGCTTCTTCTTCCAGGATCATCAATCGACGTTGCTTGCCCTGCTTGCCCCCTTAAGGTTGCTATCGCTGCAGCAAGCCTCACGAATACGTCTAAGCGTTGCCGAGGTCGTCATACACACCAATAGGGTGACCACAAGATACGAAAAGCGGAGCGGTGGTCCCAGCTGACAGATACCACTCATCGCCATTCACCTGCGCAACGGCCACGTCGGCAGAGATAAGCCATCGACAGATCGAAACTATGTGCAACCTGTCGAGCCCACCATCTCAACTGCCATCTCCTCCAGCCTCAGACATAGATCCCCAGAACACCGACAAGATGAACAGATTCGAAGACCTCGTGCAAGTTTTGAAGGACGCCCTCGGTGAATCGTCTGGCCTGACCTCGGATGATGTCGACGTCGATGTCCTGAGCGACTCCATGGCCAGGTACATGTCCGACGATGCCGAGTGGTCCAAGTATGCCCTTGCAGACGCCAGCAGAGCCTATACACGCAACCTCGTCGACGAAGGCAATGGGAAGAGCAATCTGGTATGTGCAACTTCATCCCCATCGCCCTCATCACTCGTCGAGACAGGACAAGGCTAACGAGGCTCTCGGCCATAGCTGGTCCTCGTGTGGACGCCAGGCAAAGGCAGCCCCATCCACGATCATGGCAATGCCCACTGCCTCATGAAGATCCTCCGTGGTAGCCTGACCGAGACACGATACGACTTCCCCGAGGGTACCCAACCACAGGAGATGATAGTGAAATCACGCACAACACACGACGAGAATGCTGTTGCGTACATGGCAGACGAGCTGGGTCTGCATCGTGTGTCGAACGAGGGCAGCGACTTCGCTGTGTCGCTACATCGTGGGTAGTTTCCTCTCCCATTGCTCAATGATCGTCCTTGCTGACCTTGTATGAACAGTATATACACCTCCAAATGTCGCCAAAGGAGGATGCTGGATCTTCAACGAAAAGACGGGCAAGCGAAGCCATGTCCCCAAATGCGGATACTACTCAGCATATGGTCGTCTGTGTAAGGAGTAGGGGAGAGTGCAAAGTAATGAGATGATGATAGATACCATGCCGAGTACTCTGTATATACTTCCCCTGCCATCATGGCGACGGGGTGGGTATACGGCGAGCGTTGTTTTTATAGCCTCTATTGGATAGCGAGAATGCCTAATGGAATAGCCATTTCGTCACTTCTGAACTGCCTCACCACCGCAAGAGCTCGATGAAGGCTGACCGTCCAGTGTGATCTGAGCAGCAGGACTCCACGACGGGCGTGCAAGCGCTCCCAGATGGCAGCTCGACATCAACGAGATGCTCCAGACGAGGATCGTCGTCCATATGTGTCAGCATGTCTGCATATGAAGTTGAGAAGAGGAGAAGGCCGTCGTTGAGCCTCTTCGCTGGAAGGCACCTTCTCATGGCATTCTGCGCTAGTCAATCACGCAATCGCCCCTGTTCGCACTACTCTGGGCAATTAGTGGGTCTTCCCCAGATGTGCCGGCAGCCACAGTCGAGACAGTTTAGCGGGCGGGATGGCGAGGATGGGGAGCATGAGCCACATACATACCCCTGGACGTACTGTATCCGTACTGTAAAGATAGTGGGCAAAGTCACCTGAGAGCGCGACGCGCTGTGGAGCTAAAGGGTTTCTTTGTCTTGGGAAGTCGCGTTCCGAGACCCTTGAATTGTTCTGCCGGGGATTGATTGATTGACCGCCAGAAATTTATCGGGCTCCTTTTCGCATATTGGCCCAAGGCATCTCCTCTGACAGATGAATCAAGCGTATCTGTGATTTTTATTGTGAGACAGTTTGTTTACTTTTGAACTCAATTGACCACCATCTTCGTATATCCCAGCCCCCAAGTCCAGACCTCCAATAAAAGGTTACATTCGTAGCGCGTCATGGTTGCCCAGAAGCGTGGCCGCGAGCCGGCCGGAGGATCAGATCCACCCGCTAATAAGCATGCACGCTTCTCGGAGCCAACGGCGACCTCATCATCCAGTGCCGGCACAGGATCTCAGAGTTCCCAAAGCCAGGGCAACTCTCAGCTGCCTGCTTCTACACAGGCCATCGATGACGATGAGGCCGAACTCATCGATCGTGCACAAGACGACGAGGGCCCTGCTTACGAGCTGTACGGCACTCACGATGCCAAGATTGTCGGCGTCAGGTATTACAACGGCGTGGTCACCCCCCATGAGTTGGTGATGATCCAACGGGAGCCGAACAATCAGTATGACCCAAACGCCTTCAGAATCAATAATGTCATGGGACAACAGATCGGCCATCTGCCTCGTACCCTGGTCACCAAGCTGGCTCCCTATGTCGACAGCGAAGATATCATCCTCGAGGGCGTCATCACTGGCGAGAAGGCGTTTTACGACTGCCCAATCCGACTGTACTTTTACGGGCCCAGCGAGCCTGTTGCCCGTACGGTTCTTGAGAACAAGATCAAAGCCGACAAGCTTCTCAAGGCCACCGATATGAAGAAGAACAGAAAGGAGGCAGAGGCTCGTAAGAATGTCATGGGCATGAAGAGTGGCACCACGACTGGCTCTGGTCTTGGCAATACTGCCGAGGTCACTCTGCAAAAGCAGGAGCAAGACGTGACCCTACAAGGGCTGGTCGCCACGAGCGAGGCTCTGGAGACGGTTCGTTCGGATTCCTTCGCCGACACGCTAGCTCTCAGTGAGGACCAGCTCAAGGACATGCCTATGGCGCCACAGCCGGATGACCTAAAGTCCACACTGCTACCATATCAACTCCAGGTACGTTTTTCTTGCTTGCTATCTCATTGTACTCCCGTAATTCTGTGATTATCCCTGGAGACATGTATACTTGTACCCGTCACAAGAAATGTGATTTTCCCCCATGCAAAGTTGCCAGTCCTTCTCGGTATATACAGTGCTAATTTCCTATGCTTCTACCGCAGGGCCTTGCTTGGATGACAGCAAAGGAAAACGTTAAACTCCCTCCTGTTGGCTCGAAAGAAGTCGTGCAATTGTGGCAACGCAAGTCAGCAACCGTTTACATGAACCTTGCATCATCCTTTGCTACATCAACGCCGCCCCATCTCATCTCAGGTGGCATCTTGGCTGATGATATGGGCCTGGGCAAAACAGTTCAAATCATCAGTCTCATTGTTTCTGAAGGATTGGAGAATGGTCCGACGCTCATTGTGGCACCTGTCAGTGTGCTCAGCAATTGGGAGCAGCAGATCAAGTTCCACGTCAAGGAGGATAAGCAACCGGATGTGTTGGTTTATCACCAGAGTCAAGGCAAGACAATGTCAGCTTCCGAACTGAAACGCTATCATGTGGTCATCACCACGTATGGTATGCTGAGCTCCGAGGCAAAGACGAAGAATTCGTCCCGTCTATTCGGAGTTGACTGGCGTCGCGTTGTCCTGGATGAAGGTCATACCATTCGGAATGCCAAGTCTCAACTGGCGCAGGCAGCTCACATGCTCAAGGCTCGCTCTCGCTGGGTTCTCACTGGTACACCGATCATCAACACCGTCAAGGACTTCTACTCGTTGTTGAGATTCTTGAAGATCTCCGGAGGTCTTCAGGAAGATGGCTTGTTCTCGCAGGTCATTGCTCGCCCGATCAAGCAGGCGTATAGTCGTCACCCTGACAGAATCAAGGCAGTCAACCTGCTCGGACACCTCATGAAAGACATCTGCCTTCGCCGCAAGAAGGACATGTCGTTCATCAATCTCAATCTGCCACCCAAGACAGAGTACGTCCACCGTGTCACATTTGATACGACCGAACAGACCAAGTACGATGCGCTTCTGGCAGAAGCACAGGGAGCCCTGGAAGCCTTCCAGGACAAGTCCAGCAAGGGGCAACTTGGAAGGTATACCAATGTTTTGGAGAGACTTCTTCGACTTCGACAAGTCTGTAATCATTGGATCCTGGCCAAGGAGCGTGTTGATGATCTGCTGAAACTATTTGAAGATCAAAAGGTCGTCGCGCTGACGGATGAGAACATTTCTATTCTCCAAAAGGCTCTGCAGTTGATGATTGACAGCGGCGAAGAGTGCCCTATCTGCTTCGACGAGATTTCCCAACATGAGCCTGTCATCACGGCATGCAAGCATGTTTTTGGAAGGTCCTGCATTTCCAAGGCGATCGAACTGCAAGGCAAATGTCCTTACTGTCGAGCTGAGTTGACCGACAAGTCGCTTGTGGACACTGCCGAAGCCGCCGGTCAAATCCAGGTGGACGACCAGTGCAGGAGCTCCAAGACAGAAGCCCTTGTCAAAATTCTCCAGGCCACCTTGAAAAACGATGGCTCCAAAGTCATCATCTTTTCTCAGTGGACTTCATTCCTCGACATCATTGGCTTGAGGCTCAAGGAGGCCGGGTTCACCTACGCTCGAATCGACGGTGGCATGGTGAAGAAGAAGCGAGATGATGCCATCGCCGCTCTGAACGAAGACCCCAACACTCGAATTCTTCTTGCAAGTCTGCAAGTCTGCAGTGTTGGTTTGAATCTCGTCGCAGCTGACACTGTTGTGTTGGCCGATAGTTGTAAGTTTCGAGCCTAGACGAATATCCGTACTCCTAGTTTCTGACAAATGACAGGGTGGGCCCCGGCCATCGAGGACCAGGCTGTTGATCGAGTTCATCGACTAGGCCAGACTCGCCCGACCACCGTGTGGCGTTTGGTCGTGGAAGATACCATCGAAGAACGTGTTCTCGATATCCAGGCCGAGAAGCGTAAGCTTGTCAGCGAAGCCTTTCAAGAGAAGACCAAGGGCGGAAAGGCGAAGGACACGCGTTCCATGGCCGATGTCAAGAAATTGCTCTCTTGATCATGCCTGCTCTCGCACTTCACTCGAAACGGGCAACGGTACGGGAAGGAAACAGTTCGGATCTTCCATAAACATTGGTGTAAGGAATCCTGTAGGAACTTGTGACCTGGGCGGGTTTCCGGGAGTGTACTATTTTTGCGGGAGTATTGCTTGCCATGTTTGCAATGAAATGACTGCCTCACATTGAGGTATGATCCCGGAGCGGGTGTACCGGTAAAAGCTTTTTGTTGCTAGTAGAGAAACCAATCGTGTAGAGAAAAAAGAGTCGCACAAGCGGCTCGTCTTAGACTTCATGTCGCAAATACGAATAACAGTCTTGCTTAGCTCATCCTGACTTCACTTGTGTTATGTAAGTATTCCATATATTGACCGTCCAGGATCCGACTTCTATTTGAGATTGTCAGATTTTACCGTTGCCTCCATTATCTTCGTTACTGCTAGACTGTATTCGGAGTCAATGTCGTCGGTCCAAACCCATTTCATTCTGTCGATGACTCGTTTATGAATTTCCGCCACACACTCGTCAAATGGGAGTGCCTCCATTTCGCCCGCACGAGCCTGGTATATCTCAACGGCGGCGCGAGATGTCGCCGCAACCTTTTGTGCACGAGGGAGCCGCACATTCTGGTAAATGTGTGCCCAGGCAGAAAGATCCGCTCCTGTTGTTGATTGGTTTTTGAAGTAGTCCTATTCCACAAAGTCAGATTAGTGATTTCATGTTTGTCGTAATTTTCCACCTCCAAAGAAAAAAGGCGGTAGCGGCTGATGCTCACCTGAAGCGCCCGCCCAAGTATATAGCCATCTTCGATTGCTTGTCCAGCTCCAGCGCCTGACCTCTCATTAGCATGATTGCGTTGACGAGACTCGGAAAGACAAACCCTGATGAGGTGTCATGGCATGAGCAGCATCTCCCAGAAGCACAACCTTGCCATTCCCGTATACCCACTGATCCAGGGGCTTGCGATCGTTGATCAGCCACTTCGAGGGCTGCTCCGGCATGAGTTGGATGGCCTTCTGCACTCTCTCCTCAAAGCCCTCGAACGCCTTGAAGACATCCTCCTTTCGACCGAGCGCCGTCCAGCTTTCTCGCAGGTCGCCAAGGTTTTCCTCCTTCTCGGCGACAAACGCGACAATGTTGAGAGTTTGGTTGTTGGAAATCGGGAAGCACAGGAAGTGGCGGTTCTTGCCGAGCCAGGTCACGGCGTACGTATCGAAACCCCACCAGCTCTCGATCTCTGATATCGGGATGAGTCCGCGGTATGCAATCTGCCCGCTGTACTCCGGTTTGTCGGTGGCGTATTGGGCTCTGACTGCCGAGTGTATACCGTCACAGCCTAGAACCAAATTTGCTGTGGCGCTGGACCCGTCCTGGAAGTCGACGAGGACCTCGTCGCCTTGATCCTGTAACCGCATCAGTCCATTGATATCATTCTGGCATTCGAACGAGACACACCGTGAGCTTGACGCAGCGCTTATGCGTATGCAGCGCCGCCGCCCCGCGCCGCCCGACGATCTCGACCAGCAAGTCAAGAAACTCGGCGCGGTGCACGGGCAGCTGGCGGACGTCATCCGTGTCCGTGGACGGGACCGTGACGACGTCGGACCCGTCGTCGAACTTGCGGAACTGGATCCAGTAATTGCTGCGGTGCCCGGCGATCCGGGCGGCGGCCTCGCCGACGCCGATCCGGTGCAGCAGCCGCGCCGCGTTGACGCCGATGCCGACGCCCGCGCCGATCTCCCGGTACTGCGGCGCCTGCTCGTACACATCGATGGCCACGGCCGCGGGCCCGCAGGCGTGGTGGATGAAGAGCGCGGTGCAGAGGCCGCCTATGCCCCCGCCTATTATGGCTATCTTGAGTGGTTGCTGCGTCGTGGGTGTGGACATTTTCGAGGTGTCTGAGCCGTGAGTTATAGCCAGATTATTTTAGTTGTCATGAAATCATATGTCCATCGAGACATGTCACATCTGTGTTCCCTCACCTGACTTGATGGATATGTAGAAAATCTTTGTAATCTATACATTACTGCCTGGCTCCTCTCGGCTGTAGATGTGACCCTCCGAACATATCACCTGCTTGAACCCCCCACCACATCTTTCTGCAGGGTAGAGCGGGGAGCTCGGTACGCTGCAGGTTTCGGCAATTACCATGATATAGATACTACTATACCTGCAAAGTCTATATCCATGCGTGTGCCAAGACCCTGGCAGCGCATAGGAATACGCAAATTCCTGCCCTTCAAATTATTAGCACCATTCCGTATAGAGAGAGCTACGAACAATTGCCAGATAATGCCGTTGCCAATACTCAGCGTCACTTTACACATGGCTTGGCCTGCATTGATGGTGACTAGGCGGCAAGTGTTATCCGAACTTTGCAGCAGAGGTTCCGTTATGTCATTGGCCTCGCCATTAGTCACTGCAACCTCATCAGTAAACCCTGGACTCCCGTCTCCAACAAACAGCATGAGGAGTCTTGCTGGCTCTTCTGACAAAAAGCAGATCATGTCGTTCCTTTTAATGAGCCATGTCTACTGAGTTCGTGCCTCTCCCAATATCATTTACTCACCGGCACGGACGATTTACCTTTGCCGCGAGACTCACAAATGAAGACAGACCAACAAGACAATGTGAAGTTCATGGATGGAGAGCAAGAAAAGGGCCCTGTCCACCAAAGGGGACTCCCAGAAAACGGGGAATATGAGTTATTTGGGGAAACCGAGCATCCATCTGTCAAACTCGACAAGTATGGATTGCCACTTGTACCGCAGCCTACTGACCGCAAAGACGACCCCTTGGTAGGTGAAGCTGCCTTCCACTTATACACTTTTACCGGGCGGTATCTCGCGTCCCTATGCAAATCGCACTTGACTTACCAGAAGCGAGCAGAACTGGTCGCCATACCTCAAGCTGCTGGTCCTCCTACAGGTCAGCTGGCTGGCGTTCCTGGGCCCAATGGCCGCGGCCGTCATCAACCCGGCGTTCGTGCCGCTGAGCAACGAATTCGGCATCACCGTCGTCGAGGCCTCGTACGAGCTGACCGTGTACATCGTGTCGGCCGGCGTCGGGCCGCTGCTCACGGTCCCGCTGGCCAACGCCTACGGCCGCCGCCCCGTCTACATCCTCGGCGGCCTCGTCGCGGCCGCCACCAATATCGCTGCCGGCCGGTGCACGTCGTGGGCCGGTCTGATGGCGACGCGCGTGTTCAACGGCATTGGCGCCGGCTCCCCCGTCGCCATCGGCGCGGCGACCATCTGCGACATGTACTTCCTCCACGAGCGCGGCTTCTACATGGGTATATTCTCCTTCTTCTTGGTTAATGGACCGCATGTCGCATCGCTGCTCGGCGGATTCATAGCGCAGAACTTGGGCTGGCGCTGGTCCTTCTTGATCCCGGTGAGTATCTTCTTATTACTCGCCGCTGAGAAGTAAGAACTGACAGGCCGCAAAAGGGATATATCCAAATGGCCACCGTGGTGGTCACGATATTTTGTCTGCCCGAGACAATCTACTCGCGCCGGTCCGCGCCCGGCCGCCGCCAGCGCTCCTTTGTCGATCTGCTTTTATTCAGGCACCAGGGCCTGCAGAGCGCCAAGATCCGGCCGAGAGACTTTGCGCGGCCGCTGTACATGCTCAGGTACCTGTCAGTCCTGATCCCGGGGCTCTACTACATGACGGCGTTCGGCTTCGGGTCGGTGCTGTTCGCGGCGACGGGGGCGAGCCTGTTCCGCGAGCTGTACGGCTTCGGCGTCGCGCAGACGGGCCTCATGCTGAGCGTGCCGCTGCTCGCCGGGTGCCTGCTGGGCGAGATGAGCGCGGGCTGGCTGACGGACCGCATGGTGTACCGGTACGCGCGGGCGCACGGCGGGCGGCGCGAGCCCGAGGCGCGCCTCGACGCCGTCCTCCTGGCCGTCCTGTGCCCGGTCGGCATCGTCGTCGAGGGCGTGTGCCTCTCGCGCCATACGACCGTGTCCTGGGTCGGTGCCGCGGTTGGCATGGGTATCGCCAACTACGGCGTGCAGATTGCCAACACGGTGACGTATACGTACTGTACAGATGTTTGTCCAAGCCGTCTCGTTTTCCCGTGTGATTTTTACGCCTGTACGCCTGGAAAGACTGACGCCGGCGGCAGTGCTACAAGCCCCAGAGCTCCGAGATATCGTGCCTCCTCAACCTCATCCGCAGTCTCTTCTCCATGACCATTTCGTTTTACGCGTGAGTAGCGGTCCAGTCCATGTCGCAGGCCATCTCGGCTGTCGCGATCTGTAGACCAGCAGGATAACAAAAACAACAGTATCCCCCTCGGCAGGGCGATCAGTTACCAGTATGCATGGCTCACCTTTGCGCTGATCAACGTCGCTCTGCTCGTGCCGGTCATGCTGCTTCGGTTCTACGGTACCCATTGGCGCAGCGCCGCTTGGCAGCAGGCGCCCACGTTCCACAGCGACCTCTAGATCTGGTGGCTGGCATCCAGTACGACGCGATCATCCAGGTTGGCATGGGTGGCAGCGAGCGACTGCGGTGCGGCCCGGTATAAGCTCTCCGTAATCTGGAATATGGTATTTAGTTATGTGCCGTGGTACTTAGAAAGGAGGAGTGTAGGGATGCGTAAGGGGGATGGTACGGATGTGGACTGTCTAAACTCTATTCAAGGATGCCTTTCAGGGTATTACCTGGTCACAGTTGAGTGGAAAACTGTCCAACCAACCAACATCACGAAAGTACAACGTTCGTTCAATATACTAATTCTTCATGGGTTAGGGTAGGCCGGTATGCCTGACGCTAAGCAGGGACTTGCTGGTCTAGAACGCAACGTGTTCCGATAAGAAAAACCGCGCTGGAAAGGGGTTTTACTCGGAACCTATACAAACTTCCAGAATATGCATATTGCTTGTCGTGACAGAGCTCTGTTGCAGTCTATATCGTGAATCTCAGGATGGCTAGTAGAGGAAGAACGAGAAACGGATATAATAATCGTCTTCCAGGCACACGAGCAGCCAGGAAATCTTGCTTCTTGTTTCCTTCAAGCCAGTCCTCGTCCTTGAGTCTCTTTGCACATACAAGCCTTTGGCATTGTTGTACTGACCTAGTCAGAACCCACTGCAGATCACCTACTTGGGTACGTACGGTGTAGTACATGTGTATATACTTTGGTCATATGGGTAAGTATTAGCTCGTGGATCGGTACTCTTGGCTCGGGTGTCGCAGTTTGTGAAATTCAGATACTGGTAGTAGTGTTCGGGTGTATGAACCCACTTTCAAGAGGCCAACGTCGATACAATTCCTGGGAACAGAAATATATGCCTCAGACAACAGTACACAGTAGTTCTCTCTCCAGCACCTCACTTTTGTAGATCAGTTAAATCAACTCAGACATCCTTCTTTGCTCTCTCGACCACGTTTCCCCCTTTACATATTGGCTCAGATGAGAGTCATTCAAGCAGGTGACGGTAGCAATCTGTTCACGTCCAGCGGCGCCATTCTGTAAATATGGCTGTCCTGGAGACGAATAACATGCCCTGTGTGCAACATGGAGATCTCCAATATCATGTCCGGGACCCGTCCCCTCCTTCAACTGATCCGCCTCCCATTGCCATTGTTGGCATGTCCATGAGACTGCCAGGCGGCGTCAATAATGAAGCAAAATTCTGGGATCTTCTTGTCAACAAGAGAGATGCTATTTCACCGGTTCCCGAGAACCGCTACAGAGGTCACGGGAAGGCAGGACACCTGAACACCAACCAGGGCTACTTCCTCAAGGACCTGGATCTGGCACAGATGGATGCTGGCTTTTTCAGCATGTCCAAGGCCGAAGCAGACCAGCTCGACCCACATCACCGGCTCCTCCTGGAGGTCGTATACGAGGCTTTCGAGAGCGCGGGAGAGAAAGGGTGGAGGGGCAAAGATATCGGATGCTACGTGGGCTTCTCGGCCGAGGACTGGAACGACCTGCAGGCGAAAGATCCTCAAGACTTTCCGATGTATCGAATGACTGGCTCGTTCGATTTTGCTCTGGCGAATCGTATCTCGTACGAATACGATCTGCGTGGACCCAGGCGAGTATGGTTCGCCCTGTTCGGCTCTGTTTTTGACTAACAAGCTCTCCAGTTTTGTCACCAAGGCCGCATGCGCGTCTTCCTCGATGAGCTTCCATCTAGCCTGTGAGGCGGTCGCCCATGGGCAATGCTCCTCCGCTGTGGTCTGTGGTGCAAATCTTGTCCTAACGCCAGCCATGACGGTAGCGTTATACGAAGCCGGAGCATTGTCGGCAGATACTTCATGCAAGACGTTCGACGCCAGCGCCAACGGTTACGCACGTGCTGATGCTATCAACGCTGTCTACATCAAGAGATTAGACCATGCCATTAGGGACGGAAACCCCATTCGTGCCATTGTACGGTCTACTGCGACCAACTTCGACGGCAAGACTTCGGGGATCAGTAATCCCAGCACTTCGGCACAAGACGCACTAATTCGAAAGACCTATCAACTAGCAGGTCTGGATGTTGCCGAGACGGCCTTCTGCGAATGCCATGGCACGGGTACGGCCGTGGGCGACCCCCTGGAGGCCATGGCGATAGCCAACATATGGCAAGAGACTGGGGGCGTTTTGATCGGATCGGTGTGTCTATAAGTCATCTGTAGAAATGTTCGTGTACTGACGTTGCGGCGATAGGTCAAGCCCAATGTAGGTCATGCCGAGGCAGCCTCCGGGATCTCCAGCATCATCAAGGCTGTCTTGTGTCTGGAAAAGAAGATCATCGTACCCAATATCAAGTTCGATACACCGAACCCCAAGAGTAAGTCGTTGCGGGTGCCTAGGGCCTGTCCGAAACCCCGAAAGCACATCTCTGGATGCTGATCAGAAGACAGTCCCTTGGAAATCGGCCGGTCTGGTTGTCCCAACTGAACTTACTGCGTGGCCCAAAGGACGAAAAGAACGTATCAGCGTCAACAACTTTGGATTTGGCGGCGCGAATTGCCACGTAGGTCCACCCCTGGTGTCTGCATCTGCTGTCATCGCCATAGTACTGACATGACGACTGGTCAGGTCATACTTGACTCAGCAGATTCCTATTTGCCATCTTACCTTGAGAAACGGGACCAGAAGGGCGAGACGGCCAACGGAATGGGAAAAGCCAATGGTACTAATGCGGTTGCGATACACGGCAACACCAATGGTGTAAGCGGCCACGATGCGAATGGCCCACAGAGTACCAATCCATCACTGCTTGTCTTCTCGGCGAATCATGAGGAATCGCTGGCAAACTCAGTTGAGGCCGTAAAGAAGTTTTGCACCCAGGAACAGCCTTCCATTACCGACCTCGCCTACACGCTCGGCGCTCGAAGAGAACACATGCCCTACCGAACATTTGCGGTTACGGACGACCCTTCACGCTTTGACGTTATCAGAACCAAGACCAAGGTGGAAAACAGCGGCGTAAAACCTGTGTTCGTATTCACGGGCCAGGGTGCGCAGTGGCCAGGGATGGGCAAGGAGCTGATGACAGCTCATGATTCCTTTCTGCGGGACATCCGTGCTATGGATTCCCACCTGGCTCAATTGGAGCACCCTCCAAGCTTCAGCATCCAAGGTAAGTTTTGTATCACCACGACGTTGCCGCGTTCTGTGTACTATACTAAATACACTTTTCCAGCTGAACTCCAGAAACCGGCATCAACGAGTCTGTTGGACCAAGCTGAGTATTCGCAGCCCATCTGCGCAGCTATTCAGCTCGCCCTCGTCAATCTGTTACGCTCATGGGGCGTTCACCCTTCGGCAGTGATCGGCCACTCTGGTGGTGACATCGCCGCGGCCTACGCTGCGGGTGTCTACACCATGGAGGATGCCATGACAATCGCCTACTATCGTGGAGTCGCACTCAAGTCCCAAACACGTCCAGGAGGTATGGCTGCTGTCGGTCTTGGCGCAAGCGAAGTCGCTCCATTGCTTCCGCCGGGCTTGTCGCTTGCCTGCCTTAACAGCGGCAGCAGCGTGACTATCTCGGGCGACGAGTCATCCCTCGACACCTTTATTGCGGATTTCAAAACAACCAAGCCCGACCTTTTTGCACGTAAATTGCGCGTGCAAATGGCTTACCACTCGCGTAGTTCCAGCCCAAACCCACCCATACGTTTGCTAGGCTAACATCTCTAGGAAGATCATATGCAAGATGTGGGAGTGCGGTATCAGCAACTTCTCGAAGGATGCATCACCCCCAGGGACCCGATTGTTCCCTACTATTCGACCGTCAAGGACAGGTTCGTTACGGCAGGAGAGGACCTCGGGGCGTCATATTGGGTAGACAATCTGATATCACCGGTGCGGTTCCACTCTGGTGTGAAAGCGATCCTCAGCCACAGCCAACTGACAGGTAGTCCGCATGTCGAAATCGGACCTCACTCTGCTTTGGCGGGTCCCTTGAAGCAGATATACAAAGAGGTCGGCACCGAACCTCAGTACATGTCACTCTTGGCTCGAAATGCAGATGCTCGCAAGAGCGTGCTGAAAGCTGTGGGTCAGCTGTTTGCCGCCGGAGTGGACATCTGTTTTGCGGCCATGTATCCGAGGGGTAGCACGCTGCCGAACGTACCCAGTTATGCCTGGCACCGCGAGGGAAATTATTGGCATGAGAGCCGCGTCATGAAGATGTGGCGGTTGAAGGAGTTTCCCCATCACGACTTGCTCGGTTCTCGCGCCGCAGAGGCAAGCGATCTAGCGCCAGTGTGGAGGAACCTTGTCTCTCCAGATACGGTTCCGGGATGGGTTCGGGAGCATGTCGTGCGCGCAGAAACTGTGTTTCCAACGGCAGCTTACATTGTCATGGCTGGAGAAGCAGTTACTCAGCTGTGCGGCGGCGGCGACTACACGGTTCGCAACGTCGCAGTTGTCAGCACAAGCCCCCTGGTCATCCGACCCGGTGAATCGCTCGAGATTATCACCTCACTGCAGCCTTACAGGCTGACCACGACGGTAGAGTCTGAGTGGTATGATTTCTCCATCGTCTCAAACAGTACTTCTGGCTGGGTAAAACATTGCCACGGACAGGTACGATCGGGCCCTGGGTCGAAGTACACAGTAGGGAGCACTCCTTTGCTACCCCGGAGCGTATCTTCCGCCAGATGGTACAAGGCATGGAGACGCCTCGGCCTGGAATATGGTCCGTCCTTTCGAGGGTTGCAGGATGTTTCGGTTCACACAGGCCGGAAGGAAGTCTCGGCTGTGGTCGTCGAAGGCTTGACAGAGTCGGAATCTACCTATCAGCTTCATCCCACCTCACTCACGATGATTCTTCAGGCGATCGACCTTGCGATGCATCATGGTCTGACGAGAGTTCTTGAGAATGCTGATCAGCTAACGTATATCGAGGAGCTGTACGTTGGTCCTGGCGCCGGCAAGCACACACGGATATACCTCCAAGCCGAACTATCTCCCGGTGGCGCAGTGCTTGCCAACGGCTACGGTCAAAACCGAACCGGCCAGCTCTCGGTGTTTCTCAAGAATATCACAAAATCACGGCTACCCGGTAACAGTGATGGACGTGGAAATGATCCTCACGGGGCCGTTCAATTAGAATGGAAGCCCGACATTGACATGGTCGACCCGGGGACGCTGGTCAAGGCACGGGTTTCTCAGGAATCAGCGATTGCCATGGCGGAAAAGCTGTTCTTGCTTTGCGCGATTGAAAATCAGCTGCAGCTGCAGGGCCACACGGCGCCCGAGGGCCACCTCGGGAAATACTACAACTGGTTACAAGAGCTTGTCGAATTTGCAAAAGCAAACAAATCCAGGCTGGTGTCCGGGACGGCTGAACTCTGCGAACTTTCTTCTCCGGAGCGACACGCCTTGATCGAGGAGCTGATGGATTGGGCTAGGGACACGCCAGACATGGCAGCTTGCCGTCTCATCCATGCATCGTACAAGGCCGTTGTTGATATCATCGATGGCAAGGCCGACGCCCTGGAGGTCCTATTCCGAGACAATATGCTCACTGATTTCTACAACTTCTTCGACTGGATCGATTACAGAGAGCTACTGGAGCTCTTGGGCCATGAAAACCCCAATCTCCGCGTGCTCGAGATTGGCGCCGGAACGGGCAGCACCACCGAAATCATCCTCAAGAATCTAAAGAACTCCTACGGACAGAGGTTGTACTCCACGTATTTCTATACTGACATCTCGGCTGGTTTCTTCATCAAAGCAAAGGAACGATTCAAAGACTACGCAGGCATCGAATATCGTACATTCGACGTCACGCGAGCTCCTGCCGAGCAGGGCTTAGAGGAGGGCTCGTTCGATCTAGTCCTCGCAGGCAATGTGAGACATGTGGTTCTTCGTCGAGATCATCGTTGCCGTATCCACTGACTGTGTATATAGGTTTTGCACGCCACTCCCAGTCTCAGAGAAACATTGACCAACGTCCGGAGACTGCTTCGGCCACGGGGTCGTTTGATTCTCTCTGAGCTCTGCCCAGGTAACACAGCGGCCTGCTCTATACGATCGTGCCAAATGCTAACTCACGATGCCAGAATCCAAATTCGTAGATTACATCATGGGCCTTCTACCGGGATGGTGGCTCGGAGAAGCAGACGGACGCCCGAAACAACCCTGGGTGTCGCCAGAGCGGTGGGACGAGGAGCTTCGCAAAACGGGCTTCGATGGGGTCGACTCCGTCTGCTATGATCAAAAGCCACCGTATCAACAAAACGCCGTGATGACAGCGAGAGCCACCGACGTCGCATGTCAGCAGCAACCCCAAAGGCTCACTCTTCTGGCACCTGGTGCTACGAGCCTCGGCACCTCAGCGTTGGAAGAATATCTTCGAGCCAAGGGCTTCGAGGTTGATCGCTGCTCTCTCACGCAGACACCACCGCCGGGCCAGGCCCTGATCTGCACGTATGAGCTGGAATGCGCCTTTCTCCATGACATGACGGAAAGTGAATTCCGCGCCCTGGTCAATTTCTTGTGCGGTTTGGAAGAATGCACCATCCTTTGGCTCACCCGCTCGGCCCAAATGGCAGCTTCCGACCCTCGCTATTCGCTTATAAACGGAATGGCACGCACGATTCGATCTGAATTAAACTTGCCATTCGGTGTCCTCGAGATAGATTGCCTCGACCAAAGGGCATGGGAGGCCACTCTCAAGGTGATCGAAAAGCTCCGGGCCAATGGAAATCGTCCCGAGGAGGAGACGGACCCGGACTATGAATACGCTCTTCACGAGGGTGTTGTTCATGTAAGCCGGTTCAGCGACATCTCTGTGACGAAGTATTTGGTCAATATCGGGGTACAGGACTCGCCGAGGCGCCTCCAAATAGGGAAGAAAGGTGTGATAGAGACCCTGCACTGGGTGGCGTGGCCTCACGAGAATGCCCTGGGCCCGAGCGAGGTGGAGGTAGATGTTCGCGTGACCGGCATGAACAACATGGATGTCTACATCGCCATGGGTGTGGTCGAAGGAGACGACTTCGGCTACGAGTGTGCTGGAGTGGTGCACAGAGTTGGATCCGAGGTACAGGACCTCCAGATTGGTGATCGCGTCATGGTCCTCAGCGAACAATCGCTCTGCTCGAGGCTCAGGACGTCGTCACAAAGGTGCATCAAGATTCCTCGTGGTCTCAGCTTTGAAGAAGCGGCCACTATGCCGTCGATATATGCGACCGTGATACGGGGACTCCTCGGCGTTGGTCATCTGGAAAGCGGACAAGTGAGTAGTTTTCATGGTTTCGAACCTGCACCACGATATTCTGACACGGCACTTTGCGCAGACGGTATTAGTTCAAGCTGCCGCAGGACCAGCAGGCATAGCCGCTTTGTATATTTGCAAAGCTGTCGGGGCCGAGGTAAGACATTCACCCAGTCAGTCATGAGGGAATACGCAGCTCACCCCTCGTTTAGGTGTATGCGACAACGGACTCGGAGGAGAAAGCACTCTTTGTGGCTGAGACGTTCGGCCTAGCCAGAGACCGCATCTTCAGCTCCAAGGACATTTCATTCAAGGCTGACCTGCAGAGAGCTACCGCCGGCAGAGGCGTAGACCTCGTGCTGAATTCGCTCGCTGGAGAGCTGTTGCATGCTTCGTGGCAGTGCGTCGCCGAAAACGGCGTCATGGTCGAGCTTGGCAAGCGCGACATAACGGGTCATGGAAAGCTGGCGCTCGACTTATTCCATGACAACCGAGGCTTCTTTGGGGTGGACGTCGCCCGCCTATGCAAAGGAAGGCCTCTAGAAGCGAAGAAGTTGCTCGAGACCATCGTCGCCATGTACGAGGCTGGTGAAATCAAACCCTTCCAACCGATTACGGCATTCGATGCTAGCAATATCTCGGAGGCCATTCAGTTCATGCAAAAGAGGGACCACGACGGCAAAGTTGCGATCCACATGCCCGAAGATTCTAATATCCTCCCGGGCGTGGCCCTCCTGGGTCACAGAGATCTATTTCGGCCCGATGTTTCCTATCTCCTCGTGGGCGGACTGGGCGGCCTCGGTCAGGCTATAGCGACATGGATGGTCGAGCGAGGCGCGAAGAGTCTGATCTTCTTCTCCAGGTCGGCCGCCAACAGGGACGTCCATGGGACCTTTTTTGACGAGCTAGAAGCATCGGGATGCTCGGTTCAGGCCTTTTCGGGCGACGTTGGAAGTATCGAGGATGTGAAGCTGGCGGTCGCCGGGGCAAGCAAACCGATTGCCGGTGTGATGCAGATGTCTCTCATCTTGAGGGTATGATCTCCCGCCTTTTTGAGGCTTCAGGATTGCCGGACTAACTGTTTGATAGGACCAATCGCTTGCCAAAATGAAGTTCAACGAGTGGAGCGATGTCATTACGCCCAAAGTACGAGGCACTTGGAATCTACACGAGGTACTAGGTAACAGTCTCGACTTCTTCGTCATGTACAGTTCCGTGTGCGGGCTGGCAGGCCAGTGGGGTCAGGCAAACTATGCCGCTTCCAACACATTCCTGGACGCCTTTGTGCAATACCGACAGGGGCTAGGTATGCCTGCCAGTGTCATCGACATCGGAGTCATGGAAGACGTGGGATATCTCGCCACCACCAACCCAGGGGCTCTGGAGCCTCTCCGGGCCAGCGCGTACTGGATGCTGATTGAGCGGGACCTCGTCGAGGCCCTTGAGCTCATGATATGGAGGTCGTCCAGTCAACAGTCCTCGCCCCCGGCGATAGACTTGGCGGTTCCCGCGTATTCGAGCTTCCACCAACTGGGTCTAGGCCTGCGGTCGACGCTGCCCCTTTCTGACCCCAGAAATCGAGTCGTGTGGCGACGGGATCGCCGCATGGCGACGTACCGGAACGATGACCGAGATCACACGGCCACGAGCACCAGTGCCTCCAACGATACCCTGTCCAAGTTCCTGGCTTCCGTCGCGGACAACCCGGCGGTGATCGGTAGTGAAGACAGTGCCCTGGTACTCGCAAAGGAGATCGGCAATCACTTGGGAAGCATCCTACACGTGGCCGAGGGTGATCTGGATCTGCAAATCGGACTTGCAGATCTGGGTGTGGACTCGTTGATCATGATTGAGATACGCAACTGGCTCAGGCAGAAGCTAGGCACGGAGTTCGCAACCCCCGAGATCCTCGAAGCGGGCTCCATCATGTCGCTGGGTCAGCTGGCGGCTGAGCGTCTGAGGGTCAAATATGATGCCGCTATCGAGGGGAATGGAAGTTCGTGAAGTTGGAAGGGACAAGCCTAGGGAATATTGTCACTCGTCGTACCAGGACTACGTGTCAAGATGGAATGAGGTTTGTATGGGTAAGCGATGGATGGACGGAAGAGAAGAGGTATCAGGGACTGTAGCTATGGTAGCTCGATGAGAATACAGCCGAGTTGAATATTAAATCTGGGAACTCCAGATTGTGTGTGCGGACCATTTTTATATGCATTTCTTGTTGGCGCTGACGACTAACTTTCTCGAATGTGATTGGAGCAAAGCGGTGCTCGCCAGCCTAAGCGAGCGTATACGAGTTAGGTAGGGAACTTGAAAGATTGTATGATACGATGCCGGTACGGCCATCGTTTGTAGCACTGTTGGCGACGTAATCATGATTGACTTGAATCGATCTAGCAAGTAATTATGAATGGACTATCGTACAAAGCAAAGAGACAGATATGACAATGACGGAAGTTGAGTGGCTCGGACTTTTCTGAATTGTATAAGGACGCCTCGCGACTGTGCCACAACCTTGAGTGACCATTCGAAGTTTCTGAGGCTCGAACAAATGACAAAGAGTCTCCGAGTAATGAATAGACTGCAGGTAAGGGGCGATCGAGAAAATTTTGCGAAAGCTGCCCAAGATCGATTTAAGGGTTGTCGACCATAATACAACATCAACGTTGACTTTCGGGCCTTTAATGTGGTGGTTTCTTGTGGAAGGAGGAAATTAGCTTTTTTGTGTCAATTTTCTAACTTCTGCCTAACTTATGTGCCCCAAAGCCTGCAATGAAGTCGGCTGCCACATAACCATTATTTCAAATAATTTGTGAAACCGTGCCTTACGACAGCCCATTCACAGTGAAACGCAGTACAGTATTACAAAATTAACTGTCGGAAACACATAATTCAAAGATACATTAATATGAGACCAAACGACTTAACACAAAACATTCGAATCTCGCTTGAAATTCAACAAAGAAGCTATAGGGAACCTTAATTCCCGAATGATGATAACCAGCCCTCGCCAGAGTCTTACATCTATCTATCTGTATCCTTTATCCGCGAAGTCTGTCGCAAATGAATGCACCCAACATAAGCTAATTCAGGGGCTTTCTATTTGTGCAATTCACCGTTGCGGCATTGTGCCGTCAGAGCGAAGATGATATGCAATCGAAATTTGCTCGCTGTCAATATGAATGTCGTCCTCAGACACGAGAATTATCACGTGCCCTGGGCTGGCTATTGCCGCCTGGTGGCATGACTCAGGACGAAGAGGCTCCATATCGACAGAGAAAGGTTGGAGGCGATTGTCCGTCCACGTTGCAGCCGCCTCCTCGACTTCAAACGGGCAATTGCTCGTTATGCGTGACAGCACTTGCCAGCCACTGCTTTCGTGCAAGACAAAGGTGATGACAGGAGTGCCAGGATTCTCGACAAGAGCGGGAGTAGAAGGTGTATCGGGGACAATATCAAGCCAATCGATATCGCCGTCATTCTGATCTTCTTCAGTCTCGTTTCTCGCTTGCGCCGTGGCTTGCAATTAGTCTTCATTGCCTCTATTCTCTAATATCGGCTGGTCCTCCACAATCTCCGAGTTGTGATCGTTATCAGTGTCACCTAGCTCTTTGATCAGCTGTGCCAAGTGTCATGTTTGATGTTGCCCTGCAGTCTCTATAGACTCCTGAGATGTCGTCGTTCTTGCCAGATTTTGTTGGTGTTCTACCTGTTCATGCTGCTTCTGCTTTCCTTGAACAGAAGCGGCTTCGGAAGCTCTCTGAACAAAGTCTTCACCAAAGAACGCCAAAAAGATGCACTTTCTTACAAAAAGCGAGGCGACATCTTCTGCTGGATTGCGAGGCTGCACCATCTTGTCGTAAAAGAGATACTCCTTGTTGAGCTGGATATCGCCGCGGCCGGGGCATCCGCACCTATATCGCGTTTCTACGTCACCACTCCAAGTATCAGTCTCTTCCGGCTGCTCAGAACACCGTTTGGCAGCAATCATGAACCTCTCGATCTGATCTAAATAAGACTCGAAAGAATCACTATCGCACCTATACGTGCCAGGATTCCGTGCCTGCAGCAGAGCTCTGCGTGCCTGTCCGCGGATAAGTATTTGGGACAGATCAGTTCTATAGCCTGTATTGTGTTGTTGTTTGTGGCTTTTATACACACAGTATTTTCGCCTAAGATCTTCTTCCAGATTGTGTAGATATAACTTAAATAACTTGAAAGCTTTTGTACTTGTTGTCAAGGTGTACTATTTTCCACTTGAAAATATGCTGACCTACCTCGTCGCATTTTATATCTACGAGCTTGTGGACTATATTTAGCGGTATGCTATGCCAGAGACCTGGGATGTCTAGGAGCTTGTCAAACCCGTTTCGTAGTCGTGTATGGTTGAGTGATTGCTCCAGACACCTCTCCTTAGTATTAGGTAGTCGAGACCGCCATGGTTTTTTTCAGTATCGGAACTCGCTTCTTATTAAGAAAGGCGGACTTGACGGTAGAGCTCTCCCTCACTGAGATCATCGAGCTTATTAATGTTCGATAAGGACAAACTTCCATCAACACGCATCCCCTTTCTTTTCCTTGCTGGCTGACGCTTTTTGGCCATTTTTGCGGATCCTGCTGCAAACTATACAGGATTTGTTTATAAGCATGACTTTGTGCTTCGGTGATATGATAGCAAGCGTTTCGCCGTCTGGAAATATTCTGAAACTCTAAAGCGATGCAGTAGACTGGTATTGATGCCCTTAGGAAAACGAAGAAATGCTGCAGTATATATGTAACCGGGATACAGTAGCTTTGCTACTCTATATACAGAAGCAGCACGGCTCATGGACATGCCTTGAGTCCAGTATTTATACTGGGACGAGCTGGGTGCATCCATCTCAGAATCACGACAGACGACACAAATTGGGTTGACTATCCCTCTCCCAGATAGTGCTTCCCGGTGCGATTTCGTACCGTCAAGATGATGCCTCCTATGGTCTGCATTACAACTACAGGCCGACAATATATTGTGCGCCATAATCGGCTCACGGTATCCTAGTACTGGCATAAACGAAAGAAGAGCGTTTCTGGCCCCATACGTCACACAAACAGACGCCGGCAGGGGATGAACTGGCCATTGAGCAAGGTGGTCTTGAGGGACTGTACTGTAGTATGGTGTTCGAGTTGGGAGCTTGGAGTTTGTCAACATTCTACTCATTGAATTAACAGTGTACAAATTCATGTGCGAATCTCAATGGTATGCTACTCCAGGCCGGTGAAGCAATGCTACCACGTCACTACCTACAACATGCTCACCAACTTGCCTATGTGACGGTCACCGAGGCGTGACAGATGCTTGAACAGCTCTGACTGGCAACGGAGCTGTCTCTCGTGTTTGGTTTGGGTGGTGTGGGAACGGGCTTGTCTGTGGGGATGATGCCGGTCCAGAAAAGACGGGCGCACCCATGAACACACCACTTAAGCATAGGGCCTAGACTCCCATCCGTACACGTTTAGGGCTGATTGCGGTTGTGTGAAAAATTCACCGAGATCTCAGGGTGACTAAACAAAACAGAAAAGGGAAAAAGAAAGGAAAAAATTGAGGATCCCGTAAAACATGGCAAATGGAGACTGTTGGGTATCAGTGACCAGAAATCCCAGGTTATAGTTCCGACTTTCGTTTCAGCGTCTGCTTCTGGACTGGGCACTGCCTCTTGTGGTCCTCTTGGTCCTCTTTGGGACGACCACTCAAAGTGCAGCACGTTTTGTGTGCGAACTTGGCTGGACCTGGTTGCAAAATATTTCATCTGCAGGTAGAGGCGGTCAGTGTTCTAGAGGTGATACTATTGATGTATTTATGGGCAACAGTAGATAGTGTAGAACACATTCTTCGTGGCCTGGTTACTTTATATGTACCATCAGTTGCCGCAGCTCTTGGAGTACCCGCTTGGTTGTTCGAGACTCGTTGCCAGCCAGCTGCATTGAGGACCCAAAATTTGTCCAATCCACCTCCGCGCGGAGCCACTGTGGTGTACGCTGCGCACGTCCTGTAGTGTAGTATACATTATACTACTACGTACACTTGCAAGAAATACTTATTAGTATTAGTGTTGCAGACGGGTTGATGATATTTTTGGTGATACAGGGTCCAAAGCCTGGTTGGTCCCTCTGGAGTCTGGTTGGGCAGCAGCTGCAAAGTTTCAGTTTTTTTCAAAGCGGCAACGGGGACATGGCCGAGATAAGAGTTTTATTCCCCCTACATATTTGTCGCGTAAACCCTCGCGAGTAGGCTCCGCGGTTCCTGAGCAGGACCGCGTGTTTCCGTGACGCCCCAGAGAGCCCTAGGCCTGCATCATCATTGGATGATTGTAAAGCAGATGGGGACACAAAGTCTTTCCCGAATAGGTGGGGGTCAATGGGTATGCGCCGAGCAACGGCCGTTTTTTGCCGTCAGTGGCTGATGACTGATTCGGTCTGACGGCGGGCGGGCAGGGAAATGGAGGCAGGCTCGGCAGGGACGAAGAAAAAATGTTTTTCGTTTTGGCAATTTTTTCCATCCTCTCTTTTTAGTCGGGGAAGTCTGAAGTGCTGATATCCTTGTATACTCCGTACGATCCGGGTACCCGGAGGCCGGGGCCAACGGGTTGCCGCATTGCTTGCATGGGAAATACTTGACCTACCTAAGCTACGTACGCTGAGCTACGTTATCGGAGCGAATTGGGTCATCGACGCTTGATAGCCTCCTTGCTGGCCTGGGTGATGCGCGCATCAAGTCACGATTTGGAGGGGGAAATGCTAGTGAATGCGAAGTCGGTAGGCAGCTGTGCCCTCCATGATGATCTTGGGTCGATTTGACAGGACAGCTGCCACTGCGCAGAAGTGCACATGTACGTTGATAAAAGGGCAGCCGCCGAATGAAGACGTTCCAATCCCACGCAACCACAGCGGCATTGGGCCGATAGTCGCCTCCCTGATAGCGGGTTCATGAGTCAAAGCGCGGGGTGTTTTCTGGAGAGCGAGAACTGTATCCAAATCGGGTACGACTGCCGGTTTCGATAGGTTTGACCTGGCCGGGAGAAGAGCTCACGATGGATGGGTGTATAATTGTCAGGTTGTGCAGACACACAGGCTTGCTACTAGGTGCTTCTTCGGACTGAACCGTCTCGAGGACGTTGACCAGCTCGATCAGCTAGATTCTGGAGGTATGTGTGCAGTGATATAGTTGGCCTAAAGTTATCATCCAAGGGCCAGCAGAAGCAGCGAGTTTCGGGCGCGGAACGATTGGCAGCAAATCCGGAGATCTGGGGCTGGCGTAATTGATTTGACCTCTGCTGGGTATGACCTGTGACTTGCGGAACGCATTGGAAGTGGGTAGGGATTAGAGTGGGAGGGGCTGTGAGATCATCTGTCGGCTCCCCCCACCGACGACTGACGGGTTGACGGGCTACTGGCTGTTTCCAGCTCTGGTGCATGCTGCTAGGCAGGCAGAGCAGATTCACGATCGTGAGGAACGACATCTCTGATTACCGCTTTGGATTTCTGACGAGGGGAAAACCGGAATAGTTGGCTGGAAAAGCGCATAGGCGAGCGGCGTGCGTAGTACACTGTAGCTGGGATGAAGACCAGACATGACGACGAACCAAGTGGTGGTTGTGTGCTTTATACTTATTGGACTCAGCCTGGGTACCTAAGCATCTCTCAATGTCTTTCAATGGCATACGCAATTACCTGATTGAAGTCTTTCTCTATTTGGAGCAGACAGGTTGGCAGTCGATTGGCAGAGATCCCAGAGTGCCAAACAGCCATTGAACCAAAACATGCTCTTCACATGTGGCCGGCTTGGATGGCTATCCAAGGATGCCCCGCCATCCATCAATAAAGGAAAACATCGAAAACCAAGACAGCTCTGCCCCGGCATCCCTGCAGACCTAGGTCGATCGCTCATGCCGAAAAACCCAGCAGCAGAAGGACTTCCGGGGTACCTTGGCTGCCGCTCCCAAGCAACGCCACCCGAAAGGTACCCAAGGGGTAGCCCTTCTCCCGCCTGCTGGACTCATCGAACTGGATGCTGTCAACGTGCCCCACCATGCAGACGGGTCACCTAATAAGCTCGGAGCAGTTCTGGCGGCGTCGTTTTTCGCAGCCGTCCTCACTCACTTGACGTCTCGCGGCATCATAGCATGCATCATCTTTTTCTCCATTCGTAGCATTTCCTCCACCTCAACTGGTGCTGTCAAGTCTCTCCCGCCTGGCCGCTTCTGACCTACATACTATCCAACTCTATTGCTATTCTCCCCGTCCAGTCCCTCGTCGCCATCACGATAACCTCACAACCGCTGCATGCAACGCCCTGAAGCAGTATGGATAGTGCGCAGCATCGCAAACAGGAGTCGCAAGGTAAAAATCAGAGCCTCTTTCTAATCCTTACGCTCTGCAATGCATATAATTAAAGCTACCCCAACTGCATGTCAACCAAAGAGCACATCATCCTTCACACTCTATTTCCTATACTATTACTAATTACCTTATTGTTCAATCGTTTCTTTTTTACCATTTCTGCCTTGTCCTTCTTTGTTTGCGACTGCTGCTAACCTTTGCTTGCAAAACTCCCAGGCTCCTCTGGCCAGCCCCTAGGCAAACCAAACAACCAAAATGACAATGCTCCCGCTCCTGCTCCGGTGGCCGCACCGGCCGTTCGCTTTGCTTCAAAGGTCGAGCAGTACGACGTCGATGGAGGCTCTTCCAAACTTGAGCCCGTCAAGCAAGCTCCGGAACCCTCTGCTCCTGGCCTCCTTCAGAACCCAGACGTCACTCCCGAACAGATCAAGGCCTTGTCGCAGTCCTTGGCCGACACAAATCTGCAAGAGCAGCGAATGAAGAGCTTCTCATACCAGGCGTTTTCGCTGCCGCCATCCAGGGTACGTGAGCTTCCAACTGTCCAACTTCTTCGCCTCCTTTATATTGCTTCAGCTGGTTCCTCCGGCACGACCACAGAGACTGGCTCAGACGTGGGCAACTGCCGTTCTGGTTTCTGTTTGACAGAGGGTGCATACAAGCTGTAGCACAATATGCAGTTCATGATCATTTTTGTGCTCAAAACATGTGCCGTCCGCGGTCGGGTCTGCACGAGCTCCACTGACCTCATTTCAGGTTCCTTCCCATGATAGTTCCGCGGTTGCCACTCCTCAGCAGAGCCACACCCCAACTGGACGTCGATCCCCCAGGATGAACAACGCTTCTGATGTCGTATCTCCTCCTCTGACTCCTTCCGGTACTACCGCGCCCGAGTCTGCCTCGGGAAGCCGACTCAAGCCAGTCAACGCCCAGTCAGATGGTGGAGTTGATACTTCAGCAATCACCCCTCAGGCCTCTGGCCAGGGCTCTCACCCAGTTACACCGCGGATCGGCCTCCCTCACCGGCCTAGTTCGTACGATCCATCGTCGCATAGGGGCGTCCAGGAGGAGCGCGAAGGCCGATCGTCTACTCACCGGCAGGGCATGTTTACTCTTGGAAGCGAATCCGTTCCCGTTTCCAGAGAAACCAGTCCCAACAGGAAAACTGCTTCTCAGTACTACTCTCGTCCATTCACACCTGCTGCAGATATCAACGACCCGTATGCCGCCAACAAGCGACCCACCGCAAGTCGAAGCTCGACACAAATAGATTCCCGTTTCGTCTTTTCGAGGAAAAAGGGACGCGGATCCCCCTCGTCGTCTTCTACCAACTTGTCCAAGCCCGACAAGTCCGAAAAACGCCATTCGGGTTTTCTCGGCGTGCTCAACAAAGGCAGTCATCATGACCTTCACCACGCGGGCACTGACTCCACCACGCACAGTCGCAATGCGTCGATGTCGGATCTGAAGCGATTCTTCAAGGTTGGCGGTGGGCAAAAGCCGAAAAAGCCGGAAGCACCGGCCGTCGCCGCCATCAGGCCAGGAATGCCGGCAAGTCGACCATCCTATCAGATGCCGTTTGCCGACGACCATGGATTGTCCTCGAAGTATGGAAAGATTGGCAGAGTACTTGGCTCTGGAGCCGGAGGATCCGTGAAGCTGATGCGGAGACACGAAGACAACACAGTGTTTGCGGTGAAGGAGTTTCGACCAAGGCATACATACGAGTCCGAAAAGGAGTATGTCAAGAAACTGACGGCCGAATTTTGCATTGGATCTGCGTTACATCACGGCAATGTCATCGAGACGCTGGATATTGTGTCGGAGAAAGGAAAATGGTACGAAGTCATGGAGTACGCCCCTTACGACCTCTTCGCATGCGTCATGACCGGAAAGATGTCCAAATCCGAAGTCGCCTGCTGCTTCCTGCAAATACTCAATGGCGTCACATACCTTCACAGCATGGGCTTGGCGCATCGGGATCTGAAGTTGGACAATGTCGTGGTTAGCGAACATGGAATCATGAAGATCATCGACTTTGGCAGTGCCCACGTCTTCAAGTATCCATTCGAGGGTGGTATTGTACCAGCATCCGGTTTGTTCCCCCCATAATATTGGCGTTTCTGCAGTGTACTGACGAGTAGAACCAGGTATTGTCGGATCCGATCCCTACCTAGCACCGGAGGTCTACGACGAGCGCAAATACGATCCTCAGGCTGTAGATATATGGTCGCTGGCCATCATCTTCTGCTGCATGTCTCTGAGAAGATTTCCCTGGAAGGTTCCTCGCTTGACAGACAATTCCTACAAACTATTCGCCGCCGAACCTACACCTGGCCACGACCCAAAGAAACTCATTCTTCCTTCGAAGTCGACAAATGACTTGACCGATACCCCGCAGCGCGACATGTTCCCGGAAGAGCAGGCGAAACCGAAGACTGATGAGAAGAGCGACCCCAAGAATAGTCAGGCTGAAAGTCAGTCTCAGAAGTCGGAAAAGCCGGAAAAGTCGGAGCCAGCAGCATCGTCATCCTCAAAGTCTACCTCATCGACTGGAAACAGCTCGTCGACAACCAAGGACGCCCCGGCTCCCAAGGAGGTTATTAGAGGTCCTTGGAGACTGCTGCGATTACTTCCTAGGGAGAGCAGACACATTGTTGGCCGCATGCTCACCATTGATCCACGGAAGCGAGCCACTATGCAGGAGATTCTCGATGAGCCGTGGGTATCTGACACGGTCATCTGTAGACAGGACGGTCCCGGTAATATCGAACCAGCCCCGGATCATACGCACATTCTCGAGCCCCCAGCCTCGCAAGCCAAGTAATTGGGCTGGGTGCAGCTCGGGCGGCACTTGTTTTCCCCAGCATCAACATAATTACGCCATGAAGCCGTGTAATACTTACAAGCATGCTACTATCGGGAGTAATGGGAGCGAGGAGACATTTTTGATTTATTACGCAGAAAGAAGCATGCCATATTCTGCTTCTAGCGTTGCTTTTAGACATGGAAGGGCTGGCGTAATACGTGGTATAATTCATCCCCACCACGACTGTTCCCACGCCGGCTGCACATAGGCCAGAGAGAAGGGGACGGACCTGTTCATATAGACTCTAGAATACAAGTTGCCAATTGGACAAGATATAAGCATGACTCGAAGGTTTTAGATGTGCACACCCCATGAGTGTGCTTCTTCGCAGTGTATTACTTTTACAACCCGTGAATATAAAGAACTTCTTTGCAGTCCTCGAAGCAAGTCGTCGCGGTGGGGCATGGAAACGACGTTTCTGTCGAATAGCTGACGATGAATTGATTTCCAATTTCAGGGGGGCTCCCAAGGACGCTAGAAGAAACGAGGCGCTGGAAACTGAATGGTCTGGGGATCTAGGCCGGCGGCCCCAGCTGCCAATGGACGCCCGGGCCTGCTGAGGCTCACTGCTTAGCACCCTCTGGGTCCTCGGCACTGGGTCGGCATCGGAAAAACTGCTCTCGAAAAAGTTCGGGCCCAATTCAGTTCCCCATTGGATGTTGGATCTTCGAAAGCTTTCCAGAACCATTCGCGATAGCTTCATTTATTACAAACAATCACCGGTTTCTTGCCAACCTTCTACTCTTGATCAATCTTCTTTGCGTCTTTTCGTATAGTACATCATATAATCATTGCGCCACTTCGCTTCTATTCACAATGGTGAGTTGCATCCTCCGATCGTCTTGCTGCGGCTGCTGCCTCTCTGCTGCTGTGTCTTTGCGCCAATCCAGGCCGGCAACTATACTCCAAGACACGGGGCAGATAGACACCCTTCTTCTTTATAGATACAATGACTAACACATCCACTCCGCTCAGGCCACTGCTATCCGATCGATCAAGTCCCTCGTCCCTCTGCTGGACCGCGTCCTTGTCCAGCGCATCAAGGCCGAGACCAAGACTGCCAGCGGCATCTTCCTGCCCGAGTCGAGCGTCAAGGAGCTCAACGAGGCCAAGGTTCTGGCCGTCGGACCCGGTGGTCTGAACAAGGACGGCTCGCGTCTGCCCATGGGCGTTGCGATGGGCGACCGAGTCCTGATCCCCCAGTTCGGTGGCTCTCCCGTCAAGGTCGGCGAGGAGGAGTACCAGCTCTTCCGCGACAGCGAGTACGTCGAACCACAAGGGCTCTCTTGTGGAGAAGCCGATCACTTTCCATTTAAGGAGGACCTCGTCACTAACAATGTGCGCTCGCAGGATTCTCGCCAAGATCAACGAGTAGAAGAACAAATGAAACAGCCAAATACCCACGAAGTCCAGAGATAATGACAACAACATCATGTATCATACCATGTACAAAAAATAAAGAAGACGAATCAACCAAAGGGAAAAGTGCAGGACCCAAGCACGTTTGCATAGAGCGGTGTAATTCATCACAAAAGGGCAATGGGAAAGTGGAAGGCGCGTATTTAGCTATAGGGCCAGAGGCGAGACTTTCGATACCTCGAACGTGAGGTTGGGAGGACAGCTTCTGGCTTTTCGTTGCCGACGTCGGCTTAGACACAGCAAAATATTCTCCACTCTCACTCTCACTCTCTCTCTCGCGCCCTTGTCCATTCGGCTTGTTCATGTTGGAGGTTTCCCAACGTCATCCATCCATTTGATTTGCCTTGTGTGAGCGGGTCAGATGCCATGTCAAAACGTGGCTTGGCTTGGCAGGTATGCTTTGCTTTCAATCACGTTGGCTCCGAGAATTAATTACGTTCTGTCATTCTGGCATATGACAGAACCAGACATGCGGCCGTAGGAAGCCTCGAAGCCTCGCCGCACATGCGAACACACCATGTCCCATCGTTGCCCTCCCCCGAGGCGGCTGCCCGGAGAGGCGCTCGGCAGTCTTCCGCATGGGCTTGGCAATCGAGGTATCTCTCACAGTGACTGGCTGTCAAGGTTTTGTGCGACGGCGCAGAATCAGGGGCAACACCACCCGCTGTTTGGAAGGGGAGGATGTTGGAAAGGCCATCACTTTTTATGGAGGGAGTGGTCAGGTCACAAGTAATATACTTTCCCGACTGCCCAACTGACGTGCGCTCGAATACGCCAGCCCCGAGAGGCTTGCATTCCTGGCTATACAGGCCAATCATTGGGCCCTCCAGTCCACGAGTCTGCAGGAAAGAAAGGAAGAAACATTAAAACCACTTACAGCTGCCAATCGTTTACAGCCCCAGAATCCCAGTCCACGCTTCCGCAGTCTCGCATTTACGTTTCGACAGCCAATCGGAAAATGTTCTCGTCGCGCAGAGTAGATCCCGGAAAGAAAGCAACGACGGGCGTTCTCCTGAAATCTTTCTCGAAAAAGTCGCCCGGTCGACCAGTCACCAGCAGGCCGTCTGTCACTCAACATAGAGGCGTAAACCAAGATAGATGGGATCGACTAGGATCAAATATTGTCATCCTCTAGAACTTGATCCGCTGCATAGTATTTCTTGCCCACCAAGTAAACACTAAACAAGATACACATCCAGTCTACAGAGGCACCGGAACACTCTGGTATAACAAGCGGATGAAGGCAGGCCCCAAGGTCTTGGTCTTTGGTCTTTGGTTCCCGCTAGAGCGTCGCACCAACAGTGAGCCGACATCCCTGCTCGTCAAAGGACGTCCTCATTGGGTGCGAATCAGGAACGGTTCTTGTTTGTACGCGCTTCGGACTTTTTTACACGACACAAGCCGCCGTCCAATGTCGCCTGTTACTTTCTGTGTTGCTTCCACTACTTGGTGTTGTGTTTGCTGCTCGTGGAACGGCAGAAGAGACAACAGATCAATCTCGGTGGCGTTCGACAATGTACCGCTATGAAACGACTTATAAAGGACTCCTGCGTTAGTACGCCTTCGTTGCCATATACATCTCCGCACTTTTAAGCATCCTTTTTTGCTTCTTCCAGGTTACATGACATGTCGTCCACCCTGCGCTTAATGAATGTAGATGAGCGCGGGTAGTTTTCGACCTATCCCAGGACCGGGCGCCTGGGAAAAATGATGACAGCACTATATCGAAACATTGAAAAAAAAAAAAAAAAAAAAAGAGTTAGAGACGAGGCTCCCAAGACGAAACAAACGGGAATTAGCCAACAGTTTCTACACACTTTTCCCCCTACCAAGCCTACCTCCAGGGATTACGGCCGTCTCTTGGTCTTGGCTTATAGTCGGCGAACATCCAGGCGGGAAGAACAGAACGCACCCTCCTTGCTCATACATGAAGATCCCGGTCATGTTCTTTGTTCATATATGAGGCAAACTACACCATTGCCGTCAACAGTTGCTCTTAATTATTCGACCATGGTCCTCGACCCCTTTTGATTGGACGGCGTCTTATACTTTTCCGTCATTCATTCATTCGTTACTCTATTTACACGCTCCTTCTTTGAACCTATTTTCCCTGAACTGCAAGAAAGCAATCACGCTCTCTTTTTCGTATTTTTATGCGACGATTCGCTCTCTACTTCTTCTTCTTTTCCTTCCCAAGTCCACGAGGACGTTTCAACCAACCAACTTTTCCACCACCGCCCAAGAGGCTTTCATTCATTTCTACCCACAGTTTCGAGTAACATTTGAAATTCGACTCGTTGCTCAGTCTTTGCCTGGCACAAAGCTAAACAATTCATTCATTCATTATAGCTGACCACAGGTCTGGGTCACTCACTCACCTTCTCTTGACACATACCCCTTCAACTTCTACAGTTTCGTCGGCTCCAAAGTTCTACACCATGAAGCACCTTCTTCCCATTCTCTTGGGCGTTGCAGCTCCGTTTGCTGCAGCTCACTCTACATTTACGACGATTTATATCAACGATGTCTCTCAGGGCGATGGCACCTGTGTCCGCATGAACATGAACTCGGAGAACTCCAGCAGCCCTATTCCCAGCTTGTCAAGCGATGATATGGCTTGCGGTACGTTTCTGTATATTTCTCTGCTCCAGTTCTCTTGGCTATAAGCACATCTGCTGGAGGGGAAGAAACGAAATGCTGACTTCAAAACCCACCACAGGCTCGATGGGCGAGACGGCTGTTGCCTTTACGTGCCCCGCCACCCCAGGCGACAAGCTGACCTTTGAATGGCGTCTATGGGCCGACCTCGAAGAGCCGGGCTCGATCGACCCGTCCCACAAGGGACCCTGCGCCGTCTACGCCAAGCAGGTCGCCGACATGGCCAGCACGGCGGCCGCCGGCCCTGGCTGGTTCAAGATCTGGGAGGAGGGCTACGACAACGCCACCGGCAAGTGGTGCACCGAGAAGCTCATCGACGACGGCGGACTCATGAGCGTCCAGATCCCCTCTGGTCTTCCGTCTGGCAACTTCCTCTTCCGGCCCGAGCTGCTCGCGCTGCAGAACGTGCAGGAGAACGACCCGCAGTTCTACACGGGCTGCGCCCAGGTCCAGGTGCAAGGCGGCCAGGCGGCCGCGCTCGACGTGCCCGCCGAGTACAGCGTCTCGATCCCCGGCCACGTCAAGGACGGCGAGCCCAGCGTCACTTTTGACATCTTCCAGCCCGTCTTCCCCTACACGATGCCGGGGCCCAAGGTCTATTCTGTTCCTTCGTCGTCCTCCAGCAGGAAGGGCCGCCGCGACTACGCCGCCACCAACGGCGCGACCCTCGTGCCGACCAGCTACCTGATCAAGGAGGGCAACTGGGTCGGCGTCGAGGTGCCCGACTACGCCGACGAGGACGGGTGCTGGGCGGCGAGCGAGGACTGCTACGACCAGGCCGGGGCGTGCTACGACGCGGCGTCGCCGGCGGGGAGCAGGAACTGCCGCGTCTGGGAGGACAAGTGCGCGGGCATCCAGGACGCGTGCTCGGCCGGCGACTTTGACGGCCCGCCCAACAGGGGCCAGAGGCTCGCCGACGCCGAGGTCCGCGTCGGCGTCGTCGTGCCCGCCACGAACAACCTGGGCAGCGGCGAGACCGACGGCAGCGGCGACGGCGATGGAGGTGATGGTGGTGATGACGTCGCGGAGTACTCGGCCTCGAGTGTCGTCACTGCTGCGCCGACGGAGACGCCTGCGCCTGCGGCTACTACTACCTTGCACACCGTGACTGTCTGGGTCACGGCGTCTGCCTGAGTCAGTAAGGTCGTTGGCTTGGAAGGACAAGTATCTGTTGAACCACAGATATGGCATTTCTCATATGAACAGGCAAGCATTGGCATGGTGGCATTTTTATTTCTCTTCTTGGCGGCATCATTCTTCAAGTTCTAGCTGGAGACAGTCATTCGATGACGGCTCCTGCGGGAATAAGATATTTGTTTTCGATGGACATGGACGTTTACATACTCTTTCGTGGTCTCAGAACTTCTTCTTTTTCTTCTTATACCTCGAGCTGGTGGTTCAGGGGGTCTTTATACTACTTTACGTGTCAATGAATTTATGATCACTGGCTTGCGAGTCAGGGGAAACTTGTATGACAACACTACCACCAGAATCCGAATGGACAACGATGATCGTGATAAATCCGTCTACTGAAGTTCTTCTGAGCAATCTTGAAGTTCGGGTCCATATTGAACAATCTCTGGTCAGCATTGTTGTGATCGTGAGGGCGACTATGATAAGTATCTATACTTAACCGCTTATAGAACCTGTATTATCCTCGGATCGATGGCTATTTCTACAGTGCTCGAATGTCAATCCAGAAGATCACGAGAATATTACAATCACATCTACCATACCAATCCTGGTACCTAAGTAGGTCTATAGGCAGTCGTCAGCGGCCAGAATCGGAGGCCTAGGTGTGACATCCATTCGCAGGGATCAGCTTCGGGGACCGTTTTCGTCACCTGAGGTTCGGCGAGCACCGATTTTGAATGACTGTAAATCTACGGCTCAGCTCCGTCAGAGCCCTTAAGGGAGAACTATGAGGCTCTGCGGACCTTTCCCGATAGAAGATCGACGGATGAGGCTCTGCTTCATGAAGAAGCAAGCCTGCTATTTAACCCGGCGAACCCCCTCGAGGCTCTGCTTGGTGTACTCTATTTATCATTTTACCGTTTTACGGCTCTTCTTGATCCTGCCTTTTCCTATTATCTGCCAGAATTTAGCAGAATGCTAAGATGGCCTATAAAAAAGAGCTGACTTCGGGCTCCCTTCCCACGAACGAGTGCCCAAGTGTATCATCATGATACGGCCCGTCGCATGAATGACGAACCGAGAGGTAACAACATTCGGGAGTGATTTCCATTGCATAACTGTCGCCTAGGTTATATGCATCTGCGCATTGATCAGTTTCGGCACCGGATCGGAATCTCAATATTTCAGAGTATGTAAGCCTCCCCAAATGTCCCCATCCCTCAACATCAATGCGGGATCCAATAAAAGCGGAAACGAATCGACGCATCAAGCATGCCATACAACCAGTACTTGACTAACATAAGTGGCAGTGATAGATCGACGTGTCTTCGAAAAAAACGAGAATTACTGGAAATGTCGTCTCTCCCCATCTCAAAAACCCCGCGATTGCCTCATGGTCCGCCTGGTGGTTCGCACGTCCAAGTACCTATGTAGGCAACGGCTAGCCACGTCGACGAGATTACCTCGGCACCCGACGACTCCCTTCCCCGAAACGTACTTCTACGATAGGCTCGGTTAAATTTGGTGGCTTCTGCTCACCGAAGCATCCTTCAAGGCGACCCTTCACCTGATGAACAATCGACCGATTGGACCGGGCCTCAGAAGCAAGGACTATGCGTGTCAGCCTTGCATATGGGATATCTTGACTCGAGCTATCCAGTCCTGCCAATCACTCTCCGCTCTCCATGCGCATAAATATCCTCATTGACGAATTGAATGCGTCTCGGACTGAACAGAGGTTGCAGCACAGCAATATCAGCAGAGGGCGTCTAACTCAACCATTCCACTGGACAATGGAACGAAGAGGGTGTAAACCAGCCAGCACCTCTATGGTCTCCGACCATCATGCCCGGAGTTGCTGGCAATGCATCGTCCGAATCCTCGACCTGCTATAGGACGAACACATTCAGTCAACCTTGATTAAAGAAAGCAGAAAGAAAAGAAAACACTCCCTTTATATGCCTCAAACTTTGGCCAGATATGATTAGTGAAGATACGATCCACGTATTCCTCTATTCACCAACGCCGATATGGTATGTGCGTACGTGAGTGGACACGAGAGAAGCTATTGCCATCAACATGACTCGAAAGAATTCATGCCACCCAAACAACGGAGGACGTCCGAGCCAATCCGCGGATGACTTGAGCAACATCCGAGAGCTCTTGGTAAGATTTATATGGCCTCTCAGCTGAACTGATCATATTCGCCACGAGAGATTCCACCAATCGACAGTTTCCATGCCTGCCAACTATTTAACTAACAAGAGCAGCAGCAGGGCGGAGTCGAATGTATCCCGAGAGTCTCACCTTGCAGGTTCCCCGGAGATGTGTGGAGTCTGTGACTTACACACAGGTTCGTTCTCGAGATCATCTCTATTGGGCTTTCCACTCCGGGGCAGTCCATTCGCTGCACGTCTGGAGGAACTTGAGAGGTCAAAGCCACCTCGCCTGCGCCGACCATGACGAAGGTGTCACTCCTCCTCTGTCGTCACATCCAACCAATATACGATGAGGACAATAACGATTCAGGAATTCGCATGAATTTCGGGCGCCTCATTGTTATGACACGATAGCATCGATGGAAGATATCCGTCACATGGTGGCTTGAATGTGCACTTTCTAGTGGGGAACGAGTATGAGTTGGCCGCTGGTAAGTGTTGCTTGCCACATACAACAACAGCTCTTTTGATTTCCAGTCGAACAGAGGGGAACCTTTCGCCCCCAGACTATAAGTACGAATAGGGGCACCAAGACGAATAGACCGCTACTCCTGCTAGATTATAATATCAACAAAACCTATTCCTATTTGCACTCACATAACTTCGCGTCCGAGAAGCTTTACCCGTTCCCAGTTCTGACCTTGCATGCGCCAAAGAAATGTCGACGAAGGTGTATACTGACGGGTATGCACTCCATACTCTGTATTGCAGCAACGATTAGCAAAGCTGACAGGTATCAGGTCCTCTCCCCCAAAGATAGCCCACAAGTACACCTCCCACCCGGCCACGCGCAACACCAATACTCTCCGGCGAAATCGTCTGGCGCAGTTACGAGATGGTCCGGCAAGCACAGTGACGCCCAGTGACAGAACACCCGAAGCAATAGAAGCGGCACACCAGGCTCGGGTCGCGGCTCAGATGAATGTTATCATGTCGAGGCTGCGGTGACTGCTCTGGATGGTCCCGAGTCTCTTGGACTTTGTTCTAGCCGGGAGAGTCGAGAGGCTCGATGACACGGTTGCAATGCTGTTTGGCTTTAGCTCAAGGCCGGAGGAGACTTCTTGCTGTCTGATGGATAGAATGGTGAGAGGTGCCGGTATCATCGTTCGGCATCCCGCCAGTGATAGAAGACGTGGACTTGAGGTCGCAAGACCATCACTTAGAGATACTGACAGATTTCGGCGTAAACTTGGTATCATCGTATCATTAGGTGGCTTAATTATTTGCTCGAGCCGCAGTCGTAGCTTTCAATACACATTTACATTCAGAGTTATCAGATGGGGACATTAACATTCACAAGACGAATCTTGAGAGCCACAGCATCTTGTCGGTCAGGAGATCTTGATGGAATTATTTGATCCGCTACATACCAAATTGATCGAAACGATCTGATCACAAACTCCTAGAAACCACTCTGGATATCTCGCATCGCCATGCCCTCAGATTTTTTGCAAAGCAATCGGATGCCAAATCCACCCTTCACGCCGACGTGAACGCCGTTGAAAGGAAATTGAAAGCAAAAGCGCCTAGTAGCTGCGACCGAACATGACGTACTTCTTGGCCTCGGCCTGGCACTCGGGGTTCAGGCACTTCTGGCCGGCGACGACGTCCTTGGGCTGCTTGAAGGGAATACACAAACTCTTCATGCCCATGGAAGGAGCCTGGGGAACGGAAAGATCGGGGTTCTGGTCTTGCTTGCCAGTGGTGAGATCCTTGATCTTGTCCTCACACTTGGGCTCAAGACAGAAGGGAATCTGGACTACGTTCTTGGAATCAAGAGCAGGAATGACCTTCTCCCACTCGTCGACCACGATGCGGTGCTCGTCGAACGCCTTCTCGGCCTTCCTGTACATGTCACCCTGGATAGTCTCCAGGAGCTCGGGAACCTTGACAGCGACATCGCCAATAGGGATGGTGCCCTTCTCGCCAGTGTCACGACGAGCGAAGGTAACGACTCCGTTGGCAGCATCCTTGGGGCCGAACTCGATTCTGAGAGGGACACCCTTGAGCTCCCAGTCGCTGAACTTCCAGCCCGGGGTGTAACCGTCTCTCTGGTCATCCTCGACACGCACACCACTCTTCTTCAGAGTAGCCTTGATATCAGCAAGCTGATCTTGGTGGGCAGCCTTGGCCTCCTCGGTGGTGCTCTTGGTGATACCCAGAGGGATGATGACAACCTGCACCTTGGCTATCCTGGGAGGCAGGACCAAGCCCTTGTCGTCACCGTGGATCATGACCATGACACCAATCACACGAGTAGACAGACCCCAGGAGTTCTGCCATACGTTGAGGTGCTTGCCCTTCTCGGCGGGATCCTCGACAGTGATGTCGAACATCTTGCTGAAGTTTTGACCAAGGCAGTGAGAAGTGGCACCCTGGATACCGCGGCCGTTGGAAGGGATGTAACCCTCGACGGTAGTGGTGTAGTAACCACCGGCGAACTTCTCGTTCTCGGTCTTGGTACCCCGAACGACGGGGACGGCCAGGAGCTGCTCGTACACACCAGCGTACAGCTCGAGAATCTCGAGGACCTCCTCGCCAGCGAGCTTCTCCGTCAGGTGAGCAGTGTGACCCTCCTGCCACAAGAACTCTCTGGCGCGCAGGAAGGGAGTGGTTTGCTTGGCTTCCCAGCGGACGACAGAGTTCCACTGGTTGAGTCTGAGAGGAAGGTCACGGTGGGATCGAATCCACTTCGAGTAGTAGGGGTACATGACGGCTTCAGAGGTCGGGCGGACGGCAACGGGAACCTCGAGATCCTTGTCACCACTGTCGTCAAAAGAAATAATTAGTCACCACAAACTCTGGCAAGACACTTAGTATGGCGGTGAGACTTACGCCTTGGTGACCCAAGCGAGCTCAGGAGCAAAACCCTCGACGTGGTCCTTCTCCTTCTCCAGGGACTTGGAGGACAAGAACATGGGGAAGTTTGTCTCATCAACGCCCATTTCTTCGATTCTCTCGGTGAACCACTTGCGGATCACGTTCCAGATGTACATGGTGGCCGGGCGCATGACGAAGAAGCCCGAAATCTCGGTGTAGTACTCAATCATCTCGGACTTGAGCACGACCTCCTGGTACCATTGTGGGAAGTTCTCGGTCTTGGTGACCGTGAGGCCGAGAGTGTCCTCCTGCTTCTTTCCGCCGGCAGCAGGAGCAGCGGCCTGCTTGGCAGCTTTGGCGGCCTTCTCAGCAGCCTTCTTAGCCTCCTTCTCTGCCTTCTTCAGGGCGCTCTTGGAGGGTCCCTTGTCGCCCTCTGCGGGCTGCTCGCCGGATCCGACAGTGACGTTCTTCACCTGCTCTGCGACAGCGGCGACGGCATCCTTGGCTTTCTCGACAGACTCGGCCATCTTGGCTTGATTCGACTTGACTCGGTCGAGGTGTGTGGTGTCGAAATTGGTAGTCCAGTAGTGCTCCACAGGATGGATCAAAATGTCGCTGTTCAACCAGAGCTTCTTGCTGGGAAGAATGTTCGAGTTGTCGTTGGCAGCGATGTCAATGGCAGCAGTGCTGCTGGTTATTGACTGCTCGGCGGGGTTGGCGCCGACACTATGAAACCCCATTTTTGTGTCAGTGATTTGTGTTGATAAGAGAATTGACAACTGTGCTACATTGCTTTTCTCGTCCGTAATTCTCGACAGTAATATTATAAATAAATAAAATAAAAAATCGCGAAAACTCGAGATGCTCTCACCTTTCTCTTAAATGACGAAATATGAGCCCTTCGGCGTGACACGGTTTCAATAACTTTTATCTGATCAGACCGGTTGCCGTTCTGAGTCACTGCGACAGGTCGGGCCTCGACTATGCCAACGCGTCCCCCCGAAATTTGTACGGCGGCTGCCCCTCAATTGAGAAGGAGCGGTTTGCGGAGGGGGACGGGACCCTGTGAATTTTTTGGAGGGGTAAATAGACTGCTTAGGTGCACAACCGCTGGCCGGCCAAGGCCTATTATTGCTAACTTTAGGTGCTATAGACAGGGGCAGACGACGCCGGAGCTTGTCCCTCGCTTTAGTGAATAACATGTGCTTAAGCTGGAGAGCCTAATTGCCGGGTGGTACCTTAGCTCCTTGCCGGGGCGGGAAAAACTAGAAGCCCCGCCAATTTTTTGCGATGGCCTGGCTCCAGTGCTTAGTAGGGAGCGGGAGCAGAGTAGAGCTCAAAGTCAACATAGTAGGGAGTATCTTCGAGAGCTAGGCAACCTGGGCAGCACCACAAACCCTCAACCTCCCGACCCCCCCAGACAACCCAACGACTGCTTTTTGGATCTGCCGCCGAAAGCTTCCATTGTATCTTTCCATAATGGCTTCCATGTTTGAGCAGCCCAGAAATGGGACTCTGTTCCTCGGCGGTCAGAAGATCTCTGGCGCCGACATCAGGGACCAGAATGGTAGGCTCATCTCAAATCCCAAGCATGGCAAACCTTTGACTAATTCGTTGCAGTCCTGGCCACGCAGGCCATTGCCAATGTCGTCAAGAGCTCCTTCGGCCCAAGCGGTCTTGACAAGATGATGGTGGACGATATTGGTGTAAGTGAGGCACAGAAAGGAGAAGCGGCGGCGCACTTGCAGCAGTGCTAACTAGGGGTTTCCCAACAGGATGTCACCGTGACCAACGACGGCGCCACTATTCTCAGTCTACTCGATGTCGAGCACCCGGCCGGCAAGATCTTGGTCGACCTGGCACACCAGCAAGATAGGGAGGTGGGAGACGGAACCACCTCCGTGGTCCTGATCGCCGCCGAGCTGCTACGACGTGGCAACGAGTTGATGAAGAACAAGATCCACCCGACGACTATTATTACTGGCTACCGACTAGCCCAGAGAGAAGCGATCAAGTACATGAACGACAACGTCAGCATACCCGTGGCCAAACTGGGACGCGATTCCCTCATGAGCATCGCCAAGACCTCCATGTCCAGCAAGATCATTGGCTCTGACTCCGACTTCTTCGCCAACATGGTGGTCGATGCCATCCAGTCTGTCAAGACTTCAACGAACAAGGGCGAGCTCAAGTACCCGGTCAAGGCAGTCAACATTCTCAAGGCACACGGTAAATCCTCGCTCGAATCTGTCCTGGTCAAGGGCTACGCTCTCAACTGCACCGTTGCCTCCCAGGCCATGCCTACATCGATACAAGACGCCAAGATTGCTCTCTTGGACATCAACTTGCAAAAGGAGCGCATGAAGTTAGGTGTTCAGATCACCGTGGACGACCCCCAGCAGCTCGAGCAGATTCGTCAACGAGAGTCTGGTATGGTCCTCGAGAGAGTCGAGATGATCCTCAAGGCCGGTGCCAACGTCGTCCTCACCACCAAGGGTATCGATGACATGTGCTTGAAGATGTTCGTGGAGCGCGGCGCCATGGCCGTGAGACGGTGCAAGAAGGAGGACTTGAGACGCATTGCCAAGGCCACCGGCGGTACTTTGCTCAGCACGCTCTCCGACCTGAACGGCGATGAGAAGTTTGAGTCGTCTTACCTGGGCCAGGCCGAGGAAGTTGTGCAGGAGCGCATCTCGGACGACGAGTGCATTCTGGTGAAGGGCACCAAGACGCACTCTTCGGCATCCATCGTGCTCCGTGGACCCAACGAGTTCACCCTTGATGAGATGGAGCGGTCCGTACACGATTCACTTTGCGCCGTGAAGCGCACGCTCGAGAGCGGAAAGGTTGTCCCTGGCGGCGGTGCGGTCGAGACAGCTCTGCACATTTACCTCGAGGAGTACGCCGGCACAGTCGGCTCAAGAGAGCAACTGGCCATTGGCGAGTTTGCCCAGTCTCTGCTTGTCATCCCCAAGACGCTCGCAGTGAACGCGGCCAAGGATGCCAGTGAGCTGGTGGCACAACTGCGCGCAAGACATGCTGTTTCCCAGAGGACACAAGAAGGCGACGCCTCGCTGGACGAGAAGTCCATTGCGCGCATGAAGGGTTACCGGAACTATGGTCTTGACCTGGCTCGGGGCAAGGTTCAGGATGAGATCAAGGCTGGTGTCCTGGAGCCCTCGATCAGCAAGGTCCGGCAACTGAAGAGTGCAGTGGAGGCGACCATTGCCATCATGAGAATTGATACCCTGATTAAGTTGGATCCGGAGGAGAGACCGGAAGACGACGGCCACGGCCACTAAAAAGGGGCAAACAGAATAAATAACGTGATAGTTGCAAGGCGTTCCTGGGGACGGAAATCTAGACGGACGTGCCCATAGACATGGAAAGCTTGCAGCACTAATAAAATACGGATGAGACATGAAGACTGCCATTCTCATTGAGCTTTGCGTCACGACTAGTATTCGTTCCTTGTTGCCGCCAATGGCATGATCATGGATGTTTTCGCCATGTGACTATGGCGATTTCCTACACTGACTATTTCCAATGGGGAGGTATCGAAAGAGCATTGAATTCAGAGAGCGACCTCAGCCCACCTTTGAAATACACTGACACGTATCTTGCTGGTGACGATGCAGTGATAGCTTTACTAACCTGGGTCTAGCTCGAGAATGCGATCATAAACATGAAATAACCTTATCAGATGATTCTGGAGGAACCTTCTGTCCGGAGGAAATGAAAATGGACGAGTCGGCTCCATGTCCATCCCAATCCACCCATCCCTGGTTTTGAGTTTGAAGGCTGCAGTCATCGTACATGCGAGCGAGCTTCTCTTTGGTGCTTCGAACCTGCACTGCATGGCAAAGAGCGAACGTCCATGCCGTCCTCGTCTTGTATGGGACAGAGCGACTCAACTTGAGGGGACACATGACACAAGATCGCTTGAGGTAGGTACGAGCCAGGATCATGGCTTTAGATAAGAATGCGACTACCTACGGCGCATGTAGCTTTGATTTGATCGCATTTTTGGTTTCTGGTTCTGCCGGCCCAGGGGACGGACGAGCGTCTCGTCAGCAGCTTAATGTAACTACTGTTAGGTAATGTAGCCGTCAAGCAATAGACGGCGGTGCTACTCTGCTGTCTTTGGGTCTTCTGACTCTTCTCGAATCTTGCTTGTTCTGTCTTTTTTTCCTGCTCCCCGCGTCCATCAATGGGTTGCAGAGCCGAAAGTATTTCGGTTTCCATCGGCTCCGCATGGCACTCCGTGTCTCCCACCTCCGGGTCCTGCCGTTTCTCTTTGTCAACGGATGACCTGGATCGCCGGCGTGATTGGCCCGCCGCTGTCGCGAAAAACAGCGTGTCTGAGCCAGAAAGGCAAGCATCATCATACATGTACGTGCTGACTATCTTTCTAAAGTAGCTCTACTTGGAACCACGTTGAGACTATCTCGGTCCTAACAAGGTCAAGTGACCCGCCCGTTCTCAGCCCTGTAACATAGCTAATCCCGTCCTTTGCGGGGGGAATTAAGGATTGGCGGGTTGGCGCCGGATTCCGGGGTAGCAGAAGTGAGGCTAGAATACCATATGCGCATTGCGAAATGGAGGGGTGATTCTGCTTGCGCTTTCTTGTCCTCGACAAAACGTCAGTCTCGGAGCCGGGGACCAGACGTTCCACGGACGAAAGAAAAGCGAGCGAGCGAGTCGAGGACCCTGAAATTGGGGCTGAAAACGGAGAGGTCGAATCTACACGCAATCCAGCAAACAAAGCAGGCCTTGGAATGAAAGCAACCAGGTACATGCGCACCAACATACGCACATAACAACAAGACATGAGAAAAACGTCGGACCCGCCCTCCATCTTACTTGTCCTGCCCGTCTGGTCCATCTCGTCCATGCACATGGACTTATCGGTTGGCCTTATAGCAGCACGATTCGACCGGGGGCCCCTTGTTGCGGCTTGAGCCCGTAACTATACTTTACGTCAGTCGTACACGAACACATCCCTGTGTCCCATCGCACCGCTTGTGGGTTAAGAGAAGGCACTTGCCTCGCTTGATTTAAGAGAGAGAGATAGACACGACACAGACGAGAGGAGAACAGTCCGGGGCACCGCCCCTCTAGTGCAGTCCATCCATACCTTACTTAGCCCGTCTCTATCTGTGGCTACATAACTAAAAAGGTACATTAGCATGTCTTGACCCACTGCCTAGGTATTTCCTGGATCAACCTGCCCTCACCTTCTACTTCCTTGGAATCCCGAGTTCATGACGGAAACCTTGTGGGCTTCTTCTTTTCCCACCTGGAATTCTTCCATATATCCTATACATCATATGGCTACTCATCCAACGACCTTGCTTCCTATCACATCGTATCACAATAGATCATATTTCCGGTCAACATATTGCTCTGGAAGCTATCCTGCGGCGTCACATCATATGATCGCTTACTGATCGCCGCTTCGACTCCTACTGAAGTGCACCGGGTTTTGTTGTTTCCATTCGGACGCAATGGGCTCCTTTGGAGATCTCCCGGACGCAAACTCGCCCGATCTGAGGCTCGTCTTCCCAACCGAGGAGGAAAAGGTCCAGACATGGACCATGAACCACGCGGAATGGGGCGGCGCGCTGGGCCTGGAGGATTATCTGGACAGAGAGCCTTACGTGGCTTCCATACCGCTGTCGGAAAACGGCGGCTTACGGTACTGGATTCTGACGACAGCCGCGGGCACCCCCGGTAGCCGCCCCGTGCTCTCGAGCTGCGAGACGCTGCGGAAGAAGGTCATCGTGACGGACCCGGCGACGGGCGAGCTGCGGGAGGACGTGGCCTACGGCGTCGGCAGCGTCTACACGAGCCCCCGCTACCGGGGGAACCGCTACGCCAGCCGCATGCTGCAGGAGCTCACGCGCGAGCTGGAAAGGGGGTTCGAGACCATGGGCGGCAAGCACGTCGTCAAGCCCGTCGCCAGCGCCCTCTGGAGCGACATTGGCAAGTTCTTCTACGCCAAGCTCGGCTGGGCGGCGTGCTCGAGCTTCCACATCAACTTCCGGGTCCCAGAGGCCGGACAGGGATCCAACGGCGTGTCCTTGCCGTCAGAGCAGCAAGTCCAGCCCATCACGTACGACAACCTAGAGTCCTTCTGCAAGCGGGACGAGGAACTACTGCGCGAGCAGCTCGCAAGAGATGCGAAAGGCCAAGTGCGCCAGTTTGCCTTCTCGCCCGACCACGACATCATGCGCTGGGCCCTCTTCCGAGACGAGTTCATCGCCAGCCGGCTCTTCCGGGGCCAGGAGCTGACCAAGGTCAAGGGGGCGGTCGCCGGGCCCGCGGGCCGGCGCGTGTGGGCCGTCTGGTCGCGCAACTTCTACGGCGCCGGCGACGTCGCCGACAAGAACACCATGTACATACTGCGGCTGGTCCTCGAGGACGAGGCGGCGCCGCGCGCGGAGCTGGCGGCCGCGTTCGCCGCCGTCATGCACCGGGCCCAGGCCGAGGCACGGCTCGCGCGCGTCGGCAAGATCGAGCTCTGGAACCCGACGCCCGCCCAGGACGCGCTCATCAGGGCGAGCGGCCTCGACCACGACGTGGCCGAGCGCCAGACCGACAGCATCCCCAGCCTCATGTGGTTCGGCGAGGGCGCCGACGCCGCCCGGGTCCGCTGGGTGGCCAACGAGAAGTACTGCTGGTCGTGAGTGGTGTGTGAGATTCCATCTCTCCACCACGCGCATGGAATAGATGTCAGTAGAACATACTCGAGGGCCAGCAGCGTGTGGTGGTATATGACGTCCAGATCCGCGCTGAGCAGCGCGAGTAACATTTGCGATTCCCTGCATTAGCTTTATTCTAGCATCGAGTTCAATATACCAATATCACAGCAGAAGCAAGTCATTTTTACCAGGAAAATGGGGTGCTCCTGCTCAAGCTGATCATCACCATGATGGGCAGATATTCAGTCTTGATTAAATAAAATACATATATATTACCATTCACCCAAATACCACCGAACATGAGACAGGATACAACTGCTAAAAGAAAAGACAGATTGAAGACCAAAAAGTCACGAAGACATTGCGCTACAGAAAAAGGGACTATTTAAAGAGACACTACCGAGATAAGATACAAAAACGCCAACGCTATTATGCCTATTACTTTTGCCTCGGAAGGAGAAATGTTAATGCATTGCTCCAACTGCAAACCCCAGAACGTCAGTTTCCTGAACCATGCTGCTATCCATCTGGCTCATCTCGAGTAGAGTGGCCTCATTGATCATCTTCATCTCGCTCTGCGGGATCGTGTACGTTCATTCTGCCCAAGCGACTCCACATGTTTCTGAGTTTGTCGTCCTACGTCACAAATCGAACTCTCCTGGGAATTGACCCTCCGTTGGGCTGAGCCGCCGCTGGCTGTGCCTGGGCGACCGGACGACGGATGGCGGCTGGAGGCGACGGGGCGCCTTGAGCTCGGACGTTTGGTCCTCCCTGAATATGATTCGGAACATCGACGTATCGATTTGGTCTTGGCGGCTGATACCTTTCCACCTGATTTCCGGCCGGTCCAACTGAGCCTTGGTCTGCGCCAGGCATTGCTCTCTTAAAGTGCAGCAGGTCCGCGCTTAGCTGGGAGATGACGCCCCTCGCTGCTCGTTCCGGGATTGTGTCCAGGACGATGGGATTTGCGGCATTCTGGCCAGGCTTTGGGTGACGACGAGCTGCAACGGGGGGCGCATTTATCGATGTTACGACAGGCGCCACATTCCCACGGGGTGCCTCGGGAACCGCTCGAGGCCTGTTCTGATACTTCATCAACGCAGCCTGGGTCTTAAGGAGATTGCGTTGGTTCTGCTGAACAAGGTCATCGAGCTGCTGCTGTGCGAGTCTCAACTGCTGTGCGCCTTGTTGCTGGGCCACCTGCTGCAGTGCCTCTTGACGTTGTTGATAGATCTGTTGACGCTGCTGATAGGCTTGCTGTCGCTGCTGAAGCGCGTGGGCGTAATGCGCATATTGGTCAACTGCCCGTTGATGAGCTCCCTGCTGCTGAGCCTGCTGAACCGCCTGTTGAATCGCCTGCTGAGCCGGCTGCTGCTGAACCGCCGGCTGCTGAGCTGCCAGTCGCTGGATCGCCGGCTGCTGAACTGCACGTTGCGGGAATACCTGCGGTGGTCCTGGATACTGCACGTGTGCTGCCCCTCCTGCCAGTGCTGGCTGGGCGGGCGCGGCGGGCACATATCGCCCAACTCCACGCCTGAAGGCAGCAGCAGCATTCCCATGCCTGTATCTACCAAGAAGTTCCTCATCATGGCGATAGACAGCGGACCTGATGTTCGCCTTCTCCAGACGCTCTTTCTCTTCCTTTTCAATCTGGGCAGAAACATTGATTTTCAAAGCCTTTTCGGTCTGGGTCACAAAAGTATTAGCACAAGTTTGAGCTTTGGTACAACTTCAAGGCAATGCTCACTGAGCACTGCCAATTACGGACTGCTGAAAAGATTTATATGATATATGGCAACTATGCCAATATAAGAATCGGCTCACTCCAATGTGATGAGATCGCTGGGTTTTGTACACCTTCTCCGAGTTGAGTTGGGGCCATGGCACCAGCAATCGGATAAGACTTGTGTGTATATTCTCTCCCCAGAGTAAAGGTGGCAAAAGCAGAAGATGAACAACTTTTCAGGAAAATTGTGGAATTACCAAATTGGGATTGTCCTTGACGATTCGATTTCGGCTAGCCTCCTCCGCGTTCTTCACCTCATTTTGGTGTCGCTGCTCCAGCGATACATTCTGATCAAAGAGCGGACATTGACCTTCTTTGCCCCCGCGGGTCGAATCGTTGAAATGTGTGTAGTCGTCAACTGTGGTTTTACACACATAGCACTGGAGCGTTCCACAGCGTGTACAACGAATTTTATTGCAGCCGTCGGTTTTGATGTATGGCTGGGAGCCTGCGTCATGTTTGTTAGTCATTGCAAGCAACGAGTCGAGAATTTGAGGTTTGGAGGGCGCTCTCACATTTGTTGCACTTCCGTATGATGGCGTCGCTCATGGCCTCCTCGATGGCATGCCTCGCTGACTCGCCTTCGTCGGCCGCCTCGGCGCAGGTCTGCGGAAGATGGGTTCGCTTGCGGCAGAGGCGGCAGCTCACAACCTCGCAGCGAGGATTGGTGCAGTGAAACTCCTTGTTCTCAGCCACTGGCGGGTACTCCATGGCCATGGGACAGAAAGGACAGGTCTCTAGGTTTTCTATACCCACAGCTTGGAGCGCTGCCTGTGCTTCATTCCTATCCAGTGCGACCTGGAGTTTCTTGTCGAGAAAGGTCTTCCTCTGAGTGTGAGAGTAACCGGCAGAGCAGGCGTCCATTGAGAGACAGGTGATGGTATGTTGTCCCTGGCCTATAACAGTTTCGGCCTGTTGTCTCATGCATTTGCGGCAGAACCACTGACGATATCCAAGTCAGCAATTGCACATCAGTGGGAACTTGAATGAGATAATAGTACTCACATGGACAACATTGCCTTCGCAGTGCACCATTCGATTGAGTGGGAATTCTTCGAAGCAGCAACCGCAGTCCTGCACCGCGCCGTTCTCTTTGGCTTGCTCCAGGTTCAAGTCCTCTGCATCCTGCTCATCCTTGACACGTCTCGCAGCCAGGAAGTCGTCCAAGGCTAGGCATTCGGCTTCATCGAATGCACTTCGGTCGATATTCTCGATTTTTGAACGGAGAAAGGCGGCTTCAACTTTGGTCAGGCTCTTCTTCGGGATCCATCGAGGGTTGTCTTGGTTCCAATTTCTGGTTTCCTGGTCCATGGTCATGTAGGTCTTGAACAGCGAGTTCCCGTGAGCAGGCAGCATTGCTTTCTTGACAGTCGGCTTCGGGGCATTGCGAAAGTCCTGGCACAAGAGCTTCGTAGCCATTTCCGTGTATGCTTTGGACGGGGTTCGCGGGCCATCCACCTTGGCCTTTACGCTGCGACTCGAGCCTCCGACCTCACCGCCGCCATCTTCCTCGTCGTCCTCGTCGTCCTCGTCCCCGTCTTCATCAACATCTTCAACTGCGCGCTTGCGTTTCAATGTTCCCTTTCGCCTTGGGTACTGGTGACCTTGTTCCTGCTGATCGAGAATTGCTGCGATGGTGGCGGTGGGGCAGAACTGGTGCTGTTCAGCAACCTCGTCCAAATGTTGTTGGTCGATGTCCCGGAAGAGCAAGAGAACTTGGCGCATGCAAGACGCCTTGTCTCCATTTGGTGCTCCGGAGTCATCCATCTGTGGAGATGCGCCTGGATTTCCTGTTTCGTCCAGAGTCTTTTACGACAGTAGAAGACTTTTCGTTTTGGCCACGTCCTGACTTGGTGAGTTACAGCCTCTTGCCAGGCTACACACTGTTGTTGGAGTGACTGCTTCAGACGCACGAAGCCAGATGGTGGTGCCTCGTCTCCCCTGGCGGTTGTCTGTCTGGTGGGTGTCAGCTGTGCGTATTGTATTGTGACAGAGACGGAGGACCAGGGACAATCAAGTGATTTAAGTTGGGGGTTGTGTTTGGAAACAGAATGGCGCAAAGCGGACCATCTAGGCTTGAGAGGAAGAAAAACGTGTTTAAAGGTGTTGGCAGTTTCTGCGGGTAGGTAATTCTTGGAATTGGAAGCTTCCCGACGATTTATTGGAGCCTTAAGAAAGGCTCGAGGAAGGTATCATATGCCCGCAGAAAGGCAATACATGTAGGTCCGGGAGCGGCTGCGGGCCCAGACTGTTGCTCTGACGGAAAACGGCTCCAAACAGTTGCAAGAAGCTTCAGAACGAAATGGAAATAGGTGCCGAAGCCTAAGGAAAATTCAAGTCTGTGACTTACCGAGAATAATGTCGAGCTTGGGATGTCGCGATCCAAATGTGGGTGGTTCCTTGCTCTTGAGTTAGAATCTGGAGTTGGAAGCCCGATAAGGTAATCAGAGGACTTGCAACAATGCAAGGTACCTAGGTAGTGACTAGAGGGAAGAGGTGATTTGCAAACGGTGACCGGGACGCCGGGCTACACATGAGGACCAATGCCGGTAGGTATTGCGGCCCCAATGTGAAGCTACTCGAGCTGCTATTACAAGAAAAGATGGGAAGGTGGGTGGTGGTTCGAGGTCCAGGTGGAAAATGAACGACTTGCGGGCCAGGGATGGAAGAGCAGAGCGGCGACGCTGCACACAAACGAAAGCGACAGCAAATGCGCGAGAACTACTCGAATGCGAAAGCTGCTGCGATCGCCCGCCTCCAGAGCCCAGCGACGTTGACAACAGCCCAAACCACCAGGAACGTGTGGGTAGATCAAATAAGGTATAACAAAAAGAGCCGCCTACCTTAAGGCGCAACGACAAAGGTCTGTGATGCTGGGTGCCTGCTAGACAATCTTGCTTAAAGGTAGTAATAAAAAACCAAAGTAGTATATTTTATAAAAGAAAAAGTATATGATATTTTTTTTAAAAAATTTAATAATTTCGAAATATTTGTATTTTTAAAAAGTGGAGCTTAAAGCGGGGTAATAAATTAATTCCATTTTAAGATTTTGGTTTAAAAAATATATAATAATTTATATTTAATATTAAAAAAAATAAAAATAAAAAACTTTATATTTAATAACAAATAAAAAAATATTAATAACTTTAAATTATAATAAAACTTATAAGTTTTTTAATATAAAAAATATTATAATATTTTTTATAAAAATGTATAAATTATTTAATTTACGTTAAATTTAAATTAAATTTGTTTAATTTTTTAAACTTTAAAATAATTAAATATTATTAATATAATATTAAAAGTTTTATTATAATAAAAAATTTAATTATAATTTTGTATTTTTAAATCGAATTTTTTATATTTAATTTTTGATTTTTTTTAATAAATTAACGTTATTACGCTTTATTTTTTTATAATCCCGCGTATTTTATAACATATTAATATTTTATTATTTAATTTTTAATAAATTATTTATTTTAGTTTTTAATTTTACGCGTATATAAATTTAATAAATTAAATTTACGTAAATATTAAAGTATTATTAATTAAAATCGCGACTTTTATTATTTTTAAAATAATTTATATAAATAAAATATAAATTTATTTTAATATTACAACTAATATAAAAATGAAATAAAATAATGTTAAATTTTATTTTAAACTAATTTAATATATTATAATATATTAAAATTAAATTTAGCTTTTTTATTATATTATTAATAATTAATTAATTTTAAATTATAATAATTTTAATTTTAATTAAATTTATCTTTTAGTTTATTCGTTTTTTAATTATTATATTAAATATTTTAATATTAATTTTATTATTATTTAATAAAATAAAATAAATATAAAGTTTAATTATTCTTTAAAATTATTATAATTTATATTTTATTTATTTTTAATAAAAAGTGTATTTTAAATATTAATTATTAATTAAATTTTTAAAATAATACTTTTTATAATAATATTTATATTATTATAAATTTAATTTAATTTAAATTTAAATAAATATTTGATTTTTATAAGTTTTTATAAATTTAATTAATTATTTTCATTTTATAAAGCTTTGATTTATTTTTTATACTTATCGCGTTTAACGCGTTTATTTTAAAAATAAAATTCCCGATTATATAAAATTTCATTTTCCGTTATAATTATCTTAACTCCCGGCTTATTTTATTAAAATTATAATAAAAACATTATTATTATTATTATTATTATTATTATTATTAT